>JAOWBW010000540.1:73778-293853 GCA_026119855.1 Campanula takesimana
GTGGATGTGTTCGCATGGTCATACAAAGACATGCCGGGTTTGGACAGAAAGGTAGCGGAGCACAGAATTCCGATCAGAGAAGATGCCAAGCCGGTAAAACAGAAGCTCAGAAAGATCAAGCCAGAATGGTCTCTGCAAGTCAAAGAAGAGATCGAGAAGCTCCTCAGTGTGGGTTTCATCAAGGTTATCGAGTATCCGACATGGTTAGCCAACATCGTGACAGTCAGAAAGGCAAACGGCAAGGTTCGTGTTTGTGTGGACTTCCGGGATTTGAACAAAGCTTCCCCGAAAGACGATATTCCACTCCCTAACATCGACATGCTGGTCGACTCCACTGCTGCCTACGAGGTTCTCTCATTCGTGGATGGGTTCGCTGGATACAATCAGATTCTCATGGCCGAAGAAGATCAACATAAGACAGCCTTCACAACACCGTGGGGTACCTTTTGCTACACAGTCATGCCATTCGGGTTAAGAAACGCTGGGGCTTCCTAGCAAAGAGCCGTGACAGACTTGTTCCACGATATGATTCACAAAGAAATCGAGGTCTATGTGGACGACATGATCATTCACTCCAAAGGGACCGATGGTCAACATTTAATCGATCTCCACAAGTTCTTCGAAAGGCTTCGTCAACACAAGATGAGGCTCAATCCTGCAAAGTGCACGTTCGGGGTTATCCGAGGCAAATTCCTTGGCTATATGGTCACTGAAAGGGGAATTGAAGTAGATCCCTCCAAAATCAAGGCAATCATTGACATGCCTCCTCCAAAGACGCAGAAAGAGATCAAAGGTTTCATGGGCAGACTGCAATACATCAGTCGGTTTGTGCACCAACTCACTTCCATGTGCGAGCCAATCTTCAAGCTACTCAAGAAGAATGTGGCTCTAGAATGGACCGACGCGTGCCAAGAAGCCTTCGACCATGTGAAACATTACTTGACGTGCCCTCTTGTTCTCGTTCCGCCGCACAAGGAGAAGCCTTTTTTGCTCTATCTCACTGTCAATGATGAAGCCCTAGGGGCTATGTTAGCACAAGAGCAACGAGAGTCCAAAAAGGAGAATGCCATTTATTTTGTCAGTAGCCGATTCCAAAAAGGCGAAAAGAACTACTCTGTCTTAGAGAAGTCATGTGCAGCATTGGTTTGGGTTACTCAAAAGCTCAAACACTATATGGAAGCTTTTCCGATCAAGCTAGTAGCAAAGGTGGACCCGCTCCGCTACATCTTCGAGAACCCTTTCATGTCAACAAGAATAGCCAAATGGTACTTCATGCTCGCCGGCTATGATATCACTTACGTCACACTAAAATCCGTCAGGGGGAAAGTGTTCAGTGACCAGCTTGCCGAATTCCCGTGTGACGAAGTGAAGGGGGGAAGACGTACAGTTCCCTGACGAGCATTTAATTTGTACCACAACCGAGGAAAATAAGTGGCAACTTTTTTTCGATGGCGCCGCCAATAAACACGGTTTTGGTATAGGAGTATTGATTATCGATCCAAAAGACATCTACACTCCCATTGCCATCCGTCTGGAATTCGAAGCTACCAACAACATTGCCGAGTAAGAAGCATGCATAGCAGGGCTCGAACCAGCTCTCGAAAGAAACATCACGGAATTAGAAGTATTCGGCGACTCTTTGCTCCTTATCAATCAGCAATCGGGTAAATGGCGAATCCAAGACCCGACCCTCCAACAGTATGGTCAACACCTTGAAGAATTGGTTGAACAATTCCAAGAGATCACTTTCAACTACCTGCCAAGGGATAAAATTGCTTCGCCGATGCACTGGCCGCCATAGCTTTATTAGTCGAAATGCTCAAAGGGAAAATGGTGAAGCCTTTCAAAATTGCCCAAAGGAACAGTCCGGCGTACTGCATGAGTATCGAGATCAACGAGGTTCAAACAAAATCTCCGTGGTATTCGGATATCATGAATTTCCTCAAAGATGGCACTTATCCCGAGAATAGCAATAAGAAGTCTCAAGCGGCTCTGCAAATGGCTAGCCTTTCGGTACGTACTGATTGGAGACCAAGTCTACAAAAGGAACCACGACGGGATCAATCTCTTATGCGCCAATGAGGCCGAAGCTCAAGAGATAATGTGTGAAGTGCACGAAGGAGAGTGTGGACCCCACATGAATGGGTTTATGCTATTCAAGAAGATACTCCGCATTGGTTACTATTGGAGCACTATGGAACGAGACTGTATCGAGAAAGTCAAAAGGTGTGCCAAGTGCCAATTCCATGCTAATCTGCAACATGCTCCACCCTCGTAACTTTACAACATGGTCACACCTTGGCCTTTCTCTTGTTGGGGGATAGACATCATCGGTAAAGTCCATCCTGCCGGAAGCAATGGGAAGTCATTCGTCCTAGTGGCCGTCGACTACTTCACAAAGTGGGTCGAAGCACAAGCCTATCGGACCCTCAACGCAAAGAAAGTGGCCGAATTTGTAAAGATTAATATCATGTGCCGATACGGCGTGCCTCATGAAATCATTTCCGATAACGGCTCTCACTTTGAGAAGGAAATGGATGCACTTTTGGTAGAATACAAGATCACCAAGCACAAGTCATCTCCTTACCATCCCCAAGCAAATGGCGCGGTTGAAGCAGCAAATAAGACCGTCGAGACCATCGTCAAGAAAATGGCCTTAACAGGAAGGGATTGGCCCGAGAATCTACCATTAGCATTGTGGGGCTACCGCACATCAATACGGTCAGCAACAGGAGAAACTCCTTATGCATTAGTCTATGGTTCTGAAGCCGTACTCCCAATCGAACTTGAAGTCCCATCTCTACAGGTCCTCCTCGAGAATCAAGTCAACGAGGTCGACTGGATGCAAAGTCGATATGAACAGCTAGCCTTACTCGACGAGAAAAGGCTAAGAAGTTCGAGAGACTAAAGAGTGTTGGGCCAATATGAGGGATGATGGAGAAGGAGTAGGTAGTGCCAGAAGTTCGAGAGAGATAGAGAGTTGGGAGTCGCCGGCAGTTGGGAGTCATCGTCGCTGGCGTTGGGAGAGAGACGAGAAATTGGTGAGGGTCGTTGTAGGGAGAAAACAGAGAGGAGGGGGGGGGGGGTTGAGCAAAGAAGAATTGGTGTTTAAGCCCATTATTATTTTAGCCCCTTTAGTTTCACAATGTGCATTAGAACCCTAGTTTGCATATATAAGTATCCAATCCGTGTATCACGTGCCATGCACATGGTACTTAACTGACTTTTCTAATGATTTCCGTCAAAAAGCCCTTAACTGGCGAAAATTTCACATTTGAAGCTGTCACGCCCCGAAATCCGCGGTCGCACGGACCTCGAGGAGTGACGAACGAAACGATATTCAAACTGAAACTCAAAATGAGACCTGAATTTTTCTTCTCATCTTATGAACAAACCAAACAAATACTGTTCAATACAAAATCTTGAGTTGAGTACATCAGAGCTACTAACCCAAGACCGAAAACCAAACATTACGAACCAATATCTACAAACTTACAATTTTACACAAGCAAATAATACACATGTACAAGTCTTCCACAAAAGAAAAATGACTTCTATGATCTAGACCACTTCTCTAGCACCAGAACATCACGGATTTCTAAGCTCCACCTGGGAAGGGGAAAAAGAATAAAGGGGTGAGCACAAATTGCCCAGTAAAGAACCTGCCAACAGGGTTAGGATAGTGTATAGAATCCCAAATAAATTTAACAAGGCGGTAATGATCAAACGAGTTCATGAACATCAAGACCCATCCCAGTGAATGAAAAGAACGATAACAAAGAATTTCGATGTCTAATCCATAACACTTTTGAGCTGGCCGAATGCCCAATTTCAAGTCAATTCAAGGTTCAAGGTTGGCTCAAACATCAAACTATCGCCTGCAGAGGATAATTTGATCTCGGAGCCGCGAGACAACAACCGGTGTTGGATCCTCTATTAGTCGAGGATTTCAAGTGTTCAAGATTCAAGTAACTCAAAGTGTCTATGGCGGAGTAACAAAGAACAATACGAGCAATAATACAAATTTGTTCCAATAACAATGACAAGAAAAGTTTCTAGGTTGACAAGAACCCCTTACCTCAATCCAGCTACTCCAAACGATATTCAATTCAGAAAACACTCCTCAATCTAACATAACAAAGAGTACAAGGTCCAAGAGTTAGTATACATCATATAAAACAAAGTGACATAAACGAAATTATACACTTTATAAACAGCTGTGAAGTTATTCAGTTTTATCTCAGATGTATATCCTTTATCAGTTCCAAACTATCATATTCAGAAAGTACACAGAAAAATACACAAGTTAGACTCAAGATTCAACAAATTCGGAGTTCGACTGCTTAAGTTATGAAACAAACGAGGACGAATCATTTATAAGACTATCATAAACAGCAGCAACAAAGATCCTAAATCTGGGACAAATATGTAACACTTTGGCAACAGATAACTATTTCATTAGAAAGACCTTTAAAAGCTAATGAGTTTAGACTCAAAAATCACTTAATTCCGAGGCCGGATGAATTAATTATGATTTTTGCGAGTTTTAATCGAGTTCGAATACGTCTGAGTGAACTGCTGCTACCAAAACAGATTTCTGAGAAAATATATAACTTTTATGATTCTGAAACTTATTCCATTCAAAACCTCTCAAAACATTAGTCAAGATAGACTCAAAAGCGTCCCAATTCGATTAAAAATGAGCAAGATATGATCAATAAGAGATTGACAATGTTTTCTAACATTCTAGGGACCAAACTGGAATATCCACAAATTCGGGGACCATACTGGAATTCTTAAATTTTCTTTCTTCAACCTCAGAATTTATTAGAGTAATTGATTTGCATTTCAACTTTGACTTTGGACTATTTAAATTGCAATCACTAAATGGAAGCGCATCCATGAGCTTCCTCTAAATTAATTCTTCTATTCAAATAACAATACTCAGTTTACCAAAAATAAAGACTACAAAGAACACACACAACACATACGCACATACTGCACACACAAAGCACACAAACACACCGTACTTGCAGCAAAACAGAGAATATCTACAATATTAAAACTATGATATTTCTACAAAGAACACATCAAACCTCACCTCAATTTCATGGGTTTAATTTAATTATTAAAACCATAACTTCAAAATTAAAAGCTAAATTAGCAATTTATCACCAACTAAACCCATTAAGAAAAACACCAACAATTTAAGCTCATCTCTACTTAAACATACACACACATGTATGAACAATAACAAAGAAAAGAACACTTGCACAAAACAATTATATGTACTTACTATTTTAGCTATATCTTCTTCTTTTTTTCTTAGTCTTGTCTCTTTGATTTCCACCCGGTGGCTTCCTCTATTTTCTCTCTCGGTTCACTCTGTTTTCTCTCTTAACATAATCGCAGCAAGAGAAAATTTCTTACTAAGGTTATCACAAATTCTTATTAAGTGAAAGAGAGATGAGTCACACTAAAAAAAATAGTTAATAAACACCTCATGCTAGAGCTCAATTGTTGTCAAAATACAACATGCACACCTCAAGCTATTATAGTAGTTGCTGGCAAATGCAAAAGACTTGGAAACATATGGGTCCCACTACTAAGTGATAAACTCCCCTAGTTAATCATTATTCATTCAATATAATTAGCAACTTATTTTTTTTTTTTTAAACTTAATTTCAAAAATGCCCTTTTTATAATTACTTGGTAATTTAGTTATTTTAGACAAAAATACAATTTCAAGTCTGGTAGTATCATTTTCCATCAATGTCCATGAAGCAAATCATTGTGATCAATTAAGAGAATTATATTAAATAAACTTGCGCAAATTCTAAACATGTAAACAAAATTAGCAACTTAAGTTCTCATACAAATATACTCACTCCGTCCCAAAGTAAAAGCTTTACTTTTTATTTTAACAGTATAAATTTAATTAATCATTATTCATTCAATATAATTAATTAGATTTGAAAACACACCCAACCAAATCAATTACATAATGTACACATAGATAGTACCAAATGCATGCATGCAATTTTGACCAATTATTTGGGGTGTTACAGAAGCCCTGATCTAGCGGAAAAAAACCGAGGCCCCTTTTAGATGGCCTCCCTGGAGTTCAGGCCCTAAATTATCATTAACCCATATATATATATATATATATATATATATAATATTCATTCGTCCCCCAATAAATAGTACTTATTTTTTTGTTTCGGGTGCCTCATAATAAATATTACTCCACTATCTTAAAATGAAAATTTGAAAACTAATTTTTTATTCAATGAGACCGGATTTCCCTCACAACAACATTATACCTACTATTTTATATCCCATATTTTGTCTTCTACTCAAATTAATATTTTTGAATATTTTTTATTAAAGATTTAATATAATTTATTTTTGTGAAATGGTAATTACAACTTCAGTTAGTTAATTAGAGGGTACATACAATACTCTCTAACCCCATCTCATAATAAAAATTATAATTATAATTTGTTTTGCTGAAGATTTTAAATAATTTATTTTGTGAAATTAAAATTATAACTTGCTATCAAAGTAGTTAATGAGAGAGGAGACACATTACTCCCTAGTTAGACTTGTTCCATAATAAATATTGTATCCTAATTTTATTTTTTTGCTTAGTGTTTGTGTAGAGGGTCGGGATTTCGGGCTCGGGCTATTACGTATTAAGTAAATTAATAACAGTAGGGCGGAAATGGCAAAGGCGAGATGGAGTGTGTGTGTGTGTTTGGGGTGTGGTGAGGGGAGTGTTTCTCGTAGTAGGTATGCTTAAGATTTTAAGTAAGTTGATATACTAGGGTGGAGATGGAAAAGGCGAGGTGGCGTGTGGTGGTGGTGGGGGGGGGTTGTGGGTGATGGGTCGGGGTGGACATTGAAACTGATACTCTTAATAAACCGCCAGTGCTAGTGTTACAAAATGCCATATATTTTACTTGCAATCATAAACGAAGTTAACTCAGAAAGGATCTAAGTTTGTTTGGTCAGAAGAGTGTGAAAAGAGCTTTCAAGAATTGAAGCAACGATTGGTGTCCGCACCAGTCCTTGCTTTACCATCGGGATTGGATGGATTTGTGATATACAGTGATGCTTCACTTAAAGGACTAGGTTGCGTGTTGATGCAGAATGATAAGGTTATTGTAACGCACATCCTTATTCTTGCTAAATTCCTGACTTGCTTGTTAAATTCCTGACTTGCTTGTTAAATTCTTGAACTTGCATATTATGTGCTAGTTTTACTTGGGTTAATTTCTTAACTGCTTTAGAATATTAAGGTGGTTAAATGTCTAGTTTTAACTTTTGGGTCATTTGTGAAAATATGATTTTAGGGGCCTTTTTGTTAAAAATGAAACTTGAGGGGCCTAAGTGTCATTTCTTGAAGGTTGAATGTATATCTTGTTGTTGCCTTCTCAGAAAGCATTATCCCCAAAATTAGTTATACGTTTTTTCTCTGTCTCAGAAAGCTAGGGTTTAGGGTTTACCCTATTCTCGACTCCTCGTGTTTAATTATCCCTCTGTTCTCGATTCCGATCCCGGATAAATATTCGTGGCGTTGAATAGAGCGTTTCCTGCCGAACAGAAATTTGTTTGGGTAACTTTGATTGCAGACTAGGTAAGTTATTAGTTCCCCCTTGCTTGTAATAACATGCATATATGTTATTCCTAACACTTGTGCTTGTCAATTTCGTGTTTGGGGCAATTTTTGTGATACTTGTAATTTTGGGACAAAGGGAGTATAAAAGACTCTGTAGAAATAAAAGAGGAAATGAACTTGAGCATGTTTAGAGCATGTTTAGAGAGTATTTTTGTATGTCTTGAATGTCTTGAGTGTTAATAAGTTATACTCCTACACTTGGGACAGAGAATTCTTAACCTAGGAAAGAATTGAGCATTTGCGCCCTAGTGTGCGACCGCACAAATCCCTTGTGCGACCGCACAAGCTAGCTGAAGAATTTCCATACAAAATGTGTTGTAGTGTGCAGCCGCCCGGTCCGTTTTGAGCGCCCGCCCGGATGACTTGAAAACTCAAAATGTTATCCAATGTTTGTATAAGTTGGAAATAACCTCAATTGAGGTATATAGCCTTAGTATAAGATGTCCTAGCAAGTGTTGTGACACCTTAGGGGCATCAGAAGTGAGTCTTGAACATGATTATTCAATGATTTGAATAGAGAACTTGAGTATAAAAGGAAGAACTCTTTTATATGTCTTGAAAGTGCTATGAGCAAGCACTAATATGTTATATGTGTCTTGAAACCAATGTTTGTGCACCTTAGGGGCCTTAGAACAATGTCTTGAGCTTAAACATCCAATGTATAGGATGATGAACTTGAAGTATAAGATGTCTAACTCTTATATATGACTTGAATGTCCAAAGTTTGGAATAATAACTCGAGTATAAGACAATAAAATCTTGTACATGTCTTAAACATCCATAGAAGTGGATTGAGAACTTGAATATAAGATGATAAAATCTTGTACATGCCTTGAAACCAATACATGTGTATGGTAATGAACTTGAAAGTGCTAAGAACAAGCACTAACGTGTATGAGAAATATTCTTGATATATATGTGCAAACATTGCATATAGTTGCTTGATAACAATGTGACTTCTTGATTACTTGAAGCATGTTCCTTGTTGTGAGCTAGTCCACTACTTTTGGATTAGTTCTACTCTCGTAGTTCAAGTAAATACCTACTTGTGCATTCTTGTGTGAGTCCAGCTGGTCCTTGCTTGTTCGGAGGTATATAGGTTCACATTTATCATGAGGCTGGGGCCAAAGTGATAATCGGGGATCTATGTATCTGCGCTTGACCCCTTACTACAGGCCATAGTAAGGGCATAGCTTCCTTTTGTTAGAGAAATACGCCTGATAAAAGTGAATACTAAATTCGTGAACACCTCGTGAATCTTGATCTTGGGAATGACACTAGTTACCGGGTCTTCTTATATATACTGTATAAGCAGTTTCTTGATATTGATCGTGATTGTCAAAAGTAATACAAGCTACGACAACAATGGTATTCTTGGGAGGAATAAGGAAGGAAGCAATATCCTTTGTAACGTGTTAGCTTAGCCCTATCTGCTACTTGATGAGTTGGCTTAGCCTCCCATATACTTGTTACTTGATGATACTTGATACATGATTACTTGAGTATCTACTTGAATTGCATGATAACATGTCATGTAGTTGCATCTAATTGCTTACTAAGATTTATCTCACCCCGTTCCTTGTTTATTTGTTTTCCTTAGATCAAAGGAAGGCTAGTGATAGTGCACAGTGAGGCTCGACATAGCTGGGAGATTACTACGCAGGTTGTTATTCTTTTGGGGCTTGTGTCCTTTTACATTTTGGTGAGGATGATTTGTATGGGTTGTATAACTCCTTATTTTGGGATAGACAGTCTTGTATAGTACTTGTTGTCTCTAGACATTTGTAATGCCAGCTTATGTGCTAGGCATGTCTTCCGCTGTGTATAATCAAGTTTGGTTTTAATTTTCTTGTCTAGAACTCTTGTTGTGAGATATCTTAGCTCCTTACTCTTGAGTATATATATCATGTCAGTTTGTTATAAGCAGATGTCATCCCGTTTCTTGTTAGTTTCTTATTTCTTGTTAGTCACACCCACCAGGTTCGAGGTTCTATTAGGGAATCCCGGGACTTGGGGGCGTGTCAGTTGGTATCAGAGCAACCCTGGTTTAGCTACCCTGTTTAGCTACCTTGGTTTGCTCTAAGTATGGATAGGGTCTATGGCCTAGGTATGGGTTAGTCTTGGGGTGTTATTAATGCCGAGTGTTTACCTACAGGTACAATGAGTTCTGAAGGAACTAGTGGCAGTAATCAGCTGAGATCTGTAACTCCTCAAGAATAGATGGTTGATAATATAGACTGGGATTATCCTAATCGACTTACAAGGTTCTTGAAGTTGAAACCTCGTAGCTTTGACGGGGAATCTGATGCTAAGAAGGCATAAGAGTGGATTGAAAGTATAGAAAAGATCTTTACAGCCTTGAGATGTACAGGAGGTGATAAGGTAACATTTGCAACCTTTAAACTTGAGAAAGCTGCTGAACATTGGTGGCAAGTTCTGAATAAAAGCTGGGAACTAGAAGGGGTACCACAGACTTGGGAGAATTTTCTGAAAGCATTCAAGTAACAGTTCATTCCAGCAGTGGTTCAAGATAGAAAAGAGATGGAATTTCTTAATCTGGAGCAGGGAAGCTTGACAGTGGGGCAATACTCAACCAAGTTCACAAAATTGGCTAGGTATTGTGATCACTTAGTTCCAAATGAAACAAAGAAGGCACAGCGGTTTGTGAAGGGGTTGAAGACTGAGTACAGGAAGCAACTTCTTTCTCTACAGCTTACTAGTTACCAACAAGCAGTGGAAAAGGCTTATGGGATTGAGAATGACATTGAAGAACACAAGGTAAATCAGGGAACAATCATGACAGGTCGTGTTTCAGAGAAAGCACAGGGATCTGGTTCTAAGGGTGGTAAATCTAACCGCCAGGATCGTCGATTTCGATAACCATCTGAAAGTAAAGGTAGTGTATCAACTGGTTCTAAGACAACAGTCCAAGGTTCCAGGAAAGTGTGTGGTTATTGCTTGAAAGAAGGCCATTCTGAAGACAAGTGTTGGCTAAAGCAAGGAAAATGTTTATCTTGTGGTGAAACAGGGCACTTTATCAAGAATTGTCCAAAAGGTAAAGGAAGTCAAGTTGGGGGTACGAGTCAACAGGCCTCAGGTACTAAGAGAGATAGTGGGGGTCGACCTAAAGTTTAGGGTCGAGTGTTTGCTCTAGATCAGCAGGGTGTAGCTGAGTCTTCTGCGGTCATAGGAGGTACTATATTACTTTCTAGTACGAGAGCGCGAGTCCTGATAGATCCAGGCTCATCTCATTCTTATGTGGCATCTCATTTTGTGTCGCATTTGCATGTTCTTCCTGATTCTATGCCTTATGTGCTATAAGTATCTTCCCCTATGGGAGATTGCATGTTTGCTTCTGAGGATATAACAAAGACAGCTTTCTGTACCAGGTATGGGCATTATGAGTTTATTGTTATGCCATTCGGTTTGACAAATGCTCCAGTTGTATTTATGGATTTGATGAACCGTATCTTCAAACCATATCTTGATTGTTTCATGGTGGTATTCATTGATGATATTCTTATATATTCTAAATCACGGGCTGAGCATGAACAACATCTTAGAGTGGTATTGCAATTTCTTCGTGAGAAACAATTATTTGCAAAATTCAGCAAATGTGCTTTCTGGTTAGAAGATATTTCATTCTTGGGACATGTTGTGTCTGCTACTGGTATTGCAGTAGATCCTTCCAAAGTTGAAGCAGTTGTAAACTGGAAGAGGCCAACTACAGTGACAGAGATCCGTAGTTTCTTGGGCTTGGCTAGTTATTATCGGAGATTCATTGAGGGATTCTCCAAGATTGCTACTCCATTGACTAATTTGACTCAGAAAGCTACTTCTTTTGAGTGGAGTGACAAGTGTGAAACAAGTTTTCAAGAGTTAAAAAGGCGCTTAACTACAGCTCCAGTCTTGGCTTTACCTAGTGGAAGTGAGAATTTCATGGTTTATACCGATGCTTCTAAAGAAGGATTGGGTTGTGTCTTGATGCAAGATGGCAAAGTGATAGCTTATGCTTCGAGGAAACTATATCCTTATGAAAAGAACTATCCTACTCATGATTTAAAATTGGCTGCGATTATTTTTGCTTTACATAAATGGAGGCATTACTTGTATGGAACAAAATTTGAAGTCTTTACTGATCATAAAAGCTTGAAGTACTTGTTTTCTCAAAAAGAACTCAACATGAGGCAACGTAGATGGATGGAGAAATTGAAGGATCATGATTGTACTATCCTTTATCATCCAAAAAAAGAAAATGTTGTGGCAGATGCACTGAGCAGAAAGACATATGTTTCTTGCTTGATGATTCGTGAATGGAAGATGTTAGAGGATTTGTGTGATTGGAGTCCTTGTGAATCAAGATATGGAATTATCCTTGCAAATATAAAGGCTACTTCAGACTTACTCCAACAGATCAAAGAAGTTCAGGTAACTGATTCTGAATTACAGAAAATCATTAGTGGAATGAATGAAGGAAAGCAACCAGATTTTTCTTTCAACAGTGATGGAATTCTTACCTTTCGAGGCAGAGTTTGCATTCCAGCTGATCTTGAGATCAAGAAGAGAGTTCTTGAAGAGGCTCACAAAGCCAAGTATACTATTCATCCTGGAAGCACTAAAATGTACCAAGACTTGAAGAAACATTTCTGGTGGAACAACATGAAAAGAGAAATTCCTGAGTATGTGTCCAAGTGTTTGACTTGTCAACAAGTAAAAGTGGAACATCAACGTCCAGCAGGTTTATTGCAACCATTAGAAATTCAAGAGTGGAAATGGGAGCATATCACTATGGATTTTGTGAATGGTTTACCACGTACCAGATGAGGCCACGATGCTGTTTGGGTTATAGTGGACAAGTTGACTAAGTCAGCTCACTTTTTGTCTGTTTCCATGGGATATTCCTTGTCTCAGTTAGCTTCATTGTATGTTCTGGAGATAGTCCGACTGCATGGGGTTCCTGTGAGTATTGTATCTGATAGAGATCCTCGTTTTACTTCTCGATTTTGGCAAGCTCTTCAGGGTGCCATGGGTACTAAATTGAATTTCAGTACTGCTTTTCATCCTCAATCTGATGGGCAATCTGAGAGACTTATACAGATTCTTGAGGATATGGTACGTGCTTGTGTTGTTGACTTTAAAGGCAGTTGGGATACTCATCTTCCTTTGGCTGAGTTTGCTTATAACAACAGTTATCAGTCTAGCATTGAAATGGCTCCTTATGAAGCTCTTTATGGCAAAAAACGTCGATCTCCTATATGCTGGGATGAAGTGGGAGAAGCTAGACTCTTGGGACCTAAAATGGTTCAACAATCAGTTGAGAGTGTGAAACTCATTCGAGATAGATTGCGCACAGCTCAAAGTAGACAAAAGAGTTATGCTGATCATCGCAGAAGGGATCTTGAATTCCAAGTAGGTGACTTTGAATTCTTGAAAGTCTCTCCTCGTAGAGGTATAAATATATTTGGGAAGAAATGAAAGTTATCTCCTCGTTATATCGGTCCATTTGAAATTCTTGAAAGAGTTGGGAAGTTGGCTTATAGAGTTGCTTTACCACCTTCTTTATCTGGTATTCATGATGTGTTTCAGGTGTCCATGCTTCGCAAGTATATGGCGGATGAGTCACATGTTCTTGAGTATGAGGCTATTCCATTTCAGCCTGATTTGTCCTATGAGGAACAACCTGTTGAAATTCTTGACTGGAAAGAGCAAGTCTTGCGAACCAAAAGGATTCCTATTGTGAAGGTCCTTTGGAGAAATCATGAAATAGAAGAGGCTACTTGGGAAACCGAGAAAGATATGTGAGATAAATACCCGAGCCTAATTGAAAATCTTGGTAAGTAAAATTCGTGGGAAAATTTTCTTTAAGGTGGGGAGGATGTAACGCCCATCCTTATTCTTGTTAAATTCCTGACTTGCTTGTTAAATTCTTGAACTTGCATATTATGTGCTAGTTTTACTTGGGTTAATTTCTTAACTGCTTTAGAATATTAAGGTGGTTAAATGTCTAGTTTTGACTTTTGGGTCATTTGTGAAAATATGACTTTAGGGGACTTTTTGTTAAAAATGAAACTTGAGGGGCCTAAGTGTCATTTCTTGAAAGTTGAATGTATATCTTGTTGTTGCCTTCTCAGAAAGCATTATCCCCAAAATTAGTTTTACTATCTTCCCATGTCTCAGAAAGCTAGGTTTAGGGTTTACCCTATTCTCGACTCATCGTGTTTAATTATCCCTCTGTTCTCGATTCTGATCCCGGATAAATATTCGTGGTGTTGAATAGAGCGTTTCCTGCCGAACAGAAATTTGTTTGGGTAACTATGATTTCGTACTAGGTAAGTTATTAGCTCCCCCTTGCTTGTAATAACATGCATATATGTTATTCCTAACACTTGTGCTTGTTAATTTTGTGTTTGGGGCAATTTTTGTGATACTTGTAATTTTGGGACAAAGGGAGTATAAAAGACTCTGTAGAAATAAAAGAGGAAATGAACTTGAAAATGTTCTGGGCATGTTTAGAGCATGTTTAGAGAGTATTTTTGTATGTCTTGAATGTCTTGAGTGTTAATAAGTTATACTCCTACACTTGGGACGGAGAATTCTTAACCTAGGAAAGAATTGAGCATTTGCGCCCTAGTGTACGACCACACAAATCCCTTGTGCGACCGCACAAGCTAGCTAAAGAATTTCTATACAAAATGTGTTGTAGTGTGCGGCCGCCCGTTCCGTTTTGAGCGCCCGCCCGGATGACTTGAAAACTCAAAATGTTGTCCAATGTTTGTATAAGTTGGAAATAACCCCAATTGAGGTATATAGCCTTAGTATAAGATGTCCTAGCAAGTGTTGTGACACCTTAGGGGCATCAGAAGTGAGTCTTGAACATGATTATTCAATGATTTGAATAGAGAACTTGAGTATAAAAGGAAGAACTCTTTTATATGTCTTGAAAGTGCTATGAGCAAGCACTAATATGTTATATGTGTCTTGAAACCAATGTTTGTGCACCGTAGGGGCCTTAGAACAATGTCTTGAGCTTAAACATCAAAAGTATAGGATGATGAACTTGAAGTATAAGATGTCTAACTCTTATATATGACTTGAATGTCCAAAGATTGGAATAATAACTCGAGTATAAGACAATAAAATCTTGTACATGTCTTAAACATCCATAGAAGTGGATTGAGAACTTGAATATAAGATGATAAAATCTTGTACATCCCTTGAAACCAATACATGTGTATGTTAATGAACTTGAAAGTGCTAAGAACAAGCACTAACGTGTATGAGAAATGTTCTTGATATGTATGTGCAAACATTGCATATAGTTGCTTGATAACAATGTGACTTCTTGATTACATGAAACATGTTCCTTGTTGTGAGCTAGTCCACTATTTTTGGATTAGTTCTACTCTCGTAGTTCAAGTAAATACCTACTTGTGCATTCTTGTGTGAGTCCAGTTGGTCCTTGCTTGTTCGGAGGTATATAGGTTCACGCTTATCATGAGGCTGGGGCCAAAGTGATAATCGGGGATCTATGTATCTGCGCTTGACCCCTTACTACAGGCCATAGTAAGGGCATAGCTTCCTTTGTTAGAGCAATACGCCTGATAAAAGTGAATACTAAATTTGTGAACACCTCGTGAATCTTGATCTTGGGAATGACACTGGTTACCAGGTCTTCTTATATATACTGTATAAGCAGTTTCTTGATATTGATCGTGATTGTCAAAAGTAATACAAGCTACGACAACAATGGTATTCTTGGGAGGAATAAGGAAGGAAGCAATATCTTTTGTAACGTGTTAGATTAGCCCTATGTTCTACTTGATGAGTTGGCTTAGCCTCTCATATACTTGTTACTTGATGATACTTGATACATGATTACTTGAGAATCTACTTGAATTGCATGATAACATGTCATGTAGTTGCATCTAATAGCTTACTGAGATTTATCTCACCATGTTCCTTGTTTATTTGTTTTCCATAGATCAAAGGAAGGCTAGTGATAGTGCGCAGTGAGGCTCGACATAGCTGGGAGCTTACTACGCAGGTTGTTATTCTTTTGGGGCTTGTGTCCTTTTACATTTTGGTGAGGACGATTTGTATGGGTTGTATAACTCCTTATTTTGGGATAGACAGTCTTGTATAGTACTTGTTGTCTCTAGACATCTTGTAATGCCAGCTTATGTGCTAGGCATGTCTTCCGCTGTGTATAATCAAGTTTGGTTTTAATTTTCTTGTCTAGAACTCTTGTTATGAGCTATCTTAGATCCTTACTCTTGAGTATATATATCATGTCAGTTTGTTATAAGCAGATGTCATCCCGTTTCTTTTTAGTTTCTTGTTAGTCACACCCACCAGGTTCGAGGTTCTATTAGGGAATCCCGGGACTTGGGGGCGTGTCAGTTATAGCGTATGCATCTAGGCATTTAAAGAACCATGAGAAGAATTATCCAACCCATGATCTAGAGTTAGCTGCAGTGGTGTTTGCTTTGAAGATATGGAGGCACTACTTGTATGGGGTGACATGTCAGATTTATACGGATCATAAGAGTCTTAAGTATATATTCACCCAGAAGGAGCTTAATATGAAACAAAGAAGGTGGTTGGAGTTATTAAAACATTATGATTGTACTATTTTATACCACTCTGGAAAAGCTGATAAAGTGGCGGATGCGCTGAGTAGAAAGAACCGTGGAACACTAGCGACGTTAATTTCTAAGGAGGAAAGTGCGTGGAACCGCATTAAAATTTCGAGCATGGAAGTTAAGGGTTATTTGGCTCAAATGAATGTTCAGCCAACACTTATGGATAGAATTAAAGAAGCACAAGAAATTGATGAGGAAGTGATGAAAGTGCACGAGAGTATTGAAAAAAGGGAAATCAAAGGACTTTTGCGTAGGGGAAGATGATGAAATTGTGAGACTACATGGAATATCAGTTTCGATAGTGTCTGATAGGGATTCGAGGTTTACATCGAAATTCTGGAAGAGTTTACAACAAGCATTGGGTACGGAGTTGACAATGAGTACAACTTTTCACCCACAGACGGATGGACAGTCAGAAAGGACTATCCAGACTCTAGAAGATATGTTGAGAGCTATATCGTTGGACTGACAAGGAAAATGGGACGAACATTGACGCTAGTAGAATTCGCGTACAATAATGGTTATCATACTAGTATTGGGATGGCACTGTACGAGGCATTGTATGGAAGAAAATATAGATCACCTACTTGCTGGGACGAAGTTGGTGAGAGAAAGTTAACTGGACCGGAACTTGTCCAAGTAACCGCTGATAAGGTTCAGCAAATTCGAAAATGGTTGTTGACCACTCAAAGTTGACAGAAGTCGTATGCCGATCGCTGAAGACGCGATTTAGAGTTTCAATTGGGCGATCATGTGTTCTTGAAAATTTCGCCAACTAAAGGAGTCATGAGGTTTGGTATTCGCGGGAAGTTAAGCCCTAGATATGTTGGATCATTTGAGATTTTGGAACGAGTTGGGATGGTAGCTTACAAGTTAGCTTTACCGCCTGTGCTAGCTGGAGTGCACAATGTATTTCATGTGTCAATGCTGAGGAAGTACATTTCCGATCCAAGTCATGTGATCGAGTACAAGCAACTCAGAGTTCGTGCTGATTTGAGTTACGATGAAGAACCGGTGAGGATTGTAGATCGGAAGGATCAAATCTTGAGGAAAAGGGTGATTCCTTATGTGAAAGTACAATGGAGCAACCATACGGAAATAGAAGCTACGTGGGAGCTCGAGAGCGAGATGCGAGAAGCGTACCCCACCTTATTTTCTAATTAAGGTACGTTTAGTTTGGTGGACCAAACTCTTTTAAGGAGGAATGAATGTAATAACCAAAATTTCCCCCCTAGTTATTTATTGTCTTTTAACCCTTTAATTATTATTTGGGCCGAGCCATTAATAAAAGCATTGGGTTTAGTTATTGGGTCAAGGTAGAAAAGCCCAAGTCATTATATTAAGAGGAGAAGAAATCCTTTTTGGTTAGGGGATTGAAAACCATAAACTATATAAACTCTCTAAATCCCTAGTATTATTTTTCACCACAAAAGAAAAGAAAGAAAATAGAACGGGAGAAGGAAAAGAGAGAAAGAGCCGCAGAAGGAAAAACAGAGAAAGAGAAACAGAGAAAGAGAAGCAGAGAGAGCGAGAGAGAGGAGGCGGAGGGAGAGAGAGCTTGAGAGGAGCCCGATTTTGGATTAACAAGGTACTCCTCAACCCCCCCCCCCTAATCTTTCTCTTCCGTTTAAATCATTGGGATGGATGATTTAGAAACCCTAAATTAGTGATATGAATTAGGGTTGCATAAAAGTATAAGAAAAAGGAAGAATAAGGTGCAGTGTGTGTGTGATGTTGCTGTGTGTACGTGTGTTTGTGGTGAAAACAGTGTGTGTGTGTGTGTGTCTTAGTGTGTGTGTTTTGTGTGTGTTATGAATAGTATTTTTTGTGTTGTGAATAGTGCTTTAGTGTGTGTGCTGGAAAAGGTGAAAACAGTGTGTGTAAATTGGATTAAGAAGTTAAGATGGGAATTGATTATAGTAAACCCTAGGGGTATTTTGGGTAAACCATAGGGGTAATTTAGTAAACCTAAAAAGGTATTTTGGGCATAAAATAATGAGTAATATTTGAGACCCTAGAATGAATATTAACCTAAAAAAGGAGTTAAAGAGAATAACTCGTAGGTTAATAAAAGGAGAAGTAAAGTATTTTGGGGACGGAAGTAAATAGTATTACTTTTGTCTAAGAAAGTTATTTCGCATGATTGTAGATACGTGCGTGTGGTTTTGCAAGAAGGATTAACGCAAGCCAAGGTAATGGATTACGTTCCTAAGTCTTTTGAGATATCATCCTTTTGAAATAGGATCCTCATAATTCTTTCTAAGTCTAGCTACCAAGTGGTCGGTAGTATTTGAACTCTTATGTCATGAAACGTCTTTTGAAATAATCTTACCCTTGATATGTTGTGTTCAATGGGTATCTAAAGTGAATTGAAATTGCTTTATGTGTTCTTGTACCTTTGAACACTATGTGAAATATTGTTGTATCTAATTGAAACAGGTGCAGTAGCTTTGTCTGATTGAAAAGGACTTAGCAGGAATTAGTCTGATTGAAAATGACTAAATGAAATTGTCTAGTTTGATTGAAAAAAACTTATAGACACTTATATGCTATTTGATGAAGTAGCTTAATGATCATGATCTAAACTAATAAGGGAGCAACCTGAAAAGGTGTAAGGTCTCTTATTCTCTTAACACCCTGAAAAGGTGTTTGAAACTCTGGAATTGACGAACTTGTGACAGTGCCACAATTTCTTAAGTATTGTAACTGTATTTTGAATGTGTACAATTAAGTTTATTGATAATTAGCCTTTCATTGGAATATTGTTTGGCTCCGTTCTTTCGGTCATCTCTTCTTAGTACCCGAAGAGATCCCGTATGAACTTACTGAGCATTGTTCGGTCATCCCTTTCTTATATTCTTTTCCCTAGGTAATAGTAGAGGGAAAAGTTAGATCGCAGAGGAGGGCGGTCCGTGATTTAATGAAGAAGAGTTTAAGACATTGTTTTGTTTTGTTTTATGTTAGAGCTAGTGGGTTGTACTAGCCGTTAAGTTTGAAATATAGTTATGCTTCCGCACTATTTTGAATTATGGTTAGATTATACTAGCCGTCGCATGTGAACGTTGGATTCGAATTGTGTTTGACGTTTGGGATTTCCTAGTTAATGGATTATTATTATTATTATTGGAAAGTTTGGGTCGTTACAGTTAATTAAAATTATAACTTGCTATTAAAGTAGTTAATGAGAGAGGAGACACATTACCCCCTAGTTAGACTTGTTCCATAATAAATATTGTATCCTAATTTTATTTTTTTGCTTAGTGTTTGTGTAGCGGGTCGGGCTTTCGGGCTCGGGCTATTACGTATTAAGTAAATTAATAACAGTAGGGCGGAAATGGCAAAGGCGAGATGGAGTGTGTGTGTGTTTGGGGTGTGGCGTGAGGGGAGTGTTTCTCGTAGTAGGTATGCTTAAGATTTTAAGTAAGTTGATATACTAGGATGGAGATGGAAAAGGCGAGGTGGCGTGTGGTGGGGGGGGTTGTGGGTGATGGGTCGGGGTAGACATTGAAACTGATACTCTTAATAAACCGCCAGTGCTAGTGTTACAAAATGCCATATATTTTTCTTGCAATCATAAAAACTGAAACTGACACTTTTAATAAGTTTCAATGGTAGTGTTAAAAAGTGTCAACCATTTATACTGATATTATAAACAATGAAACTAGAAGCTTTTAATACGTGCAGGGGGTAGTGTTGAATAGTGTCAGTGGTGTGTTAAAGAGTGTCGATCGTATGTTAATAGTTCCAGCGTGTTCAACAAGTTTTATTTATTTACAAAAATGTCACCACATGTGATGTAGGACGGGTATTTGACTGGGACAAATATATTAATTATATTGATATTTTATCCATATTTAGGATTTAGTTTTATTATTTTATTTGTATTTTTGTCATTAATTTTAGTAGGTTAATTTTCGAGCATTCTAGAATAGATTTTGAGTCAATTTACTAGTTTTTGAGTCCTATTATGTTACTATATAGGTTAGGGTTATTCCTAAAAGGTTTATGAGTCTTTTTCAAGTTTTATGGGCACTATAAAATAGGCTTAAAGTTGTATTCCTAAAATTAGATTATTATTCAATAAAATTTTGATTGCTTTGCAATTGTTTAGAGTTTTTCTCTTATTCTCTGGTGGATTCCAGATTTTATCTTTTTTTTAGGGTTTATTGCTGGTAAACTCTTGTGTTTAGCGCTTGCTATTCACGAATATCGCTTCAGTTCTGCGTCAGTTGGCATCAGAGCAGACCTTATCCTGTCTTTTCGTCACTGAGTCATTATGGGGGATCAAAGAGCTACAAAGGCAGATATCGCTGTAGACACCCCGCCTTGGACCGCTCACCCCGATTGCACATTTGATCTTGTGTTTCTCCCCATTTTAAGTGTTTCTCGTAAGTTTCTGTCACTTCCGTTAAGTTCCTGACTGACTTCGTTAAGTCCAGGGACTAAACTGAATTACAGGGCTGACTTTCTAGTCCATTCTGTCAAAATCGCCTTCTCTGAGTCGCGCGCCTCCGACAGGAGGATCCAGACGCGCGCGCCTCCCGCCCCCAAAGCAGGAAGCGCGCGCCTCTGGGCGTCGGTTACAGATTTCTGGCCAGGATTCTCTCCCTTGCTCAATTTACAGGATTTTGCCCGGGAAAGATTTCTTGGTGACTGAGTTTTGGCACCAAAAACATCTCTCTTTCACCTATAAAAACCCCCCTTTACCTCCATTTTCAAGGACCTTGGGCTCTCAATCTTACATTCTCAATAAGACACTAAAATTTCACACTTACAAAGCATTTCCAAAGGATTTCTCCAAAGAATTCATCAAGAAGTGTTTGAAGTCTCTTGAAGTCTAGGTAAGGTTATTTCTTTCCTCTTCTTAACTTCATCTCTTTTCTCTTTCTTTTTGTTTTATCAAAGTGCAATCACCCAAATCATTTTGGGACATGACTCTAATGATCACCTCATCTCATTGAGGTCGGTTAAAGAGTTATCTCCTACATTCCAAACTCTATTTTAAAACCCCTTTTTATGATTTAAAGAAGAAGAACGTTTATCATTCATGTAGATTTTGATCAAGCAAGACCAACTTTAGTTGGGCGAGATGGGTGTTTCGGTACTTCCCATCTCGTAACCTAACCCCCGAACCTCAAAACAAAGAATCTCTGTTTTCGTAATCAAACTTAGGCTATTATCAATAGGTTTTTCTTATGTTCCTCAAAACATAGGTGTCGATCTAAAAACAAGTTAGACATCCTAGGATAATTCACGCGCTCTAGCCAAGCCGTGGTTCCCCCGGGGTATCTACAGTGGCGACTCTGCTGGGGATGTTTGAGGGTTAAACTTGCATTCTGATCAAAATCTACATCTTTTCTGGGCATTCTGACTCCTGATGGGGGAGGCGCGCGCTTCTGGCCTCTTCAGCCTAAGGCGCGCGCATCCCGCATCAAGGACCAGAATCGCCCGCTTCTTCATGTTCTTCATCTTCTTCTTCTGCTATTCTCCACTAATCATTTCTGCAGGGGTTACAATATGCACATAGGACCAGGGCAATCCCCTGAGTCCAAAATCTGACAATCTGACAGGTGTGCCCAGAAGCGCGCGCCTCCCAATAGCATCGCGCCATGCGCGCGCGTCTCGTATCAACACTCAGAGGCGCACGCTTCTGGGTTGGTTCCCAGAACAGAAACAGGTCTCAGAACAGAGCAGTATGATGGGGGTGTGGGCACAGTTGCCTGCATCAGTGGTTATTCTGAACTTCGGACTGTTTTAATTTTATGTTCTATTTTATCGGTCACACGGGTGATTCGAAAGTTGTAATTATGTGCTTATTTGTTTTTTATTTCTTTTGAAAAAAAATATAAAAAATATTTTGTCACCTGTTAGACCTCACACTACATGCACATATTCCTATGAATTGCTCACTATCGAGTCGCACAAGTCTAACCCCAAACCCGTCGAGGCCCGTCCTAGAAAGTTTCAAGCTCCACTCGACCTTGGCTCTTTCGAAGCGGTAAACCTCAGCCCGTGGCGTAGTTCATGACTACATGCCGGGGGTGACCTTTGAGCCTCATAATCAAGCCGAGCACAAGCCACACAATTCTAGTTAGGGTCTAACACTCCGTGACTCAAGTCGGTTTCCATGTACCGAGATTTCCCTAAACTAATGTCTTCAAATCATACATGCCAACTTGTTGAAACGGACGCAATAAAAATCCATCCCCAAAAGTGGATATTTTGGACGAAAATAAAAATCCGTCCCCGCATGTATGCTTTACTACATTAATTTAGTTTAATCCCGATACATGTAGGATTCACAAACGCGATGGAATCCGATGAGTATATGGGACCGCGAGATGGTCTATATACTAGTGTGACGATTCCATTATTTTCTTAGAAACCTCAAAAGGGATCCATTCCCTCCGACTTATTAAAAAAAAAAGAGTCTTTTCTTATGTGGTTCGAGTCGTGTGCCCAACTGTGTGTTCTAAGCCTCTTCGTGGACCGCAAGTGTTACTCAAGACTGACAAGGGCCTCTTCTGCAATATAGGTTCAATTGGTACTTACAGAGTCTACCGGGATTCGGCAAATCGGTTAGTCCGTGAAGAGATCACTCCAACAGCTCCTACATCAATAATGGCCGGCGGCTCCAACACCAACAATACCATGACTCTCGAGCAACTCGCAACCATGGTCCAACTCCTCCAAGAGCAAGTCTCCACCCTTAATAAGGAGGCACAAGGCAAAGACGACATTTAGCAATCCCACCTCGACAGCCAAAAGGAGGCCCACGAGGCCGAGATGGAGCTAATGAAAGAAAAGCTCACTAATCTTACCAAGGGGAAGAGCAAAAATGACGATGACGAATCCGAATGGACCGAAGGTTTGTTCAAAAGTCCTTATGTCAACACCCGCACCAAGAAAGTGGGAGAGCCAAGTTCCGAGAACAATGAGCCCAAAATGGTGGATTCTATCATGGCCTACATCGACCAAAAATTCAATAGGCTCAACATGGGGAAAGGCTCCGACACAAGCCTTTATCAATCATCCATCCTCATGAGTACTATGGCCGCTCTTCCTGATAAGTTCAAGATGCCCGACATAAGCAAATTCAAGGGAAACTCTTGTCCTATGGCTCACATTGAGACTTATATTTGGGCAATGGTTCCGAAGAAGGTCTCCCCCAAGGTGATGGCTCAATGCTTTCCTCTCACTCTCGAGGGGGCGGCAAAATATTGGTATGCTACTCTCTCGCTCACTGTCCGTCTTGATTGGGACTCCGCCATGCTTGCCTTCAAGAACCAATACCAAGGCAACACCACTCACCGGCCCACAAGGAAAGAGCTAGAGAACACTACTCAACGAGACCACGAGTCCTTCATCGACTTCACAAGGAGATGGAATGATAAACTCTCCGATATTGTGGAAAGGCCAAATACTAAGGAGCAAATGGACATCTTTCTTAAATGTCTCAAAATTGATCTCCGCACCCACCTAAGTGGAGCTTGCTATGCGGATTTCTCCCAAATGTATGAGGCGGGGGTCCGAATGGACGAGTTGCTCAAGGAAGTCAAGAAAAGTGCTCTTAGCTACCGCTACAAGGCCACTTCCAACTCCACAAAAGAGGCCTCGGTCAACGCCGTTACTATTGACAAGGGGAATTACAAAAAGGTTCCTCCACCCCAAGGGAAGAAGTCTCGAAATGACCGTATCTACACGCCTCTCCAAGGCATGACTCAAACCGAAGCTTTCGAAGTTCTCAAAGCAAAGGGTCAAGTCACACCCGTACAAGGGTACCAACCCAAGACGGTCAACCCCAATCATGCTCACGACAAATATTGTGGCTACCACCAATATAGTGGCCACACCACCGAGGAATGCTTCGTTCTCCGCAATGTCATTCAAGATCTCATAGACAAGAAAGAATTTGTAGTGACTAATGGCGAACATGTCAATGTAATAGAAATAGGAGAACTCGAGGGGACCACCCATTCAATCCCAATTGTGAATGGGGGCCCCAATGTTATGAATAAACTTGACAATTCTTGTTATGTTTTGACTTACGATGAGGTAATGAGGGAAGTACTAGAGAATAGGAAAAAGAAGCAAGATGGGAACGTCAACATGCTAACTCGATACGGTCGAGTCATAGCAAGCAACCCTTCCACTTCCGCACCAAGCTCCTCTTCTCAAAGGCCGCAAGCTCGCGACACTCCCGAAGATCCTCTACTTGTCTAACTCAAGAAAACTCAAGCCAACATCTCTATTTGGGACCTCATCGCATCCTCAAAGAAACACCGAGATCTTGTCATCCGCAATCTCGATGATACATCAATTTCTCCCGATACTACTAACGAGGACCTCACGGCAATGATCGGTCACATTCATTTTGGCAACGTCATCACCTTTGCTGATATGGACCTTCCACCATTTGGTTCCGACCACAACGAGGCTATTTACCTCAAGGTACGAGCAATGGGGAGGCCCATCTCAAGAGTCTTAGTGGACAGTGGTTCCGCACTCAACCTCATGCCTGGCAGAATCATGGGCATACTGGGGCTTAAGGATTCCGATTTGAAGCCTTCTACTCAAGTAATCTGAGGTTATGACAGCACCGCCCGTACAGTCATGGGCATGATCGAAATAGACATTGAGTTTGGGAGCATGGTCATGTCCGTTCCATTCCAAGTGCTTGACATCCCGGCCTCGTTCAACTTGCTTTTGGGTCGACCATGGATTCACAGTTCTAATGCCGTCCCGTCAACTCTCCATCAATGTGTCAAGATCTGAAATGGTGATGAAATAGTGACCGTCATGGCCGAAAACGTCACTATCCATAGAAAAGGTGAGCCCGTCCACCAAGTTCAGCATGGTTTACCAGACTCCACTCTCTCCGGCGTCTCAATCAACGCCATTGACAAAGAAGGGGGAAACGGATCATGGACCCCCAGCAATCACAAAGTCCTCCGCATGATGAGGAATATGGACTACTTCCCTGGTTTAGGCCTAGGTAAATATCAACAAGGAATCCTACATCCTGTACAAGTCCCATTTGTCAAGAACACATTCGGTTTGGGGTACGAGCCTTCCAGAGAGGACTTGAAACAAGAGCAAACGATCAAGAATGAAAAGGCCCGAGCTCGTAAAGAAGGCCGTCGTTATGAGGTCCCTAATCTAAGGCCTTACCGCAAGACGTTGAATGGCTATTTTGTCCGCCAAGGGGAAAACGTTCCATACATGATCTTTCCCGAACCATGGGTTAACAATAAGGGTGTCAAAAAGCCCGGTCTCGAAATCTTCTCCGATTGTGAGATCCAGAAATCCGAAAGGGAACCAACTCCCATGTCGCCCCGTGAATGGTGGGGAAGGAAGGTGACTATAGAGTCTGAGACAGAAATCATCGTGGGGGAAGAACCGACAGATTTAGCCTCCATGTTCGAAGAGCTTGTCATAATGAATGAATGCCAAGTCAACGCCATCCATGACACCGTCATCATGAATGAGACTATCAGTGAGATCCCGCCAAGCTCCGAGCCGATCAACAATTGGAATTCTACGAAAGGGCCCATGGTATCCGAGGAATTCTTAGTCCAAGAAATGGGTTGCATACCCCGCACAGCAACAAAGGAAGAGCGGCTCACACTTACTTTCGAGTCCGAGAGTGTCTCTAATACCCTCACCCAAAAGGATATGGAGGCCATAGCCGAGCGTGTGTTTCCTTTCTTTGCTAATGAAAAATTTGATATTTCTGAGTACCCTGAGATTGCAAATATCATAAATGATGAATTAACTAATAATGAACTTAATGAACAAGTTAATAACGATTCAAATTATGATGAAGTAGACCACGAAAACACAACATACTTAAATGAACTTGCTCAACAGGTCCGTAGTCGTGGTGAAAATGGTCCAGGGGCTGACGAAGAATTGCATGTTGTTAATCTGGGTTCCGACGAAGAGCCAAGGGAAACTAAGATCGGAAGCTTCTTCAAGGGGGACGACAGAGACAGACTGACTGCACTGCTCAGAGAATTTGTGGATGTGTTCGCATGGTCATACAAAGACATGCCGGGTTTGGACAGAAAGGTAGCGGAGCACAGAATTCCGATCAGAGAAGATGCCAAGCCGGTAAAACAGAAGCTCAGAAAGATCAAGCCAGAATGGTCTCTGCAAGTCAAAGAAGAGATCGAGAAGCTCCTCAGTGTGGGTTTCATCAAGGTTATCGAGTATCCGACATGGTTAGCCAACACCGTGACAGTCAGAAAGGCAAACGGCAAGGTTCGTGTTTGTGTGGACTTCCGGGATTTGAACAAAGCTTCCCCGAAAGACGATATTCCACTCCCTAACATCGACATGCTGGTCGACTCCACTGCTGCCTACGAGGTTCTCTCATTCGTGGATGGGTTCACTGGATACAATCAGATTCTCATGGCCGAAGAAGATCAACATAAGACAGCCTTCACAACACCGTGGGGTACCTTTTGCTACACAGTCATGCCATTCGGGTTAAGAAAAGCTGGGGCTTCCTAGCAAAGAGCCGTGACAGACTTGTTCCACGATATGATTCACAAAGAAATCGAGGTCTATGTGGACGACATGATCATTCACTCCAAAGGGACCGATGGTCAACATTTAATCGATCTCCACAAGTTCTTCGAAAGGCTTCGTCAACACAAGATGAGGCTCAATCCTGCAAAGTGCACGTTCGGGGTTATCCGAGGCAAAGTCCTTGGCTATATGGTCACTGAAAGGGGAATTGAAGTAGATCCCTCCAAAATCAAGGCAATCATTGACATGCCTCCTCCAAAGATGCAGAAAGAGATCAAAGGTTTCATGGGCAGACTACAATACATCAGTCGGTTTGTGCACCAACTCACTTCCATGTGCGAGCCAATCTTCAAGCTACTCAAGAAGAATATGGCTCTAGAATGGACCGACGCGTGCCAAGAAGCCTTCGACCATGTGAAGCATTACTTGACGTGCCCTCCTGTTCTCGTTCCGCCGCACAAGGAGAAGCCTCTTTTGCTCTATCTCACTGTCAATGATGAAGCCCTAGGGGCTATGTTAGCACAAGAGCAACGAGAGTCCACAAAGGAGAATGCCATTTATTTTGTCAGTCGCCGATTCCAAGAAGGCGAAAAGAACTACTCTGTCTTAGAGAAGTCATGTGCAGCATTGGTTTGGGTTACTCAAAAGCTCAAACACTATATGGAAGCTTTTCCGATCAAGCTAGTAGCAAAGGTGGACCCGCTCCGCTACATCTTCGAGAAGCCTTTCATGTCAACAAGAATATCCAAATGGTACTTCATGCTCGCCGGCTATGATATCACTTACGTCACACTAAAATCCGTCAGGGGGAAAGTGTTCAGTGACCAGCTTGCCGAATTCCCGTGTGACGAAGTGAAGGGGGAAGACGTACAGTTCCCTGACGAGCATTTAATTTGTACCACAACCGAGGAAAATAAGTGGCAACTTTTTTTCGATGGCGCCGCCAATAAACACGGTTTTGGTATAGGAGTATTGCTTGTCGATCCAAAAGACATCTACACTCCTATTGCCATCCGTCTGGAATTCGAAGCTACCAACAACATTGCCGAGTAAGAAGCATGCATAGCAGGGCTCGAACCAGCTCTCGAAAGAAACGTCACGGAATTAGAAGTATTCGGCGACTCTTTGCTCCTTATCAATCAGCAATCGGGTAAATGGCGAATCCAAGACCCGACCCTCCAACAGTATGGTCAACACCTTGAAGAATTGGTTGAACAATTCCAAGAGATCACTTTCAACTACCTGCCAAGGGATAAAATTGCTTCGCCGATGCACTGGCCGCCATAGCTTCATTAGTCGAAATGCTCAAAGGGAAAATGGTGAAGCCTTTCAAAATTGCCCAAAGGAACAGTCCGGCGTACTGCATGAGTATCGAGATCAACGAGGTTCAAACAAACTCTCCGTGGTATTCGGATATCATGAATTTCCTCAAAGATGGCACTTATCCCGAGAATAGCAATAAGAAGTCTCAAGCGGCTCTGCAAATGGCTAGCCTTTCGGTACGTACTGATTGGAGACCAAGTCTACAAAAGGCACCACGACGGGATCAATCTCATATGCGCCAATGAGGCCGAAGCTCAAGAGATAATGTGTGAAGTGCACGAAGGAGAGTGTGGACCCCACATGAATGGGTTTATGCTAGTCAAGAAGATACTCCGCATTGGTTACTATTGGAGCACTATGGAACGAGACTGTATCGAGAAAGTCAAAAGGTGTGCCAAGTGCCAATTCCATGCTAATCTGCAACATGCTCCACCCTCGCAACTTTACAACATGGTCACACCTTGGCCTTTCTCTTGTTGGGGGATAGACATCATCGGTAAAGTCCATCCTGCCGGAAGCAATGGGAAGTCATTCGTCCTAGTGGCCGTCGACTACTTCACAAAGTGGGTCGAAGCACAAGCCTATCGGACCCTCAACGCCAAGAAAGTGGCCGAATTTGTAAAGATTAATATCATGTGCCGATACGGCGTGCCTCATGAAATCATTTCCGACAACGGCTCTCACTTTGAGAAGGAAATGGATGCACTTTTGGTAGAATACAAGATCACCAAGCACAAGTCATCTCCTTACCGTCCCCAAGCAAATGGCGCGGTTGAAGCAGCAAATAAGACCGTCGAGACCATCGTCAAGAAAATGGCCTTAACAGGAAAGGATTGGCCCGAGAATCTACCATTAGCATTGTGGGGCTACCGCACATCAATACGGTCAGCAACAGGAGAAACTCCTTATGCATTAGTCTATGGTTCTGAAGCCGTACTCCCAATCGAACTTGAAGTCCCATCTCTACGGGTCCTCCTCGAGAATCAAGTCAACGAGGTCGACTGGATGCAAAGTCGATATGAACAGCTAGCCTTACTCGACGAGAAAAGGCTAAGAGCACTCGAACGCACAAGGGCGTATCAGCAAAGGATGGCAAGAGCTTTCAACAAAAAGGTAAAGCCTCGAAACATCAATGTGGGAGATTTGGTCTTAAGACAACATCCTCCTAATGCCATGAATCCCCTGGGGAAATGGGGACCCCGATGGATCGGTCCGTACGTGGTAAAAAAGATACTAAGCGGCGGTGCAGTCCGACTCGTGGATTTAGATGGTGACCAGCTGCCAAAGGAGGTCAACCTCGACAAGCTCAAGAGGTTCTATGCTTAATAAACAAAGACCATTAAAAAAAAAAAAATCGCTCGCTAGGTTGAAAACCCGCAAGGTCGGCCTAGGCAAAAATTAGAGCACGTGCAAAAAAGAAGCCCGCTAGATTGAAAACCCGAAAGGGCGGTCTAGGCAAAAAACAGGGTGTACACACAAAAAAAATGGTCTTTGTTTGTTTGAACTACGGAGACCTGAGCCTCCCAACTGGAGGAACGTAGCCAACCTTCGGGTGCGGTCTAAAACATATCAAAAATACCCAATTCACTTCAAATAACAAGATGCAATTTTTATTCATTCAATGAGTTATTCAAGCCATTACAATAGATTTATTGAGCAACAAAAGACATCAAAACATTAAATCCTAAAACAAAGTGGTCTAATTTAATTGCAATCTCTTAGGGTACTAAGAAAAGTCCAATTTTCTCTTAGCCTTCAAAGGACCACCCGATCATCACTCAATCCTTTTCTTCTTGGATAACGGAGGAGCACTAATACGCACCGAAACCTTCTGTGTTGCGGCACATCTCCTAGCATAAAAGTCACCCAAAGGAGTACCGAAAGGGTCAGCAAGAATGTTACTCGAATCAGCAGCAGCCTCCCTATATCTCAAAGCGCTGCTAGGCTCAAAACCCTTTCCCAACAACTCGGCACGAAGCACATCGACCCAAGTGATGCCACGGTAAAGGGTGCCAAACAAATAATCCAAGTAGCTCTCGGGAAGGAAGACACTCCCCCGATGCAGAGGAGCAAAAGCCCAACGGTTGCGATCATCTCCCCAAGCCGACTGAAGCTCACTCGAGAAGTCCGGACCCATGTAAGCAACTGGACGAAGCATTCCGTCCCTCGGAAAAGGAATTATCTGTTGGCAACCAAACTGCCGCAGAACCCGCTCTGGCTGGTAAAATGAAGAATCTCTCAAGCCGGGTACAACCACGTGCTGAAAACCAAGAGTCCATTCCATAAAAGGACGAAGACCCCAAGAAGGAGGGCACCACTCAATATCGACGGTTACCCGAGAGGCAAAGAATTTCTTCCAACCATCTTCAGATAAATCCCGGATCAACAGCTTCCTCCTATGAACAGCAAAAGGAGACAAATCACCATCCGGGGAATAAATCTTGAAGTGTTCTCGGAGCCATATGGTCAAGAACAAAGGGCTTCCCCGACACATCTTGTCCGTCCTATGTAACTCATCAAGGCCGTGCAACGTCTCCCCTACAATAAGAGGGATTATACTAAATTGTTGCTCCTTGGCTTGCAAAATAATCTCAGCCAACTGCGCATCCGCAGTCCCGAAGGGTGTAACAAACAGTACTTCACTAAAGAGACAAGCGGCCATGGCATTCCTCTTGAAAGATTGAATCACCGGGTCCTCCGAGTGTAAACTGAAGAACATCGGCAACTCAGTTATGTCAAACACAGTACCGTGCAACATCTTCCTCACGTCCTCAACAGGGAGATTAGTAACTCAACCCAAGAGTCAATGGCACCACGGTGATATTTAGGGACGGCAATCCGACCGGCCAAAGGCATGCCAAGGATGGCCCCGAAATCATCAACAGCCGGCACCATTTCATTAGCTGAAAAGTTGAAGGTATGGCTATCGCAATCCCAGAAAGACGCGGCAGCTCTCAACAAATCCCAATCCGGCTTCAACATCCGCAAAGTGAAAAGAATTCGGAACCCGAAGTCTTTAATGAGGCCTTCTTGGGATGGGTCTTGAAAGAATACACAAAAGTGTCCAAGTCCTTTTCATACCCACTAACAACCTTGGCATCAAGAATAAAAGAATTGGAAGCCATGGAAAATGTTGATCACAAGCAAAGTTGAGCAATAATATGATGTTCAAAAATGGCAGAAAGGAGCTGTGAGAATCAAGTGGTCGAACAGAAGCTGATATTATAGCTGTTGGGGGTTTTTTTTGGCCAGCAAATGTCAAGCCCCGAATTCTGCCTCCCAGACGCGCGCGCCACCCGCCAGCGGTCTAAAATGCGCGCGCGTCCCAAGCCTACAGAGGAAAGCGCGCGCCTCCCAAGTCTAGATCACTTCAGAAAAGGCCTTATCAGAAATCTCCAGCCTAAATCAAGACACAGCCCCGGTCCTCGGACACCCAGTTGGGCACACCTTCTTCTGGTCCGCCCTTAAGGCATGTCAAAGATTGAAAGTAGGATAGAAACTCCCACTCAAAAGTAGGCTGTCCTTCTCCAGATTCCGAACTCCCTAAGTTCTGTCACGGGTGCCATACCCCCCTCAAGAGTCAATCTCAACATTTCATCCCCAGCAGGAACATTCTTCTGGTCGCGGTCAACTGTGCCCGCACCCCACAAGTCAAAAAGTCAAGTGTGACTCCAAGTGGCACGTAACTTCAAAGCAATATTTCATCAACGAATTTCACTAACGTATTCGTCAACAAAGGTTCACTAACGGCCTCCTTAAAGGTTCACTAACGGCCTCCTCAAAGGTTCACTAACGACCTCTTCAAAGGTTCACTAACGGCCTCTCCAAAGGTTCACCAACGGCCTCTACAAAGGTTCACTAACGGCCTCATTCAAGGGTTCACTAACGGCCTCATCAACGGATTTCACTAACGGATTCGTCCTCAAAGGTTCACTAACGGCCTCCTCAAAGGTTCACTAACGGCCTCTTCAAAGGTTCACTAACGGCCTCTCCAAAGGTTCACCAACGGCCTCTTCACAGGTTCACTAACGGCCTCCTCAAAGGTTCACTAACGGCCTCTTTAAAGGTTCACTAACGGCCTCTCCAAAGGTTCACTAACGGCCTCATTCAAAGGTTCACTAACGGCCTCATTCAAAATATTCAGCTGGCAGGTTCACCTAACGGATCATGCCGCCCCCTCTATCAACAAAAGCCGCTCACACAGGGAGCGCACCACTATCTCTCGCAATTTCAAATTCCTGCTTTAATCGAGTCTTTGCTTTTTCTTGGTGATGTCCTCGGCGGGTGTTTTTAACTTTCGTCGACGCGTTTTGCTTTGCAATCCACGTCGCCGAGGGGCTCTGTAGACACCCCACCTTGGACCGCTCACCCCGATTGCACATTTGATCTTGTGTTTCTCCCCATTTTAAGTGTTTCTCGTTAGTTTCTGTCACTTCCGTTAAGTTCCTGACTGACTTCGTTAAGTCCAGGGACTAAACTGAATAACAGGGCTGACTTTCTAGTCCATTCTGTCAAAATCGCCTTCTCTGAGTCGCGCGCCTCCTACAGGAGGATCCAGACGCGCGCGCCTCCCGCCCCCAAATCAGGAAGCGCGCGCCTCTGGGCGTCGGTTACAGATTTCTGGCCAGGATTCTTTCCCTTGCTCAATTTACAGGATTTTGCCCGGGAAAGATTTCTTGGTGACTGAGTTTTGGCACCAAAAACATCTCTCTTTCACCTATAAACCCCCCTCCCCTTTACCTCCATTTTCAAGGACCTTGGGCTCTCAATCTTACATTCTCAATAAGACACTAAAATTTCACACTTACAAAGCATTTCCAAAGGATTTCTCCAAAGAATTCATCAAGAATTGTTTGAAGTCTCTTGAAGTCTAGGTAAGGTTATTTCTTTCCTCTTCTTAACTTCATCTCTTTTCTCTTTCTTTTTGTTTTATCAAAGTGCAATCACCCAAATCATTTTGGGACATGACTCTAATGATCACCTCATCTCATTGAGGTCGGTTAAAGAGTTATCTCCTACATTTCAAACTCTATTTTAAAACCCCTTTTTATGATTTAAATAAGAAGAAGAAGAACGTTTATCATTCATGTAGATTTTGATCAAGCAAGACCAACTTTAGTTGGGCGAGATGGGTGTTTCGGTACTTCCCATCTCGTAACCTAACCCCCGAACCTCAAAACAAAGAATCTCTGTTTTCGTAATCAAACTTAGGCTATTATCAATAGGTTTTTCTTATGTTCCTCAAAACATAGGTGGCGACTCTAAAAACAAGTTAGACATCCTAGGATAATTCACGCGCTCTAGCCAAGCCGTGGTTCTCCCGGGGTATCTACAATCGCTGGCATAACCACGGCTATTGCTGCCTTGACAACGCAGATTACAGCGTTGGTAACTGCTCAACAAGGTCAAAACGCTAATGCTAAACAGAACCGTGGTGGTAAGAGAGACAGGATGATTGAACTGGTTCGACGCCATCGAAGGGCAGAAAATCGAGCAGGTCCTCACGAGGAAAGTCTCCACCGCGTCGAGTCGATTAAGGGGAAAGATTCACTGACGCAGAACGGAAGCGATATTCGTGAATAGCAAGTGCTAAACACAAGAGTTTAACAGCAATAAACCCTAAAAAAAGATAAAATCTAGAATCCACCAGAGAATAAGAGAAAAACTCTTAACAATTGCAAAGCAATCAAAATTTTATTGAATAATAATCTAATTTTCGGAATACAACTTGAGGCCTATTTTATAGTGCCCATAAAATTTGAAAAAGACTCCTAAACCTTCTAGGAATAACCCTAACCTATATGTGTAGACACCCCGTCTTGGACCTCTCACCCTGATTGCATACATAGTATTTTTATTTAACTTATTTTTGTTAATTTCTATTACTTTGGTTAAGTTCTTAACTGATTCCGTTAGTTTTGGACTAAACTGCATAACAGAATTAACTTTAGAGTCATTTCTGTCATTCTGTCTTTTTCACCCGCGGGCGCCTCCGTCATTGCTTGTGGGGTGCGCGCGCGTCTCGTCCCTAAAGCTGGACTCGCGCGCCTCTCATTATGGCAGTAACGGATTGCACCATTTTCCCTCCCTTTTCTTATTTACAACATCTCTTGATCACAAAAGACATCTTTTTTACATCCAAGTTCATCCCCCCTTTAGTCCATAACTCTCAATCCCATTATTCTAGCCCTTTCTTTAAAACTAAATATTCCTTTTTATTATTATTTGATTCTCTTTATTATTGGATTTTCTTTATTTTTCTATTGGTTGAAAAGCCATCTTTCCCTCCTTTCTTCACCTATTTAAACCTCTTCCTTTTACCTTAGAAAATGACCCAACTTCATCTTCTCTACAAAAACTATACACAAGTTCTTGGACTTGAAACTTCTTCACAAACACACTATACACATTTCTGTCCAAGAGTTCTTGACAAAGAATTCTATTCAAGCAACAAAACTCTACACAAACTCTTTTCAAGTCAAGTTTGAAGTTCTTCATTTCTAAAGGTACTTAATTCTTCTTCTTTTATTTTACTTGTCTTAGTCAATGTATGCAATCCCCATCAAATGAGACATGACCAACTAATCACTTTATTACATTAAAGTTGGTTAAGGTTATCTCCCTACATTCCAACTCTACTTTAATTTCCCTATTTCATATTAATGTAATTGTTAGAATAGTTTGACATGTAATCTTTAAGCATTAATATAATAAAATAATTTATCTTTTATTTTCCTTTTCTTTCCCTCACAATTGTTAGCACATTTCTCGTATTATTTGAAGGACTTTTTAGCATTAGAACACCAATAGTAGCAAGACCCGCGTAAGCGGGGCGGAGTGGGTGTTTAAGTACTTCCCACTCCGTCACCTAACCCCCGGACCCTTCTCTCCCGAATCTCTGGTTTTGTACATAAATTAAGCTATTTCTTTAGGTTTTTCTTATGTTCCCTTAATAACATAGGTGGCGACTCTACAATTAAAACAAGTTAGACATCCTAGGATCCTTCCACCGCTCTAGCCAAGTAGTGGGCTTTCCCTGGGTATCTACAATATGGTAACATAATAGGACTCAAAAACTAGTAAATTGACTCAAAATCTATCATAGAATCCTCTAAAATTAACCTACTAAAATTAATGACGAAAATAGAAATAAAATAATAAAACTAAATCCTAAATATAGATAAAATATCAATATAATTAATATATTTGACCCAGTCAAATACCCGTCCTACATCAACATGTTTTTTTTTTTAAAAAGAAACCAATTATTTATAATAATGCTACAGCATATTTTAAAATATGTACTCCGTCCCATAACAAAGTATCAATTTTGTCATTTTGAGTGTCCTATTAAAAAGTACTACCACTTACCCAAAAAGGAAAAGATTGCTAAATTTCTCTCTCCAATACACTCACAACAACTATCCACTAACAATTCTCTACCCACTTTCTCTTTCATTCCTACTCACAACATTTAATTTTTCAACATTTTTCCTTAATTCTCGTGAAAAAACAAAAGAATACTTTGTTATGAGACAAAGGAAATATCAATTATTTACAAAAATGCCAACGCACATTTTAAATAGACGATTTTTCTTCTAACGTGGGAAAAACAAGTTTTTAGTAGGGGTGTCAACGGTTCGGTCTGAACCGCGGTTTGGAACCGAACTGAACCAAACCATGCGGTTTGGTTCGGTTTTTGAACATGAATGGTTCAGTTCGGTCTGAAAAAATGACAAACCACCTGGTTCAATTTGGTCTGCTGTTTGACCCTTCCAAGCTAAACCAAACCGAACCAAACCAAACCGAAGTCTGAACCGCGAGACTGAACCGAGGTCTGGACCATGAGACCTAACCGCGGTCTAAACAGCTAAACCGAACCATAGCCTGCCTTTTTGTATCCACCTCCTCCCTCTCCCCCTTTCTTTCCTTCTTAATGTGGGAAAAAACCATTTCCAAAATGAAGAACTTAAACATAGCTTCAAAAAGAGAGAATGCACAATACTAACGATGTATGAAGAATTATAATTCATCACCTTTACATTTTTACAAAGCCCAACTTGGACTGAATATTAAATAATCATGCAAAATAATTACTCATATTTAATTTACTACCTACCTTGAGTACATTGTACAAAATAAAGAATGAGAAAGTAAGTCTAAAGTCCTTACGAGAGAAAACTCTATGAAGGATCACCATTGCAAGAGCAGATACCCCCTTTGAAGTGATGAAACTTGTTTGAATCTCTCAATATAATTGGACGTCCAATAATTCTCGATATAAACTTCATAAATAATGATAGTCGCCACAAACCCGAATATTCTTCATAATCCTAATAGGTTACCCTCCATACGGTTTTCTTATTAACCCATATGCTAAAGCTAATTTCTCATTGTGATAACAGATAGATTCAAACTTCTCATCATCACCCACATCATGTAAAACCAAACTTTTATTTGTGGTCTTCAAACTTCTCGTTGGGATAAAGATAGATAGGAACCATGAAATGTGGGATACTTTTAGTTCTTCGTTTGATCTGTATTTTCTTAGGGTGTTTTGAACAATTTAATTTGGCCTGCCATGGGAAGAGCTTTTTCCTAAATTAGAGAGAAAAATTGGGGAAGTGGAGAGAAAAAGGAGTTATGGGTAGGGATGGCAATTTGACCGAACCCGATCCGAACCCAAAGGCGATCCGCCCCGAAAAGTAGGGTTCGGGTTGTAATTTTCATGACCCGAGCGGGTTAGGGTCGGGTTCGGGTTTTGATATTGACCCGATGTGACCCGACCCACACCCTAATGTACAAAGTCAAGATATTATGTTAGTTAATCATATCATATGTTGTTCAATTTATTTTTATAGTTGTTTTTTAGTGAGGTTTGGTGATTTTAAACTAATTTCTATAACTAATTTAAATTTAAGTTTATACATAGATTGGGCCCAAGCAAATATGAGCTAAAATTTTTATAATTTTGTACGCTTCGGGTCGGGTTCGTGTTTCTTTGTCTTCGGGTCGGGTTCGGGTCACACCTTTTGACATTAGGGTCGGGTTTGGTTTTGACGAAACCCGCCCCGAACCCGACCCGTTGCCATCCCTAGTTATGGGGAAGCTTTTTAGGGTTTTGGAGAGAAAATGAATTGATGTGAATTAGATTGGTTTGAACTGAGGCTTGTTCTATACATTAAATTGGGGTTAAGACCACAGTTTGAACCACGGTTTAGACCGCAGTTTAAATCAAATTATTAAACCTCTGTTCAGACCAAACCGAACCAGACTATGATGATTCGGTCTGGTTCGGTTTGAAAGTTTTAACGGTTTGGTTCGGTTGAGATTTCTTCAGACCGATGACTAGCGGTTTGGTCTTTAAATTTGCTCAAACCGAACCATTTACACCCTTAGGTTTTAGTGACTATAAAGTCAAACATTATTTCTTTGCTAAAATCACACCCATACGCTGTCTTTGACTCGTTGTACCAAAATTGTTTCTTTTGAACTTTTTTGGCGGGTAATAATCAAACCCATCTTCTTTGCAGTCTTCAATCAACTATACCCTAGATGATTTTCTGACCCTTTACAAAACAACAATCTTTATCAGAAATTTATACCATTAAAATAGCTATCATTGTGCAAAATTTAGTCCAAAAGCCCCCCACTTCGACTTCTTGAAGAAAGATTCATCTCACTCTTACAATCATGTAAGAACCCAAGGCATCTTCTACAAATCCATACTCAGCTAACAACTCATGGAATCGAACATAACTCCTACATTACTCCAAGATTTGTCTCTGTGTGTGCTGAAATCAAGAAAATGGTTCATGCACGCCAACTATTCGACACAATTCCTGACCCAAATACTGCACCATGGAATGCACTGTTCAAAGGGTATATTGACAACGAGCTGTACAAGGAAGCAATTCGTTTGTTCCGTCTGATGGTTAGAATGGACGTGAAGCCCAATTGCTTCATTTTTCCTATGGTGCTGAAATCATGTGGGAGGTTATTTGACCTGTGCATAGGCGAGGAGATGCATTGTTTTGTGCTAAAAGTTGGGTTTGAGTCAAACCCGTTTGTTGGAACCACTTTGATTGACCTGTACTCGAGCAGCAGTGCGATTGATTCAGCTTATAAAGTGTTCAGTAAGATGATTGATAGGAATGTAGTTGCTTGGACTTCGATGATTAATGCATATATTTCTTGCAACGACGTGGTTTCTGCAAGGGAGTTATTTGACTTAGCGCCTGAGCGTGACGTTGTAATGTGGAACTCTATGGTTTCTGGGTACATTGAGAGTGGTGATATGGTTGCTGCTAGAAACCTTTTCAATGTCATGCCGACTAAGGATGTGATGTCTTGGAATACTTTATTAAATGGCTATGCAAACAATGCTGATATTAGGGGGTGCGAGAAGCTGTTTGTGGAGATGCCTGAGAGAAATATTTTCTCTTGGAATGGGTTGATTGGAGGGTATGCTCGTAATGGGCGTTTTGACGAAGTTCTTGATGCCTTTAAAAGGATGCTATATGAACCCAATGTGCAACCTAACGATGCCACACTTGTGACTGTTCTGAGTGCTTGTTCCAAACTAGGAGCTCTTGATTTGGGTAAGTGGGTGCATGTATATGCGGAAAGCAAGGACTATAAAAAGAATGTTTATGTTGGGAACGGCTTAGTTGACATGTACGCAAAATGTGGTATGATAAGGAATGCAGTTGATGTATTTAAAAGCATGGTCGTAAAAGATCTGATATCATGGAACACTATCATCAATGGCTTAGCAGTGCATGGTCATGGGGCAGATGCCCTGAGCATTTTCTCTGAGATGAAGCATGCTGGGGTAAAACCAGATGGAATCACTTTCATAGGTGTTATATCCGCCTGTTCTCATATGGGTCTGGTTGAAAATGGATTTAACCATTTTCACTCCATGGTAGATGAATATTCAATTATGCCTCAAATTGAACATTACGGGTGCATGGTTGATTTATTGGCCCGAGCTGGTCGTGTTGAGGAAACTATGGAATTTGTAAGAAAGATGCCAGTGAAAGCAGATACAGTTATATGGACTACTTTGCTAGGGGCATGCAGGACTTACAAAAATATCGAATTTGCTGAGCTGGCTCTTAAAAAACTTAGTGAGCTTGGACCGGAGAACCCTTCTAACTATGTTATGCTTTCAAATATATATGGGGATGCGCAGAGATGGGAAGATGTGGCACGGTCAAAAGTTGCAATGAGGGATACTGGATCAAGAAAAGTACCAGGATGCAGCGTGATTGAGATGGGTGATGGTGCGGTTGAGTTTTACTCATTTGATGAGAGGCATCCTGAAACAGAGAAGATATATGGGTCTTTAAGAGGATTGACGAAGCTGTTAAAATCAGCTGGTGAATATATTGAATTTGAAGGAGCCTAAAGAATGTACAAGCTCGTACTTTATTTCGATAAGCGAGGTATCTATGTAGAGATGTATCCTTGTTGATATCTGTAGAGGCTTGGTGGAGCTTGCTTCTCGAGAGCTTACAGTTCCTGATGATCACATGTACCATAAACACTTTTGAGGCATAACGTATTGTCCTGATGTCAATTTTCTTTAAGGGAAAAAAATGATTTTTTTGTGTGTGTTTTCTTTCTTGCTGAATTTACGTTTTAAAACGGGGTTAGTGAAGCTGTTGGGCTTAATTACTCGTTTAGACTTGGTACATTTCACAAGCTTAGTGTAGTGGTTTTGATGGGGAGTATTGGAGAATATCATTGATAAAGCAACTTCTTTTAAGAAATGGCAGTTTATGGACATCACCAAACTTTATATCGTAATTTTAGAGTTGAGACATTTATTTTAGGACGGACTATAATGCAAAGTGCGATATTCTTCTCTGACCGAGGGAGTAGAAAGAATGTTTCAAAGACTGTTATCAATCATGCTGCAAGGACTCTACATTATCCCTTATCACCAGTAACCTCATCTGCACTAAACTCCATTCAGTACCTTCAGTGTCTCCTGGGAGATGCACTGATAAATATTTCAATCGTGCAGCCATGAGGCAAAGGCAAACTGTTACATACTCCCTCTGTATACTTCGCCTGATAACTACCATCAGGATGCCTTTCGAACCATGGCTCTGATACCACTTATAGGGACCGCGACCACCACAATTACTCTCCAAATTAGTATGATATTGTCCGCTTTGGGTCCAGCCCGCACAAATTTGTTTTTGGGCATCCTCAAAAAGGCCTCATACTATTGAAGTGGGTGAGTGCTTTTATATACCTCGCAATTATTTCCTCAATTCAATTGCGGATGTGGGACTTTATGTGCACCCCAACAGATAAGTGATTTTCATTAAAAATATACTACTCCCTCCGTCCCAGAGTAAAGAGTCCCATTTTCCTTTTTGGTCCGTTCCAGAGTAAGAGTCCCATTCCTAAAATGACAAAGAATCTTTACTATTCACCCCACTCATTCTCTCTTCTATTTTACTTTTATACTCACAACACCAATCAATTCACTATTCTCCCCCACTCATTCTCTCTCATACTTTACTTTTACACTCACAACATTTACATCACATCCAATATTTATTAATAAGCGTGCAAATGAGGGGTGTGACTCTTACTTCGGGACGGAGGGAGTATATTATAAAATAACCATTTTGGGCTTGTGCAATTTTATATAGGACACTTAAAAGGGAAATTTTTGCCTTTTCAAAAAAGACGAAGGTAGTATACTGTAGCAGTTGGAAGGAATTGGGAGTGATATGGACCATTAGACCTGTCAAATGAGCACGTTGTGGTGGATTGGTGGTCGAGACGGGTTAAACTCGTTACAACACGTTTAATTGCGGGTCAAATGAGTTGGGTCATTGGCGGGTCGGCACATTTATTTTGCTTTCCCGTGGTTTTGATTTTATGATTTTGACAAATTTGAGTGGCAGGTTAAACGTGTCAGGTATTGGCAAGGGTCGACCATTGAGTTTTTGCGGGTCAGACTGTAGGCCCGCATGTCTTAACGAACCGATCTGGGTCGGTTAACTAGTGGGTCGATTCGAGGGGGTTGTCGGGTAGCAGCAAAATTGACAGGGTCAATGTGAGGCAGATACTAGTTGGATGTTTAGAGCAGACTAATACCAGAACAAGAAAGTAGGGTACACTAGTCTGCGAGAATATATGGACATTGGCATCAAGATTTCATTTAGATGGTCAACCAAGCCGGAGCCCACTCAGACTGCCCAAGGGAAAGCCCATCAGCCCGAACTAGTTAGTCATTTGGACGACCCTAAGGCCCGAATGATTCTTCACCTGGGAACAAAATGATAATATGCCTTCGGGAATAGTGTTGTGAAAGTGTTTGGGTAGAAAAATTTCTTACATCCTGAAGCTTCAGCACGAACCACCAACCTGACGATACATCTTGATCCAACAACTTGACTCTTTTTCCAAGTCACTTGAACTTTGCGATATTTATTATCTTAACCCTATTTTTCAGGTGTAATTATCACGTGGGACTCAAAGACTCAGTCAATAAGAACATGTGTTTTTCAACATACGTCAAACAAAGCAAGGGAGGATGATCACGTTCTCAACCAACTACCCGAAATCTTAGGGATAGGACTCCCAAGTTTGTTATTTTCTTTAGTATAAAAGGAGAAGCATCACTTGTAAAGCACACACACGCACTCGTTATCTTCTTCTTTTCAGTTTTATGCTTATTCATTGTACCTCCACAAGAACTAATAAAATACCACCATTCGAGGTTTTATGTCGGCGAACAAGTTGTTTAAGGGCTTTCATCGTTAAATAGCTTCTCCATTGTCTCTTGAATCTTGAAGTGTTATATTCCATTGTGCCCAATTTACTCTTTGAAGTTGAATTGCATAAATTTAACCAAAACAATTTCGCGCCGTATGTGGGAACTTTGGTTTTTTAGTCACTAAAAGGATTCAAGATGTCAACTGGGATGTCCGTCGCTGCAACTTCAGTCGGGACAGGTTCATAGGTTGAGTCAATCCCTATCACCTCTACGGTTCAAATTTCACCTCGGAATGCAGGCGTTACTGCTGGTTCAACCCAAACTCTAGTAGGGGCATCTGTTGGAGTCTCACAAGAAATTCCATTTGATATCACCTCCAACTTGACCAACATGATGGGCGATCTGAGGCGACAGATAATGATGCAAACCGATACCTCCACCATTTTGATGAACAATGTCAGCATGCTACAACGTGAAGTCTCCACCCTCTAGGCTGGTTCGTCTGGATCACGTCAGAACGCACCATCTAGCGTCCTTCAAGCTGTCAATCCCATCATGGGGTCCAACATGTTTTCACCATATCAACCTAGGATGCTCAGCTTTGATAGGGATTCAGGAGTGCTAACCGATAAAGTGGGGTTCATACCAATAACCAATGCAATCAACACTGACAGTTGTAAGGATCCCGCCCCACGCGGAGGATCGCGACGAGTTTTGGGGCGAAAAAGCCGAACACGGTTATCTCACAAAACATAACGGAGTCGCCACTTTTGTTAATTATTTAACCCAACAAAAGAAAAGGTTAGAGATTCTATTAGTTCGGAGGTCAGGTTACGCCTTGGGAAGAGTTTCACATCACCCAAGTCGCCTCGGATAGGACCGAGTCTCCCTAATGTTAGTTAACGAAAGTGCATGTGTGTGTGTGTGTTTTCAAAATGGGAGAAACTGACTTTTTAGCAAAACTGGTTAATTATTTAACAGAAAAGGGTTATTTTGCAAACATTCTGACCAGAAAGGGAAGAAACTGGAAAATGCACTCCCCGGCCAAAGTAGCCGTATGGATGGGGAGGACATTCCAGGGATTTTCGACAGTTTATCAGAAAACTGTCCAGTTTCAGGCAAAACAGAGTGTTCTTGCTGAAACTGGACTGAAATGATCATTTTCAGTTATTTTCTTTGAACAAAAAACATGGATTAATCATCCCTATGTCATTGATCACTAGTTGGACACCAAAAACAAGGGTTTTGGGGGTGATCAATACAATCATTGGGGAAATTTAAGAAAAAGGTGATGAACAAGCCCTTTGGGCTAAAATGACCATTTGATGAGTAAAAATTGAAACTTTACCATCAAGATGGACTTATTATACAAGATTAAACCTTTAGGGACAAAAATATAACATAAAGATCAAATCTTTATGTCCCATACTTGGTGATTTATGGCTAGGTCATGGTTGGGATGATAAAGATTGAAACTTTATCCCCCAATCATGACTCTTATGGCCAAACAAGAACAGCATCAACATGAAATTTAACAAATCATGATCATCCTAGGTTTTATCCCATAAATCACACACTAGGTGTGAAGGGGACCTTAAATCACCTCATGGTTTGGATCATATACATATATAATCATAATATATATAGCTTGGAAGGCCAAGACTTGTATAATATATAGATATAGTGCTTGAAAATGGACAAGACTTGCAAGAAATGTAAAGTGCTTGAAATGGACAAGACTTTGCAAGAACAAGAAGAAATAATACAAGATAAACAAGTAATATGAACAAAGATAAAAGAGAGTTTGAGATGAAGAAGAAGATGGGGAGAAGGAGGCTTCACCTATTGTGGTTATGGACTATCTTCCTCTCTTTTCACTCAAATGTATATATCACTCACTTTCTGCTCTCAAACTGGCAGAGTTTCAGCTCACAAAATGTTTTCTCCCCCCTGAAATGATCAGCATGGGGTTCAATTTATAGAGGCTGAGGGTGCCCAACATAGCCGTACGGCTAGGGACCTCATGCGCCCAAACCATCCGTACGACTCGACTTGGCGAGCTTCTGGATTTTTCTAAGTTTAATTCCAGTTCAGTCCCAGAATATCAGGTTTATCCTAGCGAGGTCCTGGTCCATCGGTTTATCCCTGAATGGCACCAAGAATTCCTCTAAAGTTGGTCAATTTCAGATGGGGGTACTTACAGAGCCCCTCAGCAACATCGCTTTTGAAGAAAGAGGGGTTGTCGACAAAATAAGCATCCCAATCTGATGGGAGGACGGATTGGCCGATTTGGTTCTATGGCTGGACCTAGAGGTATAGGATTCCTACGTATCCCTACTCGAGGGAATCAAGCTTAACGTAGTTTGGGTGAGAGAGTGTAAGGCTACTCAAACCTATAAGTATCCCAATCCGATGGGAGGAAGGCTTGACTGATTTGGGTGAGAGGGTTTAAGGCTTACTCAAACCTATAAGCATCCCAATCCGATGGGAGGACGGCTTGGCCGATTTGGGTGAGAGGGTTTAAGGCTACTCAAACCTATATGCATCCCGATCAGATGGGAGAACTGCTTGGCCGATTTGGGTGAGAGGGTTTAAGGCTACTCAAACCTATAGGCATCCCGATCCGATGGGAGGACGGCTTGGCCGATTGGGTAAGAGGGTTTAAGGCTACTCAAACCTATAGGCATCCCAATCTGATGGGAGGACGGCTTGGACGATTTGGGTGAGAGGGTTTAAGGCTACTCAAACCTATAAGCATCCCAATCTGATGGGAGGACGGCTTGGCCGATTTGGGTGAGAGGGTTTAAGGCTTACTCAAACCTATAAGCATCCCAATCCGATGGGAGGACGGCTTGGCCGATTTGGGTGAGAGGGTTTAAGGCTACTCAAACCTATATCCGATGGGAGGACGGCTTAGCCGATTTGGGTGAGAGGGTTTAAGGCTACTCAAACCTATAGGCATCCCAATCCGATGGGAGGACGGCTTGGCCGATTTGGGTGAGAGGGTTTAAGGCTACTCAAACCTATAGGCATCCCAATCCGATGGGAGGACGGCTTGGACGATTTGGGTGAGAGGGTTTAAGGCTACTCAAACCTATAGGCATCCCAATCCGATGGGAGGACGGCTTGGCCGATTTGGGTGAGAGGGTTTAAGGCTACTCAAACCTATAGGCATCCCAATCCGATGGGAGGACGGCTTGGCCGATTTAGGTGAGAGGGTTTAAGGCTACTCAAACCTATAGGCATCCCAATCCGATGGGAGGACGGCTTGGCCGATTTGGGTGAGAGGGTTTATGGCTACTCAAACCTATAGGCATCCCAATCCGATGGGAGGACGGCTTGGCCGATTTGGGTGAGAGGGTTTAAGGCTACTCTAACCTATAGGCATCCCAATCCGATGGGAGGACGGCTTGGCCGATTTGGGTAAGAGGGTTTAAGGCTACTCAAACCTATAAGCATCCCAATCCGATGGGAGGAAGGCTTGGCCGATTTGGGTGAGAGGGTTTAAGGCTACTCAAACCTATAGGCATCCCAATCCGATGGGAGGACGGCTTGGCCGATTTGGGTGAGAGGGTTTAAGGCTACTCAAACCTATAGAACTTAATCCTTAATTTTCATCCTGGGCGCACGACCAGGACTTTCACAATTTTCATCATCATGGGCGCACGACTAGGATTTTCGCAATTTTCGCATTTCATCTTGGGCGCACGACCAGGACTTTCACAATTTTCATATTTCGTTCTGGGCGCACGACCAAGATTTTCGCAATTTTCAAACTCCTAATCTGGACTTACGAAGGACTGCCGTCACAATGATAGGTTTTCTCTAACCTGACCACTTTCGGGGACAAAGGTTTTCTTAACCTAACATGACTATACTGGTCTTACATCCTACCAAGGACTGCTGTCACGATGATAGGTTTTCTCTAACCTGACCACTCTCGGGGACAAAGGTTTTCTTAACCTAACATGACTATACTGGTCTTACGTCCTACCAAGGACCGCGGACAACTCCTTTCAAATCAAATGGGATTACGTCACGCCGGACTGCCCGCGCAACCAAATGGTTTGACTCTTACTTGGTCATCCTAAACGCTTCGGTCAACTTTAACTCACGGGAGGTTGACGGAGAAACTGGGACAAGGACTAGCCTAAAAGTGACCACTTCGTGTCGAGGCTTGGATTTGGTCAACACTACTCTATGACACAGTTGACACATTTTCTTGATACCGGGAAAAGCCTAGGGGCGACCCTTAAGGTACATTGTTGGACGCAAAAGTCCAAGGTTTTGGAAAATCATTCTTTTCACACACCCTCAAATGCCCATGCAGTTTGAAAGGGGACAACACAAAATTCAAGATACACCCTCAAATGCCCAACACGATTTGAAAGGGGGACAACGCAATATTCAAAATACACCCTCAAATGCCGAACGCGATTTGAAAGGGAAAAAACACATTTTTTTCACAAAACACACCCTCAAGTGCCCGACGTGACTTGAAAGGGGGACGGCACAACATTCAAAATACACCCTCAAATGCCCAACGCGATTTAAAAGGGAAAAAACACAATTTTTTCACAAAACACACCCTCAAGTGCCCGACACGACTTGAAAGGGGGACGACACAACATTCAAAATACACCCTCAAATGCCCAACGCGATTTGAAAGGGAAAAAACACATTTTTTTCACAAAACACACCCTCAAGTGCCCGACGCGACTTGAAAGAGGGACGACACAACATTCAAAATACACCCTCAAATTCCAAACGCGATTTGAAAGGGAAAAAACACAATTTTTTCACAAAACACACCCTCAAGTGCCCGACGCGACTTGAAAGGGGGACGACACAACATTCAAAATACACCCTCAAATGCCCAACGTGATTTGAAAGGGAAAAAACAAAATTTTTTCACAAAACACACCCTCAAGTGCCCGACGTGACTTAAAAGGGGGAAAAACACATCTTTTATCAAAAGCATGATGCCAAAAGGGAAAATTTCCAAAGTGCTCATTCCTTAAGGTGAATCTTTTAATGAAGCATGTCAGTCAAATTTTGATTTTAACTTAACCATGAGGTTTGTTATGCATAAAGTCCTTTGGAGCTTTGTCCATTTCTTAGGAGCGATCGGGAGTAGAGAACCCTTTTGTCGTCGATGTTGGGGTAGCCCCATGTCCTTGTAGTCATCAATGTTGGGGTAGCCCCATGTCCTTGTTGGCGTCGATGGCGGAGTAGCCCCAATATCATCTTCTGACGTTTGGAGTGAGGTTAGGAACCCATCCCTTTTTCGTGACGCACCCTTTCTTTTGCCTAGGCCGCCCTTGTGGGTTTTCAACCTAGCGGGCTACTTTTTTGCATCTTTCATAGCACACCCTGTTTTTTGCCTAGGCCGCCCCTACGGGTTTTCAACCTAGCGGGATACTTTTTTGGTGCCTTTCTTTCTATTTTTCTCTCCTTTTTTTTTCATGAGTGATCCAGCCGACTCGACGGGACGGGGACTCAATATATCTTTTTGGAGGAAACATGCAAGGGCCTTTATTTAGGAGGGAGAGAGTCCCTTTATATTGATGAACAATGTATCATGAAATGGTAGGAAGACCTTGCTTGACAGAATACAAGTGCTTAGCTCTTTCCTAAGATGTAGAGAAGAAGACTCGTTGAGACATTTGAAATTGGCCTCAGTTAATATCATCAAAATGATTGCTGGAATGGACCATGTTCATTATTAAGTCAAGATTATAACAAGCAATTAGCCTTAACATGTGCAAATGCTGTGATCAATTGAGATTAAGATTCGATCAATGGAAAGATCAAAATGCGTTCAGGAGAACTGGTCATTATCTGGGAAATTGGTCATTGATGGGACCAAGTGAAGAGAACCGGGTCATTTTGGGAGGACCGAGGTTTGATGGAATCATTTCATGCTATGACCGGACCCAAAGGTTGCCTACGCTCCCCTCAATGTGAGGAGCTCAGGTCACTGTAGTTCGGTCATGAGGCCGTCTTTTGCTGAAGTTGGCTTTCTTTTGTTGTTGTCTCGGAGGACGTTGTTGCTCACTTTGCTTTGGGTGAACTCCTTGATATGGACCTCTTGGGGTGAACCCTCTTTGGTGTGAACTCCTTTTGAGGCAAACTTTGTTTTCACCATTTCCTTCCCTTCTTTCCATACATCCATTTCCTTTCCCTCTTCTATTTATTTTTTTTTTTTTTGGGGGGGAGGAGGTAAACATTAGCCCCAGCTTGCTATCCTGGGCATTGGCTTTCCTGCAGCCCTTTATCGATTCTAGCTTTGATTTTGACGTTCTGGGAAGCCCTTTGCTTGGTTGCGCACGTGCAATCACGGTTGAATCTTGGTGGTTGAGCAACAACGTCCTCACCTTTTCACTGTCTCGGGATGCCTTTGATGTGCATCAGGAATTTGTCTCAGAAAGGTGTATCGGGTTGTGTATCGGGGAAGTGTATGAGGGAAGACTTGCCATTAATGGTTTCTTCATGCCAATTGATCACAACATTTATTCACATCAAGATTAATTGTTTGCATTTAGCATTTTTCATTCGTGTTAGGTCCATTTGTCCTTAATGAGTCATCATTGACTAGTATGCTTAGAAGTCAATTTATCATTTTAGGGACGTAGCAATCAATTGATCATAACAAGCAAGGCAATTTCAAGAGTAAATGTATATTGCAAATAATGTCTCAAGTCTAGAGAGAAGAGAATGAAAATGACTCTTTTATTGAGATAACTTTGTACATACATGTCCAAGTGCGGACCTTTGCAAAAATAAAAAGACACAGTCCGGGACGGACTTTGATGAAAGTCTAGATCCTACGAGGCTGGAAGACTCATCACTCTTTTTTTTTTTTTTTTTTTTTTTTTTTTTAGGGATGGGCTCCTATGACACGCGATGTTCCATTTTCTTCCTCAATTGCTGGAGGGGTTTTCGGCGGCACATTCCATGTCTTCCAGGGGGAACTCGGGCTCCGTGTCATCGGGAAAGATGTCGCGAGATCTCCACTTGGCTTGGCATTGCAACCACCGGGCCCATATTCGGCCATCTCTTTTTGGTGACTTCCTTTCAAGGGGCGTCACCTCGCTTATGGCATTCGGCGAAGGTACGGTTTTCCATTTGATGTAGCCGCCTTTAGGCCTCCGAGGCATGGGCCTCTTCTCGTGGACGGTGCCCCAATCCTGCTCACGTGGATGGAAGTCTCAGACGCCATTTCGGATGTGGGCTCCTTGGTTGGTGTTTCCGGTGGACAAGACCGCAAAGGACTTTAGCATTTTAAACCTCGAGGTGAAATTATAACCATGATTTGAGAGGAACACCTCATTAGCAGATTAGCCTTTTGGAAAAGAGTTGACCTCTTATTTTAAGAAAACTTGATTTCCAATTTTTTGAATGAGGATTGACACACGCATTTTTCTATTTGAGTAAAAGACTCACACATTCCCCTTTTTTTCTTTTTTTTTCATAAGGATTGACACACACACATTTCATTCGAGTAAAAGACTCACACATTCAAATGGGTTTAACGAAGAGACGAACATGACTTAAATTGGCCTAATTCAAACGGGCTTTTGGGAAGAGGTGAGTGATTGACTCACATTCCAAACGGACTTCCTAGGGTGACGGAGAGCGGCCTTAAGGGACCTAACTTAAAGGTTACGGGGACAAGGAGCCTCCTTGGCTTATCGGAATATAGTCAGGATAACGTGGGACAGAACCTTACTGGCTTGGGACCAGATGGTACTCACACTAGTTCGAGCCCTCAAGGCGATCAGAGCAACTGAGATGGTCATCACATGGAGGTGCAAACTGAGGAGGCCAATGCTTGACCAAGGTATATTACCATGTGGTGCCATGACAGCTAAACTCGAAGGGGTCATGGTCACGCGACGACACTGACGGTAATGAAACGGCATGAGGGACGCAAAATTGGTCATCATGTGACGGCCCAAGGAAAGGGAGAGAGTTACCCTAAGCACCTTTTGTTTCTTTTCTTTAACAGACGCTTTGGAGGATAACAGGGATCCATCCAAAGACTTGACTAACTTCCTAGGGAACTACACCTAAGGGTTTAACGGGGATCTTAACGGTGACCTAGGGGACAACACCTAGGGGTTTGGCGGGAATTTCAACGGGGACCTAGGGGACAACACCTAGGGTTCCAACGAGAATCTCAACGGGGACCTAGGGGACAACACCTAGGGGTTTAACGGAGGTTTCAGCGGGGATCACAAACGGGATCACAATGGGATCACAACGGGGACCACAACGGGGATCACAACGGGATCCACAACGGGGATCACAACTGGGATCAAAACGGGATCACAATGGGAATCACAACGGGATCACAACGGGGATCACAACGGGGATCACAACAGGGATCACAATGGGGATCACAACAAGATCACAATGGGAATCACAACGGGAACCTTGGAAGGATAGTGGGGATCCATCCAAAGATTTAACTAACCTCCTAGGGAACTATGCCTAGGGACTCTAACGGGAGTCTTGGAAGGATAACGGGGATCTATCCAAAGACTTGACGAAACGCCTTTATGGAGGTCTTGGAGGATAATGGGGATCCATCCAAAGACTTAACGAAATGACGCTCATTAACACAAGAATGCAATGCGTCAAGGCCAAGAAGCAAAAACGGATCAAAGTCATACAATGTGCACTTATTTATTCATCCAAGTTTACTTAAAAAGCATTTTTATTCCTAAATGGTTGGAAAAGATTTCTCTTCTTTTTCGTAACTACTCTAATTCCTGGATCAGTGGAGGCCATCACTACGCCTATAGACCCCTCGTTTTTCATATGTCTTGTACACTCCCAAGGATGGACTATCCCGGACGAGGGTCCTATAGGGCAAGCGGCTTCCACCGACCGAAAGAAACGACCCTAAGGTCTAGCGCATCGCAAGGTTCCCAATGCGTGAGCCATTCCAATCATGATTAAGCCCCGGTCAAGATCAAGATTCGTCTTAGGGACTTAAGGGACTTCCGATATAACCTCATCTTCGATGAGGGCTCTTGAATCTTATCCTTGGGCTTAAGGATGATTATAATGATCCATACATTAGGGCTTGATAACACGGTGTCACCCTATCCTTAATACATGACTTAGGTTAATTATAGTCAAAATTAACACATAAGTCAAGGACTGGGTCAAAGTTGACCTTGGCCACACTTGCTTTCGCAAGGAGTCGTGACTCGGGCATTAACTTGGCCACAATTAACCTTAGACACGTATTAGGGATGTGGCAACGTGAGCTAGACCAAAAACCAACCCAAGTCTCGGTATTTGTGTGTCACGGACAAGTGTGGTTGACTCGGCTCGGAAGGGGAGGTGGAATGGACCCGTGCGTGCTAGAAGGGCACAAGAGCACCAATCAAGCTGCATCGTGGCATCCATCCCAGGTTTAAAGGGTATTTGGAACGTGCAAGGTCAAGTGCGTGTAGTGTGAAGCCATTCTATGTTCCCTTTTGAGTTAAAATAGAAATTTTCAATTCGTTTTAACATCATGAGCAATGTATAATCAACAAAAATGAGCAAGCATGAATGAGCTATTTACACAAGTAATCAAGCAAGAATCATATGAACAAACAAAGCCAAAACTTGTATTTACAACAAATTGTGCACAACCAAAGAATCCTTTGAAATCAACATTTTTCAAGAAGAACAATTCTTTTGAAAATCATTTGCAAAAAAAGTTGTGTACAACAAAGAATTCAAAAATCTTTTACAAAATGGGTCATGCACAAGGAGGTTTTGAAAACCCAAATTTATGTCCAAAAGTTTGTGCATGACCAAGCTTCAAAAACCAAGTTTTGGCTAGAAAAGAAGAAGGTAATGTGCTCAAACAAAACTGTAAATTTGGAACCTGGACAAGCAGAAGCTAAAGGGACACAGAATGTTCCTGCCCTGCACAAAATTGTTAAATTTTGGAACATTCTGTCCCTGCCCAACATAGCCGTACGGCTATAGCATGCTGGCAATTATTTTTTGCAGTTTTTTTTTTTAGCTTCTGATCATCAAGCCCCAGTTTATTGCACATCCAAAACAGTTTCCACTCCAGAAAATTCAAACAGAAACTCAGCACACACAAAACAAACACAAAAGTTAACGAAAACGGGGGACGGAAGTTTGACCCACACAAAACACCCCCAAAATTTCTAAAAAGAAGTTTGTGGACACTTGACTCCCCAGCGGAGTCGCCACTGTAAGGATCCCGCCCCGCGCGGAGGATCGCGACGAGTTTTGGGACGAAAAATCCGAACACGGTTATCTCACAAAACATAATGGAGTCAATACTTTTGTTAATTATTTAACCCAACAAAAGAAAAGGTTAGAGATTCTATTAGTTCAGAGGTCAGGTTACGCCTTGGGAAGAGTTTCACGTCACCCAAGTTGCCTCGGATAGGACCGAGTCTCCCTAATGTTAGTTAACGAAAGTGCATGTGTGTGTGTGTGTTTTCAAAATGGGAGAAACTGACTTTTTGGCAAAACTGGTTAATTATTTAACAGAAAAGGGCTATTTTGCAAACATTCTGACCAGAAAGGGAAGAAACAGGAAAATGCACTCCCCGGCCAAAGTAGCCGTACAGATGGGGAGGGCATTCCAGGGATTTTCGACAGTTTATCAGAAAACTGTCCAGTTTCAGGCAAAACAGAGTGTTCTTGCTGAAACTGGACTGAAATGATCATTTTCAGTTGTTTTCTTTGAACAAAAAACATGGATTAATCATCCCTATGTCATTGATCACTAGTTGGACACCAAAAACAAGGGTTTTGGGGGTGATCAAGACAATCATTGGGGAAATTTAAGAAAAAGGTGATGAACAAGCCCTTTGGGCTAAAATGACCATTTGATGAGTAAAGATTGAAACTTTATCATCAAGATGGACTTATTATACAAGATTAAACCTTTAGGGACAAAAATATAACATAAAGATCAAATCTTTATGTCCCATACTTGGTGATTTATGGCTAGTTCATGGTTGGGATGATAAAGATTGAAACTTTATCCCCCAATCATGACTCTTATGGCCAAACAAGAATAACATCAACATGAAATTTAACAAATCATGATCATCCTAGGTTTTATCCCATAAATCACACACTAGGTGTGAAGGGGACCTTGAATCACCTCATGATTTGGATCATATACATATATAATCATAATATATATAACTTGGAAGGCCAAGACTTGTATAATATATAGATATAGTGCTTGAAAATGGACAAGACTTGCAAGAAATGTAAAGTGCTTGAAATGGACAAGACTTTGCAAGAACAAGAAGAAATAATACAAGATAAACAAGTAATATGAACAAAGATAAAAGAGAGTTTGAGATGAAGAAGAAGATGGGGAGAAGGAGGCTTCACCTATTGTGGTTATGGCCTATCTTCCTCTCTTTTCACTCAAATATATATATCACTCACTTTCTGCTCTCAAACTGGCAGAGTTTCAGCTCACAAAGCGTTTTCTCCCCCCCTGAAATGATCAGCATGGGGTTCAATTTATAGAGGCTGAGGGTGCCTAACATAGCCGTACGGCTAGGGACCTCATGCGCCCAAACCATCCGTACGAATCAACTTGGCGAGCTTCTGGATTTTTCTAAGTTTAATTCCAGTTCAGTCCCGGAATATCAGGTTTATCCTAGCGAGGTCCTGGCCCATCGGTTTATCCCTGAATGGCACCAAGAATTCCTCTAAAGTTGGTCAATTTCAGATTGGGTACTTACAACAGTGTAGTGACCAATCCTGAAACCATCCAGTCAACCTCAGAAGCCTTTATGACACCTACATCAGGACAGAAAGGGAGTGCTAACCATCAACTTGACTTTAATACTTATCATATTACTGCTAACCATGATACAGGAAACTCAGTGAACATGCAGCTATAAGAATTAAGGGAAATGGTGATGAACGTACGAGGAGTAACGTTGCGCTACCATTAAGCTTCTCCAACATGTTACAACGAATCCCGCTTCGCTCCAGCCATTGCCAATATGGTGATACCTAAAAAGTTCACCGTTCCTCACATGAAGGAATATGATGGGACAACCGATCCGTTGGAGCACATTGCCTTGTACCAGGAGAAGATGGATGTGATTCACATCCCTCTACAATTTAAAGAAGCTTGTCTTTACAGGGGCTTCGGTTCCACCTTAACTGGCGAAGCCTTAAGATGGCTCATCAACCAACCCCTAGGATCTATTGGATCTTATGCTCAACTTATTAATATGTTTACTAATTAGTTTTCATGCAACAGAGTCTTCGAGAAGCTAACTTGTAATATCCGGCCCTTAGGCCATATATTTTTATTTTTTGAAACTCTTTATTTATTTTAGACTCAATTAATTAAGGAGTAAGTATTGGGTTTAATTTGGGCTTAAGTAAATTAAAACCCAATAGGAGTAGTGAAATCCTTTTTGATAGGGAATTGGAAACCCTAAAATATATATACTCTCTATTAACCTAGCATTACTATTATTCACAAAAGAAAAGAAAAGAAAACAGAGAACGGTAAAGAGAGAAAGAGGGCGGTGACTGAGAGAGGGAGAGAGAGGAAGCCACAGGAAGAAAAAGAAAGAGAAGGAAGAAGAGAAAGAGAAGAGGGATCGGAGCAAGGTAAAATCCTACCCTCTACGTTTGATTTCTCCGTCTTAATCTGAGCTTGTCAATTATGAATATGAATTAGAAACCTAACCCTAAAAAGATGAACTAGGGTTTATGAATTGGGAATTTAAAAGGAGGGTTGATAATTTTGAGGACATGGAATTATGCATGCATGTGTGTGTGCTGGTGTGCGCGTGTGTGCGTGCTGTGAATAGTGTTGTGTGTGCTGTGAATAGTATTGTGTGGGCTGTGAATAGTGATTATGGGTGCTGTGAATAGTGTTTTGGTGTGAATAATCGAATACTAAAACACGATAATTGGGAATAGAAACTATGAAACCCTAGGGGTATTTTGGTAAACCTAAAAAGGTATTTTGGGTATAAGATTTAATGGGTAGTACAAACCCTAGAACGGATATCAACCTTAAAGGAGTTTAAGGAGATGAACTCATAAGGTTAATCAAGTGAAATAAAGTATGGGACGGAAAGTAAATAGTAAATACTTGTCCTAAGAATATTTTGTGCATGATTGTAGATTCGTGCGCGTGGTATTGCTAAGAGGAATAACGCAACCTAAGGTAAGGTATTACGTTCCTAAGTCTTTTGAGATTCATCCTTTTAAAGTAGGATCCTCATAATTCTTTCAAGTGTAGCTACCAGTGGCCGGTAGTATTTGAACTCCGATGTTGATATAACGTCTTTTGAATTATCTTACCCTTGATAAGTGTTGTTCATTGGGTATCTAAGTAAATTGAAATTGCTTTATGTATTCTTGTACCTTGAATACCATGTGAAATATTATTGTGTCTAATTGAAAGAGGTACAGTATCTTAGTCTGATTGAAAAGGACTTAGCAAGAATTAGTCTAAGTGAAAAGGACTAATTAAGATAGTCTAGTTTGATTGAAAAGAATTAGACAAATATGCTGCTTGATGAAGTGGATTAATGATCATGATCGAACTTATAAGAGAGCACAGTGAGGAGGTGTAAGGTCTCTTGACACCCTGAAAAGGTGTAACACCCTGAAAAGGTGATGTATGAAACTATGGAATTGACGAACTTGTACTAGGGCCATAATTATTTGAATATGATAACTGTATTTTGTGTAGGTACAGTTAAAGCTTATTGATGTTAGCCTTCCGTTGAAATATATTGTTTGGCTCCGTTCTTTCGGTCATCTCTTCTTAGTACCCGTAGAGATCCCGTATGAACTTACTGAGCATTGTTCGCTCACCCCTTCTTATAATATTTTTCCCAGATAAAGACTAAGGATCTAGATAGATTGCAAGGAAGGGCAGTCCGTGGTTATCGAGGAGTTTAAGACATTATTTTTGTTTTGTGTTGAGCTAGTGGGTTGTACTAGCCGTTGAGATTTGAATATTAGTTATGCTTCCGCATTGTTTTGATTTATGGTTAGAGTAAACTAGCCGTTGAATGTTAACGTTGGGTTTGAGCTTATGTTGACATTTGGGATTTCCCTAGTTTATGGATTATATTTATATTGTGAAAGTTTGGGTCGTTACATAACTAGTGATCTCTATAGGATAATTCAGCAACATGATGAATCATTGAAGGACTACTTGAGAAGATTCAATAAAGAAGCTGTTGACATCCCCAACTTGGATATGTTCACAGCCACTGAAGCTTTCAGGATAGGACTCAAGAAGGATTCTCCCTACTATGAGGAATTAGAAATGACTCCTTGCAGAAAATTGGAAGAAGTCAGAACAAGGGCAATCAGATTCATCAGGTTGGAAGAGGACAAGTTGATGCAGGAGAAAGCAACCAAGAAAAACGCCACTCCTGAACATTTTGGTGGCAAGATGGAATCGTCACATCATAGATCAAACAGGGGCAAGCCCTACTCTAAACCCGATCACTCTAGAATTAATATTGTTGATGATAATGATAATGATGATGAGGATGAAATACTGTACCCAAAGATAGATGACTACTATTTTTCTATTGACATTGCAGGACTGTTACACGCTATGGAAAACTTGGGTGAAAAAGCAAGATGGCCAAAGAAGAATGACAAGCCGTCTGTTTGGAAGGAAAAGTCGAAATGGTGTGCCTACCATGAAGACTTCGGACACTCCACCGAGAACTACATTGCCCTAAGGAAAGAAATCAGTCATCTTCTATCCAAGGGACTTCTTAAAGAATTACTTGGCAGAAGGCGTGGGCGTACTGACAATCAGGAGCAACAGGCTGAAAATCCGACACCACCTCCAGCTCCAACCAAAGTGGTCAACATGATTTGTGGAGGGTTAGACATTTATGGCACATCTTACTCCACCGCAAAACGACATGCTGCGGATTCAAAAGAAGACAGGTTGAACTTGCCAGCTAAGCCCTCCAAGAAAGTTGGCAACCATGAGATAACGTTTGATGAAGATGACAAGGGCGACATACAGGACCCTCACCACGACGCTTTGGTAGTGACGCTACAAATTGCCAATTGTTTGGTGAGACGTATTCTCATCGATAACGGGAGTTTTGTCAACCTGGTAACGACTGACGCCATGGATGAAATGGAGATTCCTCTTAATCATGTTTCAAGGAATTCTTCTATTCTGGTTGGATTTAGTGAGGAAACCAAACAAACTTATGGAGAAATCAAATTGCCAATATATATTGAAGGAGTAAACTCGATGGAGAGGTTTTGTGTAATAGAGTGCAAGTCATCTTGGGGAGACCCTGGATTCAAAATATGAAGGCGATTCCATCAACCTATCATCAATGCATCAAATTGCCAACACCCTAGGGAGTAGTCAAGGTGAAAGGGAACCAGAAAACTGTAAAAGAGTGTTACAAGGTGTCTATAAAGGCTACAGCCATGCCCATGCAAGCATAGAAATTAAAGAAGAAGGTGTAGACACCCCGCCTTGGACCTCTCATGTCCCGATTTTATACACAGTCTTTGTTTTCCTCTTTTCTGTTAACTTTCGTTACTTTCCGTTAAGTTCTTGACTTACCCCATCAGTCTTGGACTTAACTAAGTAACAAAGTCAACCTTGAGTGCAAGTCATCTTACAACATCATCTTGGGGAGCACCTCTCTGATGGCTGATGCCTTAGTGAAGATGCAGAAGGAACATAAGATGTTAACTGAAAGGATGGATGATATCTCCCTGATTCGCCCCAAAGTTCTCAAATTCGATCTTGGGGGCAGTTCACAGGTCTTCAATGAATTCATCCCTATGGTTTCAGCAACTTATGCAGGGATTATGACATCTCTAATGATGTCGAAATCTCCAATGATGACGACACCTTTTGCTTCTAGTATCTTTAAGTTACCCATGGAAAGAAACACCTATGTTCCGCCTTCTATACATAACATCTTTGGAATGTTAGCAGAAGGAGACACTTTCACCAATAGCACCGTTGTGACATCTTCCGCTGACAACGCTAATCCCTTTGGTAATATAATTTTAAATTATATTTTTGATAATACCGCTCGTGCTACTAACCCTTTTGCAGGTAACTACATCGTAAAGCAACTTCAAGAATTAAGGGATATGGTCATGAACATGCCCGGTGTCACTCCTCCCATTCGACAAGTTTCACCAACATATTACAACCAGTCGCACTTTGTACCAGCCATCGCACATGTCGACATCCCCAAAGGATTTAGCGTTCCAACCATGAAGCTGTATGACGGAAGCACTGATCCTGAGGAACATGTCGCCCACTACCAGGAAAAATGGAAATTTTCCGAATACCTCTTCAATTAAGGGAAGCTTTCTTGTGTAAATGGTTCGGTTCAACGTTGGTAGGACCATCTTTGAAATGGTTGATTCGTCTGTTAGTGTTGGTGCCCTAGGCACGTTTATTTAAACGTTATGCATGTTATCATTTTTTCATATTAATAAAGAGATGTTTTTATTATTATTGTTGTTCATGTTTACTTATAATAATATCCGTCCCTAGTACTTATGAAGCACTAGTATAAGTCTAAATGATCATGTTATAGTTATGGGTAGTTGTTGGAGAACAAGGTACTGGACATGAGATTTATGTCATGGTCAATGTCATATATATATATCTCATATTAGTTATGTCATTTGAATCCTTAGACATGAAGTTATTATAGTCTTTCACTTGATGAACATTATGTTTGACATATTCAAACGCTACCTTTAACCAGGTAGTTATAAAGGGTATGATTGGCATAATCGGATTCACGTAGAGAAGAATAATAAGCTAAATGGATTTGTCCCTCTTCGGAGAGATGTCGAGCTTGGGCCCCTCGTAGAATGATGTTGATGAAATGTTTGGCCAAACTCAAATTAATTGATTGGATCAATGTCATTTGGATTATCAACATATTCGGAATCGAGAAAGTATTGAACAAATACAAGTTGACTCAATGACCATGACTTGTGTTCAATGACATCGTGGACAAAGGGATTGTGACATGTTCTATAAAGGAATACGAACTTGTATATAGTTACTGTTAGTGTTGGTGCCCTAGACACGTTTGTAAAACGTTGTATGTTATCATTTTATTCATATTAATAAAAAGATGTTTTGATTATTATTGTTGTTCATGTTTACTTATAATAATCTCCGTCCCTAGTACTTGTTTGGTTCTAGTATAAAGGCTAAATGATCATGGGATGATCATGTTAGATTTATGGGTACTTGTTTGGAACAAGGTACTGGACATGACCCGCTCTATGAGATTTATATCATAGTCTATGTCGTATGTATATATATATATATATATATATATATATATATATATATACATATTAGTTATGTCATTTGAATCCTTAGACATGAAGTTATTATAGTCTTCCACTTGATGAATATTATGTTTGACATACTCAAACGCTACCTTTAACCGGGTAGTTATAAAGGGTATGATTGGCATAATCGGATTCATGTAGGGAAGAATAATAAGCTAAGATGGATTTGTCCCTCTTCGGAGAGATATCAAGCTTGGGCCCCTCGTAGGAATGATGTTGATGAAATGTTCGGCCGGACTCAAATGAATTGATTGGATCAATGGCATTTGGATTATCAACATATTCAGAATCGATAAAGCATTAAAAAAAATACAAGTTGACTTATTGACCATGACTTGTGTTCAATGACATCGTGGACAAAAGGATTGTGACATGTTCTAAAAGGAATGCGAACTTGTATCTAGCTACACTATTTAGGTAGGTATGAAGGTTTGCTAGAACCTAATCATATCTTATGGGTTCATGTTTGGACCCATTTCCAACTTAGTGGAATCCTAGAGGGTCACACACGAATAGAACGGATCCTAAAGGTCTGAATTGGAATTATGGAAATATGAGTTTTTCTGGACTGGCACGACCGTGCTGATTATAACGCACGACCGTGCTAGGCACGGCCGTGCTGATTATAAAGCACGACCGTGCCAATAATCGGCAGAAGGAAGACAGGCTCGACCCTACTGGCATGCCCGTGCCAGTTATAGGGCACGATCGTGCCAGAGCTGCTGTGACAGAGAAACATTGCCTTAATTGGGTGACGGGATTTAGGTATCCTAGGTCCTTAAGGGTTAAGGACTAGGACCTATATAAACATATTTTCACCAGCCATTAAGCATATGATTCCTAGCCTCTTAGAGAGACAATATTCTTGATCAAAGGTTTAGAATCCAAGATCAAGAAATTCATAATTCCATATAGTTCTTACAATTGTGAAAGTGTGTTTCATAATTTGGTCTAGCAACCAAGATCAAGTGTTCTTGATATTCGTTCGTGGTGTGGATACCGCTAGAGAGTGAAACTCATCATCTTCAAAGTTCGTGTTCAAGCTTTGTGTTCGTTATCAAGTTTTCAAGCCTCCACTGAATTCAAGGTTGCATATTCAAAGTCATCAAGGGTTAGTATTCTAGTATTCATTATGCAAGTATTTGATATAATCATATGAATGGATCTATGGGCTTTGGGTTTCATAAAATTTTAAATGCTTAATTCCGCTGCGCATGTTACTAAGAAAACCAACATTGGTATCAGAGCCCCGTTCATGTTGATTATTTCAATACTAGATCATGTTGTGTGTATATAAATTGTTTATGTGTCTAGCATGATATGAATATTGGGATTATGATGTTTATGTATTATATGCATTTTATGTGGTTTATTGTTTTATAAACTTTAATCGCACTATTCAATCGCAATTAAAATTATGGTGGATTTAAAATTGTTGATAATCTAGAGATTCATGAATAAATTGTTTATTCAAGGATTTGATGATCATGGTGATTGGATCACCAAGAACACCAAATCCTAATTGAATCGGGAAAAACAAGTTTGAAGTCAAAATTTGGAAATTTAAATTTTTTGAATATTCAGAGGGGGTCCGACCGGACCCAGTGAAGAGACCCAGCCGGACCTAGGGTTTCGGTTGGGGTTCTTGCTAGGGTTCGGGGTGGATCTTAGGGTTTAATTTTCCAATTTGTTTTAGTCTTGTGATTCTAAGATTAGATCAAGGTTGGGATGGATAGCCTACGTTCATCGAGACTGTGTTTCCCAAACTTGATCGCAATCAAAGATTCAAAGATAAAACGAAGTTAGAATTATGAAGAGTTCATAATTGCTAAAATTGAGAAACAAAGTTCTTGATTCAAGTTTGGAGATCCATGTGGAATTGTGAATGCAATTGGCCTACGTTCATCGAGACCATCTATTGCTTAGTTTCGGCCACATGGACTACTTTCTTGGTTTCTTGAATTAGTGAGGAATTGTGGTTGCCTAATGGCTTAGTTCGGCCGCACTTCTTGTTGTCTTGATTTGGAGATGAAACCCAAAGTTCAAATAGTCTCATCCTCATAATTATAAGAGAAACTAATGACACATAAATATTATGCTTAAATTAATGGAGATTAATTTAGTGGCTAAACTTGATGCTCAACATGTTTATCTTATGTGCTCATAAATGTGTTGCACGCTATATGGTAATGAACCTTCTTGAAAAGTTTTAAGTCTTTTTGCCATGCCATGATTAAAACACTTGTTAGTACATGGGTAATTCTAATGTAGATTCGCCCTAGCGAGGTGCATTATCTTTATTCATGTATGAGCAAGATGGGTGATGTGGTCTCGCCCTAGCGAGGTGCATTAACTATACGTTTAAAATGGTTGGACTTAATTAGGCGTCAAAACAGTTTTGGGCCTAAGGCAAAGATGAGATTGAAACATGCTTTTTGAAATTGGATTTCTTAAAGAATCTCAAAAAAGGATCTAAGAGTCATATTGGATATGATTGACAAGAGTTGTCTACCTAATTAATTTAATTTTGTGTAATCCGCCCTAGCGAACTTGAGATTAAATTAAAGTTGGATCTTAGCCCATTTAAATTATATTATACATTGGATGTATAAAAAAGTTATATAATTTAGTGGAAGTATTTTTTTGGAAAAATACATTGTTTATCTCTTTAATGAAAATTGGTACTTATTAAATTTTAAATTTTTTTCATAATTGTAGATAATGACTACCAACACTTAATCAATTTCATTGCGATCGATCCTTGAGAAGGATAAGCTTCAAGAGAGTGGTACAAACTTTATGGATTGGATCCGAAGCCTAAGAATTGTTCTAAGGCAAGAAGATAAATTGTACATTCTCGATGGGCCTATTCCTTAAGAATCCGTAGCCACTGCCCCTAGGGCAGAGAGAGACAATCACAAAAAGCATCGTAATGATTCTAGAGATGTGAGTTGTCTCATGCTCGCAATAATGTGCTCAAAACTCCAACAAAGTTTTGAACATTTGGAAGCCTATGAGATAGGCATGGAGTTGAGAGACATGTTTCAAGAGCAAGCTAGGCAAGAGAGGTATAAAACCATTATTGTATTCACTTCTTGCAAAATGAGTGAAGAGAAACAAGTGGGTCCTCACATGCTTAAGATGAAAAGCAACATGGAGCATCTTGTGAAACTTGGCTATCCAATTCCATTGGAGCTAGCCACAGATCTAATTCTTAATTCATTGCCTAAGAGTTATAATCACTTTGTGATGAACTATAACATGCATGGAATGGATAAGAATCTCTCCGAGTTGTATAATATGCTGAAAACTGCGGAGATGAAGATTGTGGAGAAAAGTTCTCATGTGCTCATAGTTCATGATGTCACGACCCGAAATATAGGCTCTATTTTATTAGTAATAAATAATTATTATTTATTTATTTGCTTATTTATTTATTTAAATTATTATTTATTTAATAATTTATGTGTGCACTTCATATGTTATAATAAATTATGCTTAACATTCTATTTGGGCCATTTGTGCTAGTGTAGTATTATTTGGTCTTGGTTGTTAGTAGGAAGTGTTAGAGTTTGTGTTAGTAGATGGGGAAGGGGTCTAGGTGTAAGTTTTTGAAATTATCATCTCCCTACTCCCTCTCTTCTCCCTCACCCTACTCCCTCATTTCCCAGCAACTTTCTCCCTCTTCCATAGCTAAAAAGATAATTTTTCTCTCTTTCCTTCTCTCTTCATTTTCTTCCTCTTCCTCTCATCTTTTCTTATTTCTTAAATCATGAAACTTGTTTAGATCGTCGTTAGGATCGTAGAGGGCTAAAAATATTCGAGTTCCGGCAATTTTTAGAAAATTCAAGTAAGTTGCTTTTCCCCCATTTATGCTAAAAATGTTCATCCTATGCTTAGATGACACTATGATTACCATTTATTGCTTCTTTGGTTGATTTTGAGATGATTTACACTTTTATTCATTTTTGTGAAATTTAGTATTTGAATCTTGTGTTGGATTTCTAGATGTTGTTATTTAGCCCCATTGCAAGTCTATAAGTTGTTTTGGTTCATAGTTGTGTATATTGTAAGTCTTGGTTCCAAGTATTTGTGAAATGGTGAAGTTTGGGTTGATTTGAGTTTTGGGTTGAAAATGGTGGAAACCCAGATTTTTGGCCGGAAATTGTCCCTCCGGGCAAGGGGACGCGCGCACCCTTTGGGAGGGGACGCGCGCACCCTTTGGGATGGATAGCCTACGTTCATCGAGACTGTGTTTCCCAAACTTGATCGCAATCAAAGATTCAAAGATAAAACGAAATTAGAATTATGAAGAGTTCATAATTGCTAAAATTGAGAAACAAAGTTCTTGATTCAAGATTGGAGATTCATGTGGAATTGTGAATGCAATTGGCCTACGTTCATCGAGACAATCTATTGCTTAGTTTCGGCCACATGGACTACTTTCTTGGTTTCTTGATTAGTGCGGAATTGTGGTTTCCTATGGCTTAGTTCGGCCGCACTTCTTGTTGTCTTGATTTAGAGATGATAACCAAAGTTCAAAGAGTCTCATTCTCATAATTATAGAGAAACTAATGACACATAAATATTATGCTTAAATTAATGGAGATTAATTTAGTGACTAAACTTGATGCTCAACATGTTTATCTTATGTGCTAAAAAATGTGTTGTATGCTATATGGTGTTGAACCTTCTTTGAAATTTTAAGTCTTTTTGCCATGCCATGATTAAAACACTTGTAAGTACATGGGTAATTTTGTGTGGGCTCGCCAAAGCAAGGTGCATTGATTTTATTCATGTATGAGCAAGATGAGTGAATAAGAGTTTCCTATGCGTTTAAAATGGTTCAAATTAATTAGGCGTCAAAACAGTTTTGGGCCTAAGGCAAAGATTATATTAAACATGCTTTTAAAATTGGATTTCTAAAGAATCTCATAAAGGATCTAAGAGTCATATGGGATATGATTGACAAGAGTTGTCTACTTAATTAATTTGATTTTGGACGGTCACGCCAAAGCGGACTTGAAATTAAATTAAAGTTGGATCTGAGCCCATTTAAATTATATTATACATATGTTGTATAAGAAGGTTATATAATTTAGTGGGAGTATTTTTTTGGAAAAATACATTGTTTATCTCTTTAATGAAATTGGTACTTATAAAATTTTGGAAATTTTGCATAATTGTAGATAATGACAACCAACACTCAATGAATTTCGTTGCGATCGATCCTTGAGAAGGATAAGCTTCAAGAGAATGGTACAAACTTCATGGATTGGATCCGAAGCCTAAGAATAGTTCTAAGGCAAGAAGACAAGTTGTACATTCTTAATGGGCCTATTCCTAATGAACCCGAAGGCAATGCCCCTAGGGCAGAAAGAGACAATCACAAGAAACATCGGAATGATTCTAGGGATGTGAGTTGTCTCATGCTCGCGACTATGTGCTCAAAACTCCAACAAAGTTTGGAACATTTTGAAGCCTATGAGATAGGCGTGGAGTTGAGAGACATGTTTCAAGAGCAAGCTAGGCAAGAGAGGTATAAAATCATTGTTGCATTCACTTATTGCAAAATGAGTGAAGGGCAAAAAGTGGGACCTCACATGCTTAAAATGGAAGGCTAAGTGGAGCATCTTGAGAAACTTGGCTATCTGATTTCATTGGAGCTAGACACGGATCTCATTCTTAATTCATTGCCTAAAAGTTATAATCACTTTGTGATGAACTATAACATGCATGGAATGGATAAGAATCTCTTCGAGTTGCATAACATTCTTAAAACTGCGGAGATGAAGGTAATGGAGAAAGGTTCTCCAGGGCTCATGGTTCTTGATGGAAAGGGGCCAAGTTCCAAAGGAAAGGTTAAGGCAAATGATGCCAAACCCAAGATTAGCAAGGCAAAGGTTTCCAAGGCTATAGATGCAAAACCCGATGCACAAAATGATGCAATTTATTTCCATTGTCAAGAAATTGGTCATTGGAAACGTAAATACAAGGCTTTTAAGGAAGACCAAAACAAGAAGAAGAGCAGTGGGACTGCGTCGACTTCAGGTATCTATATGATAGCTATTCTCATTTCTACCACTAGTTCCTAGGTATTGGATACTGGATGTGGTTCTCACATTTGTTTAAATGTGCAGGGACTAAAGAATAGGAGGCTACTTAAAGATGGTGAAGTGGACCTACATGTGGAGAATGGAGCAAGAGTAGCTGCATTAGCCGTAGGAACTTATGAAGTCACTTTACCTTCCGGTTTAATACTTGTTTTGAACAATTGTTATTATGTACCAGATTTAAGTTGGAATATTATTATAATTTCTTGTTTGGATAATGAATGTTTTAAATTTCTTATTGAATACGAGATTTTCTATTTATTTAAATGATGTGCTTTATGGTATTGCAATTTCATTTAATGGCCTTTATATCCTGGATGTCAAGAATGAAAATAATGATAATGTCTATCATATAAATAAGAAATCTAAACCTAATGATGTAAATCATACTTATTTGTGGCATTGCTGTCTTGGTCATATTAATGAGAATCGTATCTCAAAACTCCATGGGGGAAGGTCTTTTGGGTTCATGTGACCTTAAGTCATATGATACTTGCGAGTCGTGTATTCTTGGAAAAATGATCAAGACACCTTTTACCAAGTTGGGTGAAAGGGCAAGCGACTTATTGGGGTTGATACATTCCGATGTATGCGGACCACTAAGTAGCAATGCTAGGGGAGGATTTCAATACTTCATAACCTCCACCGATGATTTTAGTAGATTTGGGTATGTTTACCTAATGAAACATAAAAGTGAAGCGATTGAGATATTTAGAATATTTCAAAATGAAGTAGAAAAACAACTTGGCAAAAGTATTAAGGCACTTTGATCAGATCGAAGTGGGGAATACTTAAGCCAAGAATTTGATGATCATGTAAAGAATTGTGGAATAGTTTCACAATTGACTCCACCCGAAATGCCATAATGGAATGGTGTGTCCGAGAGGAGGAATCAAACCTTGTTGGACATGGTTCGATAAATGATGAGTCAAGTTGATTTTTTGATATCCTTTTGGGGTTATGCACTAGAAACCGTAGCTTTCACACTAAATCATGTTCCAAGTAAATCGGTTCAAAAGACTCCATATGAGATATGGAGCGGAAAGAAACCTAGTCTTTCTTTCATGAAGATTTGGGGTTATGAAGTTTTTGTCAAAATACTTGTCTCAGACAAACTTGCACACAAATCTGATAAATGTATTTTCATGGGATATCCTAAGGAAACCAAAGGATATTACTTTTACAACCGAATGGACAACAAAGTGTTTGTTGCCCGAACTGGTGTCTTTCTAGAGAAAGAGTTTCTCTCCAAAGAAATTAGTGGGAGTAAAGTAAATCTCGAAGAGGTTCGAGTACTAGAAAATGACATTGAACCGATAATGGAACAAGAACAAGTCCCACAAGGAGTTGTGGAACCTGTTCCAGATACACAAGTAACTCGCAGATCTGGTAGGTTACGATCCAAACCGGAGAGATATGGTTTTCTCGTAACAGATAGTAATGAGGTGGAGATCATTGATAATGATGAACCGACCACCTACCAAGAGGCAATGTCATCTCCTGATTCGGATAAGTGGCTTGGAGCCATGGAATCCGAATTACAATCGATGCATGATAATCAAGTTTGGAACTTTATTGATGCACCCGAATGTAACGCCCGTCCTAATTCCTGTTAAATTTTGGCCTTGCATATTTATATGCTATTTTAATTGAGTTAATTATTTAATTAATTGATCAAGTTTAGGACCTAAGTGTTCAAAGTTGAAACCTTAGGGTCATTTGTGAAAAATAAAGTTTAGGGGCTTAATTGCTCAAAGTAGAACTTGAGGGGCCTAATAGCAATTCTTTGAAAGTTCATAAGGATAAACTTGGGTTTGCCTCCTCAGAATCATTATCCCCAAAATTCTTTCTCGTTCTTTCTCTCTGTCTCAGAAAAGAAAGTTAGGGTTTACCCTATTCTCGATCCCTCTTGCTTAATTATGCCTCTGTTCGAAAATCTGACTCCGCATAAATGATCAGGGCGGTGAGTAGAGCATTTCCTACCGAACAGAAATTAGTTTGGGTGAATTTGATTTTGGAGTAGGTAAGTCACTAGCTCCCCCTTGCTTGTAATAACATGCCTATATGTTATTCTTGATACTTGTGCTTGTTAATTTCGTGAATTGAATGAATTTTGTGATACTTGTAAAATTGGGACGAAGGGAGTATTCTTGTACTGTGTAAAGAGAAGGGAACAAAATTGAAAGAAATGGTCTAAGCTTGTTAAATGCCCTCCTGAGGGTTATTGAAGTGTTAGTAATAATACTTATACTTTTGGGATGGTGAAATATGAAAATGGAATAAAAGAAAATTATTCTAGTAATTGTGGGACGGTAAAATTGATGAAATAAACTTGAAAGTTATGTTTGGAACATGTTTGTATGTCCTGGGTATGGCCTATGAGTTAGTGAAAGTATACTCCTACTCTTGGGACGGATGATTATTCATCCTGGGAAAGAACTGACCATTTGCTGGATTTAGCACCAAGCGCCCGCTTGGTTTGATATCAAGCGCTTGCTCGCATATGCGACCGCACAAAAGCCTTGGGCGACCGCCCAACTATCTGAAGTATTTTTCAAAGGAGTCACCTACTAAGTGAGCGCCCGCTCGGTCAGGTTTGAGCGGCCACCCGGTTGTCTGGAAAAAAAAAAAGCTTGTTTAAAGTTAGATCAAGTTGGAAGTAACCCTAGTTAAGGTATATAGCCTTAGTATAAGATGTCCTAGCAAGTGTTGTGACACCTTAGGGGCATCAGAACTTGGTCTTGAACATGAATATTCAATGAATTGAATATAGAACTTGAGTATAAGAGTAAAACTCTTTTATATGTCTTGAAAGTGCTAAGAACAAGCACTAATGTGTTGTATATGTCTTGAATCCAATGTTTATGCACCTTAGGGGCATTAGAACAATGTCTTAAGCTTTAACATCCTAAGAATAGGATTAAGAATTTGTAAGTATGAGATGTATAACTCATCTACTTAGCTTGAACTTGAAGTATAAGACAATTAACTCTTGTACATGACTTGAACATCCATAGAATTGGATTGAGAACTTGAATATAAGATGATTAACTCTTGTATATGTCTTGAATGTTCAATGATTTGAATGATAACTTGAAGTATAAGACAATTAATCTGGTACATGACTTGAACATCCATAGAATTGGATTGCAAACTCGAATATAAGATGATAAAATCTTGTACATGCCTTGAAACCAATACATGTGTATGGTAGTAATCTTGTAAGTGTTATAGAACACTAGAAGTATCAGGACAAGATCCTTAGCTTGAACATCCAAAGAATTGGAGTGTGAACTTGAATATAAATGGAAGAACTCTTGTTCATGTCTTGAAACCAATACGTGTGTATGGTAATGAACTTGAAAGTGCTATGAACAAGCACTAACGTGTTAGAACTATGCTTGATGTGTATGTGCAAATCTTGCACATAATTACTTGATAGAATGTGGCTTGTTGACTACTTGATACATGGTATGAATAACCAAAGAGTTGGAATATGGAACTAGATAGAGAATGATCAACTCTAAAACATACTTGAATCTAATACGTGTGTACTGAAAGTGCTATGAACAAGCACTAATGTGCTAGTACTTGGTTTTAGTCGTGCATATACTCAGTGAAGTATATAAAGTATAAAGAAGATATCTTGTTCTTGAGATGAGTTCCTAAAGAAAGAGGGACTAGTTTAATATGAAGATAATTCATAAAACAATGATTATAGAACACAATATGTGTTGGAAAATATATTCGATTATTAACGATACATATACGCGAGGTATGATTATGACTAGGTACAATACGACCTATTCGACTACGTACTTAGAGTCTAAGATGTTGGGCTTTACTTGAAAGTAAGGGTATCATGATACACACATTAATGTGTTAAAGATTATATGAATATGTACATGCAAATATGGCATATAACAAAGTGACATAGAATGAGGTACCCAACTACTTGCTTGGGGTCTGTTACTAATAGACTCTAACTTGGATTGATTGTGTTACGTGGACACATTACGTGCCATTGTTATACTGATTTGTATTCGCAAATATTGCATACGTGTACTGGTATTTGGTGAGCACATGATTACATGGTTCATGAAGGACTGGTCCACTACTTTTGGACTTAGTTCTATTCTCGTTAGTTTTGGTGAGCACATAATTATATGGTTCATGAAGGACTGGTCCACTACTTTTGGATTAGTTCTACTCTCGTAGTTCAAGTAAATACCTACTTGTGCGTTCTTGTGTGAGTCCAGCTGGTTCTCCTTGCTTGTTCGGAGATATATAGGTTCACGCTTATCGCGAGACTGGGGCTAAGTGATAATCGGGGATCTATGTATCTGTGCTTGACCGCTTACTATAGGCCATAGTAAAGGCATAACTTCCTTTATTAGAGCAATACGCCTGATAAAAGTGAATGCTAAACTCGTGAACACCTCGTGAATCTTGTTCTTGTGAGTGACATCGGTTACTGGGTATTCTTGTATACTGCACAGCAGCAACTTGATTGATCGTGATTTGTCAACTGCAATAAGCAACGACAACAATGGTTTACTTGGGAGGGATAAGGTTGGAATATCCTTTGTAACGTGATAGTTTAGCCTTATGTGCTACTTGATGAGTTGGCTTAGCCTCTCATATACTTGTTACTGGATGAAATCTTGAGCATGATTACTTGATAATATTCTTGATTTGCATGATTACATGATAACATGCTATGTACTTGTATCTAGTAGCTTACTGAGATTTATCTCACCCCGTTCCTTGTTTATTTATTTCCCCCCCCCCTCCAGGAAAGCAAGTGGTAGTGCGCAGTGAGGCTCGACATAGCTGGGAGCTTACTTCACAGGTTGTTCTTGTTTGGGGCTAGTGTCCTTTTATACTTTGGTGAGGACGATTTTGTATCAGTTGTTTAGACTCAGTATCTTGGGTAGACTTGTATAGTACTTGTATATAACCACATTTGGTTTTAATTTCTTGGTATAGAACTTGTGGTGAGCTATTTTAGCTCGTTTCTCTTGAGTATATATGATACCAGTTGATTTATTCAGGTGTCATTCCCGTTTTCCGCTTTTTGTTAGTTACGCGCACCAGGTTCGAGGTTCTATTAGGGAATCCCGGGACTTGGGGGCGTGTCAATTGGTATCAGAGCTATGGTTTAGCTCTAAGCCTGGATAGGGTCTACGGCCTAGGTTGGGTTAGTCTTGGGTTTGTTTTTGACGCCGAGTGCTTCGTTACTTGTTGTTATACCAGGCATAGGACTGGTGTTGATAGTGTTGATCCCAATTGGAATAAAATGGTTTGAGAATCGAGAGCGCGAGTCTTTAAAGACTTAGGTGTATCTATCTTGTGCAGTGGACATTATTTCATGCTATATATGCATGCTTGTCCTCATTTCTTGATTTACGTGAAAGTGTATTCTCTAGTAAGAGACTACATGATTGATATCGTTATTTATAAGAGCTTGATAGAAGTGTGGGTGCTAACACCCTATACGTTATAAGTTGACATGGTCATGTTACCTATATGGGACATTGATGTGATACGTGTTATGATCTGGCTTTCTATATGTTATGCCATTCTTGTTTGCCACAATAGATGGTGAATATTTCCATGCTAGTATGCTTGACTATTTATATGAGCATGATATAATTATATATAATATTCATGTTCTGCATTGAAAGCTCGAAAATGATTATCAAGGTTGTGCTGAATATTTAGCATATGTGGTTGATGGAAGAATGTCTACACCAAAATTGAAGGATGTAACCATTCTTTGTGAGATCTCAGATATAATTTCTACTGAGTAGTACATGATACATGATGAGAACCTTGAGTTATCTTGAGTTGCTACAGTATAAATATAGTGCTGATATCTAAATCAATGTTCATGACATCGGTTGAGTAAAAGAGTTGAAGATTCAACTTGAGGAATTTCTTGATAGAGGATTCACCCAGCTTAGTATATTTGCATGGGGTGCATCTGTATTGATTGGCAGAGATATGGTACTTTGCGATTTCATATTGAATGCAAAGAATTCAATCAGGTGACTATAATGAACCAGTACTTGTTATCGTGTATGGATGAATTATTTGATCCCTGAAGCTAATCAGTGGTCTATTCAGTGTTTGATTGATAAGTGGCTACCATTAGTTGGAAAGTCAACTATGAGGATATATTGAAAACATCTTCTCATATCAGGTATGCTCGTTATGAATTCGTGATTATGCTATTTCGATTGATATGTGATCTAGCAGTATTGATGGATTTGATGAATGATATCTTCAAACCATAATTTGATTTCTTTGCAATGAATTGATTAATGACCTGTTGGTGTATATAAAGTCGCAGACTGAGAATTGATTGTATTGAAATTTCTTGAGATAAACAATTTTTTTCAAAAACTAGCAAGAGATAGAGGATCTATTATCTTGAAGTGGGTTTACTTCAGGCATCTTTATTGACCTATATAAGTGGAAACAACTGAGGTACGCATGTTCTTGAGAATTTCTTGATCTTATTAGAGATTCATTAATGAATTTCGAAGGTAGCTCTATTATTAACTATTTGACACAGAAAGCTACACTTTCTGATGGATTGATAAACGTGAAGCCAATTTTTTTTAAATATTGAAATGATGGATGCACAACTTCAGTATTTGACCTTGCCTAGTGGATTCGACTAATATGATGGTTATTTGGAGGATATGACCAGTGTTACTATTTTCTCGTGTATGTGTCAAGATTCACCAATATAGTGGATATGATAAATTCATTATGCATAGTGAAGCTCGAACAAGAGATAAAACGTGTGTTAATTCAAAATGGTAACGTACTTGTATATGCTTCGAGGAGATTGAATTTTTATGAATATAATAATTCTACTCATGACTTGAAATTGATTGTGATCCTACGGCTATTGTATTAGCGGATTTATTGAACATAATGACTTGTATTTCATGATTGATGGTACTGAATGGGGGAAAATTTCTGAGTATTCAACTAAATCCTTGAATTGCGATTATTTGAAAGCAAAATATCAGAGATCGTTTGATTTGTTATAATCCTTCGAGATTTGTGAATATATGAATATATTGCGATGGATTTCGTGGAAGGATTATCATTTAATAGATAAGTCCCGATGATATTGGTTATAGTGGATTGATTAATCAAATCTGCTTGACTTTATGTGTTGTGATGTTATGATCAATACATCTTGATTACATGAGATACCTATGGATATAATATATGACAGGGATTCTTGTTCTACATCTTGTTCTACACCTTGTTTTACATCTTGATTATGATAATTTTTCTGAGCACTCTGGGCACTTAACCGAGTTTGCTTATTGATCATATATTACGGGCATGTGAAGTGGATTTTCTTGTGGCTATTGTATTAGTTTGCTATTTAGTGGAAATTCCATCACACGAATTACTTAGTATATGGGTAATTGCTTGTATGGATACTTGATTCTAAAGAAAATGTCTTGAGCACGAATATTTCTTGTGAAAGTTTCATGGGAAAGTCACGGTATCGAGAAGGTTATGTGAGAATAATACTCGCAGGTAAATGATAATATGGTGTGGTATACCATATTCTTGCTATTCTTGAGTTCTATTTGTTACTTATATGTGTTATAATTTTGATCAGTAAAATTCGATGACGAATTTTCTTTAAGGAGGGGAGGATGTAACGCCCGTCCTAATTCCTGTTAAATTCTGGCCTTGCATATTTATATGCTATTTTAATTGAGTTAATTATTTAACTAATTGAGCAAGTTTAGGACCTAAGTGTTCAAATTTGAAACCTTAGGGTCATTTGTGAAAAATAAAGTTTAGGGGCTTAATTGCTCAAAGTAGAACTTGAGGGGCCTAATAGCAACTCTTTAAAAGTTCATAAGGATAAACTTGGGTTTGCCTCCTCAGAATCATTATCCCCAAAATTCTTTCTCGTTCTTTCTCTCAGTCTCAAAAAAGAAAGTTAGGGTTTACCCTATTCTCGATCCCTCTTGCTTAATTATGCCTCTGTTCGAAAATCCGACTCCGCATAAATGATCAGGGCGGTGAGTAGAGCATTTCCTGCCGAACAGAAATTAGTTTGGGTGAATTTGATTTCGGAGTAGGTAAGTCACTAGCTCCCCCTTGCTTGTAATAACATGCCTATATGTTATTCTTGATACTTGTGCTTGTTAATTTCGTGAATTGAATGAATTTTGTGATACTTGTAAAATTGGAACGAAGGGAGTATTCTTGTACTATGTAAAGAGAAGGGAACAAAATTGAAAGAAATGTTCTAAGCTTGTTAAATGCCCTCCTGAGTGTTATTGAAGTGTTAGTAATAATACTTATACTTTTGGGACGGTGAAATATGGAAATGGAATAAAAGAAAATTATTCTATTAATTGTGGGACGGTAAAATTGATGAAATAAACTTGAAAGTTATGTTTGGAACATGTTTGTAGGTCCTGGGTATGGCCTATGAGTTAGTGAAAGTATACTCCTACTCTTGGGACGGATGATTATTCATACTGGGAAAGAACTGACCATTTGCTGGATTTAGCACCAAGCGCCCGCTTGGTTTGATATCAAGCGCCTGCTCGCATGTGCGACCGCACAAAAGCTTTGGGCGACCGCCCAACTATCTGAAGTATTTTTCAAAGGAGTCACCTACTAAGTGAGCGGCCGCCCGGTCAGGTTTGAGCGGCCGCCCGGTTGTCTGAAAAAAAAAAAAACTTGTTTAAAGTGAGATCAAGTTGGAAGTAACCCTAGTTAAGGTATATAGCCTTAGTATAAGATGTCCTAGCAAGTATTGTGACACCTTAGGCGCATCAGAACTTGGTCTTGAACATGAATATTCAATGAATTGAATATAGAACTTGAGTATAAGAGTAAAACTCTTTTATATGTCTTAAAAGTGCTAAGAACAAGCACTAATGTGTTGTATATGTCTTGAATCCAATGTTTATGCACCTTAGGGGCATTAGAATAATGTCTTGAGCTTGAACATCCTAAGAATAGGATTAAGAATTTGTAAGTATGAGATGTATAACTCATCTACTTAGCTTGAACTTGAAGTATAAGACAATTAACTCTTATACATGACTTGAACATCCATAGAATTGGATTGAGAACTTGAATATAAGATGATTAACTCTTGTATATGTCTTGAATGTTCAAAGATTGGAATGATAACTTGAAGTATAAGACAATTAATCTGGTACATGACTTGAACATCCATAGAATTGGATTGCGAACTCGAATATAAGATGATAAAATCTTGTACATGCCTTGAAACCAATACATGTGTATGGTAGTAATCTTGTAAGTGTTATAGAACACTAGAAGTATCAGGACAAGATCCTCAGCTTGAACATCCAAAGAATTGGAGTGTGAACTTGAATATAAAAGGAAGAACTCTTGTTCATGTCTTGAAAGCAATACGTGTGTATGGTAATGAACTTGAAAGTGCTATGAACAATCACTAACATGTTAGAACTATCCTTGATGTGTATGTGAAAATCTTGCACATAATTACTTGATAGAATGTGGCTTGTTGACTACTTGATACATGGTATGAATAACCAAAGAGTTGGAATATGGAACTAGATAGAGAATGATCAACTTTAAGACATACTTGAATCTAATACGTGTGTACTGAAAGTGCTATGAACAAGCACTAATGTGCTAATACTTGGTTTTAGTCGTGCATATACTCAATGAAGTATATAAAGTATAAAGAAGATATCTTGTTCTTGATATGAGTTCCTAAAGAAAGAGGGACTAGTGTAATATGAAGATCATTCATAAAACAATGATTATAGAACACAATATGTGTTGGAAAATGTATTCGATTACTAACTATATATATACGCGAGGTATGATTATGACTAGGTACAATACGACCTATTCGACTACGTGCTTAGAGTCTAAGATGTTGGGCTTTACTTGAAAGTAAGGGTATCGTGATAGACACATTAATGTGTTAAAGATTATATGAATATGTACATGCAAATATGGTATATGACAAAGTGACATAGAATGAGGTACCCTACTACTTGTTTGGGGTCTGTTACTAATAGACTCTAACTTGGATTGATTGTGTTACGTGGACACATTACGTGCCATTGTTATACTGATTTGTATTCGCAAATATTGCATACGTGTACTGGTATTTGGAGAGCACATGATTACATGGTTCATGAAGGACTGGTCCACTACTTTTGGACTTAGTTCTATTCTCGTTAGTTTTGGTGAGCACATAATTATATGGTTCATGAAGGACTGGTCGACTACTTTTGGAATAGTTCTACTCTCGTAGTTCAAGTAAATACCTACTTGTGCATTCTTATGTGAGTCCAGCTGGTTCTCCTTACTTGTTCGGAGATATATAGGTTCACGCTTATCTCAAGGCTGGGGCTAAGTGATAATCGGGGATCTATGTATCTGCACTTAACCCCTTATTACAGGCCATAGTAAGGGCATAGCTTCCTTTATTAGAGCAATACGCCTGATAAAAGTGAATGCTAAACTCGTTAACACCTCATGAATCTTGTTTTTGTGAGTGACACCGGTTACCAGGTATTCTTGTGTACTGCACAGCAGCAACTTGATTGATCGTGATTTGTCAACTGCAACAAGCAACGACAACAATGGTTTACTTGGGAGGGATAAGGTTGGAATATCCTTTGTAACGTGATAGTTTAGCCTTATGTGCTACTTGATGAGTTGGCTTAGCCTCTCATATACTTGTTACTGGATGACATCTTGAGCATGATTACTTGATAATCTTCTTGATTTGCATGATTACATGATAACATGCTATGTACTTGTATCTAGTAACTTACTGAGATTTATCTCACCCCTTTCCTTGTTTATTTGTTTCCCCACCCTAGGAAAGCAAGTAGTAGTGCGCAGTGAGGCTCGACATAGCTGGGAGCTTACTTCGCAGGTTGTTCTTGTTTGGGGCTAGTGTCCTTTTATACTTTGGTGAGGACGATTTTGTATCAGTTGTTTAGACTCAGTATCTTGGGTAGACTTGTATAGTACTTGTATATAACCACATTTGGTTTAAATTTCTTGCTATAGAACTTGTGGTGAGCTATTTTAGCTCGTTTCTCTTGAGTATATATGATACCAGTTGATTTATTCAGGTGTCATTTCTGTTTTTCCGCTTCTTGTTAGTTACGCGCACCAGGTTCGAGGTTCTATTAGGGAATCCCGGGACTTGGGGGCGTGTGACCGAATGTGTAAAAACCATAGGATACAAATGGGTCTTCAAGAAGAAGACTGACATGGATGGGAAGGTGCATACTTACAAAGCTAGGCTTGTAGCGAAAGGTTATAGGCAGATTCATGGTATTGACTATGATGAAACCTTTTCACCCGTAGCAATGATCAAGTCTATAAGAATTTTGATTGCCATAGCCGCATATTATGACTATGAGATATGGCAAATGGATGTCAAAACCGCTTTCTTTAATGGAAACTTACAAGAGGATGTCTATATGACACAACCTGAGGGTTTTGCACAAAATTCTAAAGTATGCAAGTTGCAGAAATCCATCTATGGATTGAAGCAAGCTTCTAAGAGTTGGAATCTCCGTTTTGATGAACTAGTCAAAGAGTTTGGTTTCATCAAGAACGAAGATGAACCTTGTGTATACAAGAATATTAGTGGGAGCATAGTGCTATTTCTTATTTTATATGTGGATGACATATTGCTCATTGGAAACGACATTCCTACACTTCAGTCTGTAATGACTTGATTAGGAAAGTGTTTCGCAATGAAAGATATGGGTGAAGCCGCATATGTCCTTCCCGTTAAGATCTATAGAGATAGATCAAAGAAGATAATTGGTTTAAGCCAAAGTACATATATTGACAAGGTCATTAGAAGATTCCGCATGGAAGAATCTAAGAGAGGACACTTGCCAGTGTTACATGGAGTTTCTCTAAGCAAGACTCAATGTCCTAAGACAAATGATAAGCGTGAGAAAATGAGTGAGATTCCATATTCTTTGGCAATTGGATCCATCATGTATGCCATGATATGTACTAGGTCGGATGTATCTTATGCTTTGAGCATGACGAGTATATATCAATCCGACCCCGGTGAGAGTCACTGGATGGCTGTTAAAGCGATTCTTAAGTACTTGAGAAGGACTAAAGATTCGTTTTTAATCTATGGAGGTATGGAAGATGATCTCGTTGTAAATGGTTACACGGATGCAAGCTTCCAAACCGACAAAGATGATAGTAGATCGCAATCGGGTTTTGTGTTTATGTTGAATGGTGGAGCTGTAAGCTGGAAGAGTTCTAAGCAAAGTACAGTCGCTGATTATACAACTGAAGCTGAGTATATTGCTGCATCGGATGCTGCAAAGGAAACTTTTTGGATTAAGAAGTTCATTGGTGAACTTGAAGTAGTTCCTAATATTGCTAATCCAATAGACCTTTATTGTGATAATAATGGTGCTATTTCTTAAGCAAAGGAACCAAGGGCACATCAGAAATCCAAACACATACTTAGGCGTTTTTATATCATTCTAGAAATCGTTGATAGGGGAGACATAAATATATGCAGAGTACCAACTGGTGATAAAGTTGCGGACCCGCTAACAAAGGGACTTCCACAAGCTAAACATGATGGTCATGTTACGTCCATGGGTATTAGATACATGGGAGATTGGGCCTAGGGCAAGTGGGAGATTGTTAGTGTTGGTACCCTAGTAACGTTTATTTAAACGTTATGTATGTTATCATTTTATTCATATTAATAAAGAGATGTTTTGATTATTATTGATGTTCACGTTTACTTATAATAATCTCCGTCCCTAGTACTTATGAAGCACTAGTATAAGTCTAAATGATCATGGGATGATCATGTTATACTTATGGGTACTTGTTGGAGAACAAGGTACTGGACATGACCCGCTCTATGAGATTTATGTCATGGTCAATGTCATATATAGATCTCATATTAGTTATGTCATTTGAATCCTTAGACATGAAGTTATTATAGTCTTCCACTTGATGAACATTATGTTTGACATATTCAAAGGCTACCTTTAACCATGTAGTTATAAAGGGTATGATTGGCATAATCGGATTCATGTAGGGAAGAATAATAAGATAAATGGATTTGTCCCTCTTCAGAGAGATGTCGAGCTTAGGCCCCTCGTAGAATGATGTTGATGAAATGTTTGGCCAAACTCAAATGAATTGATTGGATCAATGTCATTTGGATTATCAACATATTCGGAATCGAGAAAGTATTGAACAAATACAAGTTGACTCAATGACCATGACTTGTGTTCAATGACATCGTGGACGGGACAAAGGGATTGTGACATGTTCTATAAAGGAATACGAACTTGTGTATAGTTACACTATTTCGGTAGGTATAACGGTTTTCTAGAACCTAATCATATCTTATGGGTTTATGTTTAAAGCCATTGCCAAATTAGTGTAATCCTATAGGGTCACACACAATTAGAACGAATTGATAAAAGACAAAAAGGGCAGATTTCTGGTCTAACACGACCGTGCCAGATATAAAGCACGACCATGCCATTCGGCACGACCATGCCGAATATAAAGCACGACCGTGCCATTAATCAGCAGTCGGGAAGGCAGGCGCGCACCAATTGGCACGTCCGTGCCAATTATAGGGCACGACCGTGCCAGAGCTGCTTGAACAGAATGTTTGCAGCTTAATTTGGGTGATGGGATTTAGGTTTCCTAGGTCCTTAAGGGTTAAGGACTAGGACCTACATAAACATCTTTTCACCAGCCATTAAGCAGATGAAACCTAGTTGTTTGGAGAAACAAAATTCTTGATCAAAGATTAAGAATTCAAAAAATCATATAGCCTTTTGGTCTAGCAACCAAGATCAAGAAGCTTCTTGATATTCGTTCGTGGTGTGGATACCAATAGAGGGTGAAGCTTATCACCTCCATAGTTCATGTTCTTGTTCGTGATCAAGTTTCAAAGTTCCACCAAGAATCAAGGTTGTTATTCAAAGGCATCAAGGGTTAGTATTCTAGTATTCATTATGCATGTATTTGAATTAATCATATGAATGGATCTATGGGCTTTGGGTTTCATGAAAATTTAAATGCTTTATTCCGCTGCGCATGATCATAGGAAACCCAACATCGTCAACCACCAGGATCTATTGGGTCATTTGCTCAGCTTGTCAACATGTTCAACAACTAATTCTCTTGTAGCAGACAGATTGAGAAGCTTACCAGCGATCTTTACCGCATTATCCAACAACCTACCGAGGCCTTGAAAGACTACGTCAACAAGTTCAATAAAGAAGTCTTGGAAATTCCCAACTTTGATATGGCAACGGCAACGGAAGCCTTTAGAATGGGTCTAAAAAAAGATTCCCCGTTCTATGAGGAATTGGTGATGAACCCTTTCAAGAGAATGGAAGATGTACGCAACAGGCATCAAGATTTATCAGACTTGAAGAAGACAAGGTGCAGCAAACAAAGGCTTATGGAAAAGCGTCGGCATAAGGATTCCCAGATCTTGGAACGCTATCTATCTTAAGACATACTTCATATGTCAGTATCATTTCAAATTGTCGACATCTTAAGATAATAAGTCAGGTATGAACTTACCTCGATATTTGAATAAACTTTACTTTATTTCCATTCATTTTAATAAAGTTATTTATGCAAGTTTACTTTCATTAAATAAAAGTGACACCAGTCAAGATGTCACGTACTTCTAACATGTCGTCATTTTGCAAGATTTTAACATTTTGAATAAGACTTCGAGACTCTACGAAGACAAACGTTTGAGACTGGCCATCTCATCTTCAGTGTAAGGCACTTAAGCCCTTCAAAGGTTTAAAGAAATTACTTTCTTTCGTTTAAATTAAGGTTGATACACCTTCGCCTAGAGCGCACGATTTCAATGTTGGTTAAGGTGAGGAATGGGCACGTATATTTATATGTACGCACCCCCCATTTCCACTTAATCAAATATTGACCATAAGAAAATTCAATTGGTTATGGCATTGACATGTCATCTAAAGACATCCGGTTTTTTACATTAACATGCCAACTAAGTAATATAAAGATTTTTACATCTTACACAAGAAATTAACATCCTGAATAAAGCAAAGAAACAATAAAAAGAACAACATCTATGTTTAAAGTTTGAAGTGCATGTTAGACATGACCCCTTGCGGTTAACCACCGGTTAGGAAAACCAGTTTGGTCTAACCGTAACCTAACCGGCTAACCGTGAACTCCGGTTACGGTTTAACAGTTAATCGGTTAACCCGGTTAAGCAGGTTAAACCGGTTACCCCTTTTTTTTTAAAAAAAAACAGTTTTTTGTTTTAAAAAAATAAAAAAAAAACATTTCATTTTTTTAAAAAGTGCTTTTTTATTTTTATTTTTTTTAAAAAAAAACTTCATTTGCTTCAATATAATTTTTTATTTTAAGTTGAAATGTATAACACAATTTTTTTAAGTAAAAAAAAAAGGGACGATACCCTTAAATTTTATTAATTAAAATTACAAAGAGAGGGACAACCAATCCTTGCCCTTTTATAATTAAGGGAGGATAAAATGGAGTTTTACCTCAACTAAACTATTACAATTAAATAAAAACAAACCTATTCTAAAAATTAAAATAAAAACTATCTAATTTCCGTCCCCTTCCGAACTTCCCGTAGAGTCTTCCAAGTCGTATTGGTATTGTGGATCTATTAAATCCTTTTCATAAGGCATATATTGCTCCCTCTTTTCCGCTCTAACCCAATCACCAAGTAAGAGTTGATTTTCCAAATTTTCAACCGTTAGTTGGGAACGTCTTGAATCCAAAACATTTCCTCCCACACTAAATGCCGATTCGACCGCCACGGTTGAAGCGGGAGAAGCTAAGATTATTTTGCAATTAAACAGAGTATGGGATAAGTTTCTTGCCTTTGTGACCACCACCTCAAAATATCAAAAGTAGTTGGATTTGAAGTGTTTTGTACAACTTCATGTCTAGTAGAGAAATATGCTTCCAACTCGTAGGGAATGCTAGAAGTAGAAGAATAAGAAGCCATTCTAAGACGTTTTTGGGGAATACAAGTCATTAAAAAAAAACTATATGGATCGTCATCCTCCTCATCTTGTGTAGCAATACCAATATCTTCATTAGGACTTGAGACATATTGAGAAGGATTACCATGAATTGCACTATACTCATTATAAAGAGTTACCAAATCATGTTTTGTATTTTCAACAATAATCGCCGGGCTTTTGTAGAATTCGTCCCCATTGGGGTATAAATTCTCATAATAAAACGTTATTATGCTCACTGGATCTTTCAATTTTAACACGGGGATCCAACAACTTTGCAACCAAAAATAGAGACGGAATATTATCAAAATATTTGAGCCACTTTTCCATCATGGAAACAATGCTTAGGTTTAAAATGTTGCACTTTTGTAAATTTTTAAAACTTCAAACTATTGCAATACATTGCTCAAGTACCAAAACGGAAGTTGGATAATAAACTCCCGACAAATCCAAAGTAGCGGTATTGAAAATCTTTAATAATTGATATAAATTAGTGCAAGCGTTCCATTGATAAGCAAATAAAGGAATGTCATAGCCCATAGTAAGAAAAAAAAATCCATGAGATGCTCTTTATACTCAAAACCATCAATTAACATTTTATAGGTAGAACTCCACCTAGTCGGAACATCCATAGAAAAATATTTTTCGGGAAGACCCTTACTTCGTAAATATTTGATCAATTTTCTTGTAATTTTATTTTTTTTGGCAATAAAATAAAGACCATCTCTAATAGGTTTAACATATTGCTCTAACGCATCCAAACCATCTTTAACACATAAATTTATGATATGACATAAACATCTAATATGAAAATACTTACCCCCAAGTGACGGTTGACAAATTTGCATCAACTCCGGTATACTAGTGGTATTAGCACTAGCGTTGTCAAATGAAATACTAAATATTTTTTGCAAAAGACCATACTTTGCCAAATGGCGTGCAACTTTCTACAAATATTTTTCGCGGAATGAGGTGGTTCAAAACTTTCATATGCAATTAATCTTTTTTGGATAGTCCATGAATTATCTATCCAATAGCATGTAACACCCAAATAACTATTTCTTTGCCCATGATCACTCCAACCATCGGCACAAATTGAAACTCTTTGATCTAATTTTGTTAAAACATCAATTAAAAAAATTATATTCCAAAACCACCTTTTTAATATCACGTACGAGATTCGTACGTGGTACTTTGGAGGCGGCGGGATTTAAAGAAAGTTTAATAAACCGTTCAAAAAAATCATCATCCGCAAAGTTAAAAGGAAGCCCTTTAACACACACAAATTTGCTCAATTCTTTCCTATAAACGACATTATTAAACTTAAATAAGACCGAAGACGTACCTTGGGTGTTAGGTTAAGCAAATTGTAATTGAGCTTGATCAATCTCAGTCCCAAGTTTTTCGGGATGTGTTGATCACAAGTAAGAGTTCAATGTTCCATGCCATTACCTTTTGCGAACGGGTAAGATTTGGTACAATAGTTGCATTCTGCTCGAAAATGTATAAAGTCATCCAGGTCAAGTTGTACTTTTCGGAAATGGATTGTAAAAGTGTCGGATTTGGATTCTCGTTGTTGATGTTGCCCCCGACCACCTCTTCCCACGCCCCGAGCTCGGCCTCGGCCGCCCCTACCACTTTGAACAACTTTTTCTTCAACATTTTGCTAACTTTTGTCAAATTGTGGCTCAAATTCTGGGTTAAGGGAGGAAGAATCAACATGTTCCTTGCCGCTTCTTCGAGATGAGGCCATTTTTGTTACAAAACTGACTGAAAATTGCTAAAAAAAACTGACTGAAAAATGATGAAAAACACAGATTTTGTTAAAAAAAAAAAACTAACTGAAACTGTCAAAAAAATGTCTGGAATTCTGAAAACTAACTGAAAAATGTTTTGAAACTGAATGAAAATGGTTAAAAAAAATGACTGGAATTTTTGAAATAAATTAGAAAAGTGATTTCGTTAGAAAACTAACTGGAAATCGTTAGAAAACTGACTGAAATTCTGTAAACTAACTAGAAATATGAGAGAGTTTGAGAGACTTAGGAATTAGTAGATAGAGAAAGAGTAGAGAGAAGGTGTGGAACTAAAATTCTAGGAGGGAGGGGGTATTTATATGTAAGCAATTTTTGACAATTTTTGTTTTTCATTTTTGGCCGCCAGTTAACTGAACTAACGGCTAGTTTGAAAACTAGCCGTTTTTGGACAGTGTGTCAAACCTGGGGAAGTGGGGGGGCGCTGGTGTAAAAGTGAAAAAGTAGTCGTTAGGCGGTTTAAACCGCCGGTTTAACTTACGGTTTAACCGCCGGTTTGGTTAACGGTTACTAACCGGTTATTAACCGGCGGTTTGGCGGTTTTCAGTATCATTAACCTTAACCGGACCGGCTAACCTACGGTTCACGGTTGAGAGGTTGACGGTTAACCGGTTTGTCGGTTTTGACCGGTTAAAAACCGGCGGTTAGCCGGTTTCCGGTTTGGTTTGGACACGTCTAGTGCAGGTCATCTTAAGGAGAAACATACTTTTAGACATCTTGATGGAAGACGACACCTTGCAATACGGTTGTTTCTTCCTGGTTTTCCTAAAAGATTTTTTAAAACTTTTTGAAGAAGAGAAAATGTTCAAATCTTTAGAGGATGGAAGCACTTCTACCAAGCAGTTGTCCAGCCAATGACCATCATCACTTTCGAGGTTTGAAAAACTTACCTCTTAGTATTCCGTAACATGTAAGTTTTGGGGGCAATTGTTATGGCCACATTTTACAGAGGACGACATCTTGAGTGCTGTCAGCATGTGGACATCTCTGTGTTCAGTAAGTTATGAATAATAAATTTGTTTTACCTTAATTAAACATTCTTTGCAGCTTAAACCTTGAAAATCACGTGGTAAAAGACTTATATCAACGGATGGATAGACTTTGTTAAGAGATAGATTCGATCCAATGATTCTAGGACAGATGGTTATGGGTATATTTTCCAGACGGAGACATCTTGATCAACATGCAGACATATTCACCTCTGGCAGAATTATCAATAATTATTTATAATTATCCTAACTAATTTTACTTAGTTACAGTTGAGTAAACACGTTCTACATGACCTATTTTCAACGGCAAGATAGACCACGTTGCTGAAAGCCAAAGATGGTGCCCAGATTTATAGGATAGTTGGTTAAGTTTAGATAGGATTCTTGTATTTTTCTATTTAAATTGAACTAGGAGGAACACCATCACACACACTCACACAACGCTTTGTACTCCTCCTCTGTTCAAGAACCAACAACAAAAGAGATCAATATTACCATTCGGGTTGGAAGGTGCTCTTAAACACCTCCCGAGGTTTTATGCCGGCGAGATAATTGTCTCAAGGGCTTTCCTCGTCAAATCCTTATTCAATCTTGAATTCTTCAATTCTTAAGTTTATATTCCATTTAACCCTCCATTGCATTGATTTGAAATCACCCTCATCGTTTTATTCTATTGTTTTTTCTACCAAAACAATTTGGAATGTACTGATGGGTTAATTAGGTGGGTTAAGTAAGAATAATTAGGAAGAGATAGTGGGATGTAGGGAATATAAAAATAATAAAAATTTGCCATTTTGGGAAAGTGTAACTTATCAACGGGACACTTAAAATGGCAATTTGTCTATATAGTCATGGGACGGAGGGAGTATATTTTTTGGTTATCCATATTTTATCATGGTATCAGATCCGGTATCTGTTGGTAGTGGTGCCCTAGGCACGTTTAATAAATGTTGTAATTGTTATCAATTATTTCATATCAATAAAGAGATGTTTTGATTATTATTGTTGTTCATGTTTACTTATAATAATCTCCGTCCCTAGTACTTGTTAAGCGCTAGTATAAAGGCTAAATGATCATGTGATGATCATGTTAGATTTATGGGTACTTGTTTAGAACAAGGTACTAGACATGACCCGCTGTATGAGATTTATGTCATGGTCTATGTCGTACATATATCTCATATTAGTTATGTCATTTGAATCCTTAGACATGAAGTTATTACAGTCTTCCACTTGATGAACATTATGTTTGACATATTCAAACGCTACCTTTAACCGGGTAGTTATAAATGGTATGATTGGCATAATCGGATTCACGTAGGGAAGAGTAATAAGCTAAATGGATTTGTCCCTCTTCGGAGAGATGTCAAGCTTAGGCCTCTCGTAGGAATGATGTTGATGAAAATGTTCGGCCGGACTCAAATGAATTGATTAGATCAATGTCATTTGTATTATCAACATATTCGGAATCGAGAAAGTATTGAACAAAAACAAGTTGACTTGTTGACCATGACTTGTGTTCAATGACATAGTGGATAAAGGGATTGTGACATGTTCTAAAGGAATGCAAACTTGTATCTAGTTATACTATTTGGGTAGGTATGACGGTTTGCTAGAACCTAATCATATCTTATGGTTTCATGTTTGAACCCATTGCCAACTTAGTGTAATCCTAGAGGGTCACACACAATAGAACGAATTTTAAATAAAGTCTATATTGGAATTTTGGAAACTTTGGGAATCTGGACAAGTGTGCGACCGCACAAGGTGGTTTGGGCGGCCGCACAGCTTGGGTCAAATAGTACCAGAAACCTTCCAGATAGATGTGCGGCCGCACAGGTGTTTTGGGCGCCGCACACCATGTCGGGACAGGTTTCCTAATTTGATTTGGAAAAGAATTTTGGACGGGTTTAGACACAAGTTTCCTATTTGGAATAGGTCTAACTTGTATATAAACAGCCAAATTCGGGCCAGAACATAACATAACTTTTGTGCAAGTCTCCAAAGAGTTTGAGAGTGTTTTATTTTGTTCTAAGACATCTTAGATTGAAGAACAAAATAATACACAAATAAAATTCTATATAGTTCATATTAATTGTGAAAACGTGTTTCACAATTTTGGTCTAGCAACCAAGATCAAGTGTTCTTGATATTCGTTCGTGGTGTGGATACCGCTAGAGGGTGACGCTTATCATCTTCGAAGTTCGTGTTCTTACTTTTGTGATCAAAGCTTCAATTTCTCCACCAAGATCAAAGACCAAATTCAAAGTCATCAAGGGTTAGTTTTCTAGTATTCATATTGCAAGTGTTTGATTTAATCATATGAATGGATCTATGTGCTTTGGGTTTCATAAAATTTTAAATGCTAATTTCCGTTGCGCATGTGACTACGAAACCCAACAGTGGTATCAGAGCCCCGTTCATGTTGATTAATTCAATACCTAGATCATGTTGTGTGTATATAAATTTTTTATGTGCCTAGCATGATATAAATATTGGATTATATGATATTTATGTGTTATGTGATTTTATGTGGTTTATTGTTTTGCAACTTTAATCGCACGATTCAATCGCAATAAATATTATGATGGATTCTGAATTGTTTGATTATTAATTTTGATTGGATCATGGTTTTAATAATCGGGGAAAAACAATTTTGAGACAAATTTTCGAATTTTAAAATTGCCTTCTGATCCTCCTGTGCGACCTCACATAATAACGTGGGCGACCGCACAGTTATTTTTGGGCGGCCGCACAAAGCAATCAGAATGCTGATTCTTTTTGCCTTTTGATCAGATTTGGAATTTTCAAAAGGTCCAACCAAACCAGTAACAGAACCAAGCCAGACCTGCTGATCTGGAATGGGTTTTGGGTAGTTGGTTTGGGTGTGGTTCTTGGGGTTTGATTTTCCTATTTGTTTTAGTCTTGTGATTCTAAGATTGGCTCAAGGTTTGGATGGCTAATCTACGTTCATCGAGATTGTGTTTCCCAAATTTGATCGCAATCAAAGTTTCAAAGATAAAACGAAGTTAGAATTATGAAGAGTTCATAATTGCTAAAATTGAGAAACAAAGTTCTTGATTCAAAGATTGGAGATCCATGTGGAATTGTGGATGCAATTGGCCTACGTTTATCGAGACCATCTATTGCTTAGTTTCGGCCACATGGACTACTTTCTTGGTTTCTTGAATTAGTGCGGAATTGTGGATGCCTTATGGCTTAGTTTCGGCCGCACTTCTTGTTGTCTTGATTTGGAAGATGATAACCAAAGTTCAAAAGGTCTCATCCTCATAATCATAGAAAAACTAATGACACATAAATATTATGCTTAAATTAATGGAGATTAATTTAGTGGCTAAACTTGATGCGTAACATGTTTATATTATGTGCTCATAAATGTGTTATATGCTATATGTGATGAACCTTCAAGGAAAGTTTTAAGTCCTTTATTGCCATGCCATGATTAAAACACTTGTTATTGCATGAGTGAATTTAATGTAGACTCGCCCTAGCGAGATGCATTGACTTTATTTATGTATGAGCAAGATAGATAATGTGGGCACGCCCTAGCGAGACACATTAACTATACGTTTAAAATGGTTGAACTTAATTGGGCGTCAAAACAGTTTTGAGCCTAGGCAAAGATGAGATTTAACATGCTTTTTGAAATAGGATTTCTTAAAGAATCTCATAAAAAGGAACTAAGAGTCATATGAGATATGATTGACAAGAGTTGTCTACCTAATTAATTTGATTTTGTGTAATCCGCCTTAGCGGACTTAAAATTAAATTAAAGCGCGATCTTAACATATTTAAAATTATATTATACATTGGATGTATAAGAAGGTTATATAATTTAGTGGGAGTATTTTCGTTTGAAAAATACATTGTTTATTTCTTTAATGAAAATCGGTACTTATTAAATTTTGGAAATTTTGCATATTTGTAGACAATGACTGCTAACACTTAATCAATTTCGTTGTGATCGATCCTTGAGAAGGATAAGCTCCAAGAGAATGGTACTAACTTTATGAATTGAATCCGTAGCCTAAGAATTGTTCTAAGGCAAGAAGATAAGTTGTACATTCTCGATGGGCCACTTCCTACTGAACCAGAACCTACTGCCCCTAGGGCAGAAAGAGACAGTTACAAGAAACATCGTAATGATTCTAGAGATGTAAGTTGTCTTATGCTTGCTACTATGTGTTCAAAACTCCAACAAAGTTTGGAACATTTGGAAGCCTATGAGATAGGCGTGGAGTTAAGAGCCATGTTTCAAGAGCAAGCTAGGCAAGAGAGGTACAAGACCATTGTTGCATTCACTACTTGCAAAATGAATGAAGGGTAACAAGTGAGTCCTCACATGATGAAAATGAAAGGTTATGTAGAGCATCTTGAGAAACTTGGCTATCCAATCCCATTGGAGCTAGCCATGGATCTCATTCTTAATTCATTGCCTAAAAGTTATAATTAGTTTGTGATGAATTATAACATGCATGGAATGGATAAGAATCTCTCCGAGTTGCATGGGATGCTTAAAACTGCGGAGATGAAGATTGCGGAGAAAGGTTCTCCCGTGCTCTTGGTTCATGATGGGAAGAAGGCTAGTGCCAAAGGAAAGGGTAAGAAAGTTGTCAAACCCAAGATAAGCAAGGCAAAGGTTGCCAAGGCTTCTGAGGCAAAAACCGATTCACAAAAGGATGCAATTTATTTCCATTGTCAAGAAATTGGTCATTGGAAACGTAATTGCAAGGCCTTCTTGGAAGAGCAAAAGAAGAAGAAGAGCAGCAAGGCTGCGTAAACTTCAGGTATCTATATGATAGATATTCTCCTTTCTACCACTGATTCTTGGGTATTGGATACCGGATGTGGTTCTCACATTTGTTTACATGTGCAGGGTCTAAAGAATAGGAGACTACTTAAAGAGGGTGAAGTAGACCTACGCGTGGGGAATGGAGCAAGAGTTGCTGCATTAGCCGTAGGGACTTATGAAGTCACTTTACCTTCTGGATTAATTCTTGTTTTGAACAATTGTTATTATGTTCCGGATTTAAGTAGAAATATTATTTCAATTTCTTGTTTGGATAATGAAGGATTTAAGTTTCTTATTGAGAATAAGAAATTTTCTATTTATTTAAATGATGTGCTTTATGGTATTGCTAATTCATTTAATGGCCTTTATGTCTTGGATGTCAAGAATGAAAATAATGAAAATGTTTATCATATAAATAAGAAATCTAAACCTAATGATGTAAATCATTCTTATTTGTGGCATTGCCGTCTTGGTCATATTAATGAGAAACGTATCTCAAAACTCCATGGGGACGGTCTCTTGGGTTCATGTGACCTTGGGTCATACGATACTTGTGAGTCGTGTCTTCTTGGAAAAATGACTAAGACACCTTTTACCAAGCTAGGTGAAAGGGCAAACGACTTATTGGGGTTGATACATTCTGATGTATGCGGACCATTAAGTAGCAATGCTAGGGGAGGATTTCAATACTTCATAACCTTCACTGATGATTATAGTAGATTTAGGTATGTTTACCTAATGAAGCATAAAGGTGAAGCGTTTGAGATATTTAGAATATTTCAAAATGAAGTAGAAAAACAACTTGGCAAAAGTATTAAGGCACTTCGATCAGATCGAGGTGGAGAATACTTGAGTCATGAATTTGATGATCATCTAAAGAATTGTGGAATAGTTTCACAATTGACTCCACCCGGAACACCACAATGGAATGGTGTGACCGAGATGAGAAATCGGACTTTTTTAGACATGGTTCGATCAATGATGAGTCAAGTTGATCTTCCAATATCCTATTGGGGTTACGCCCTAGAAACCGCTGCTTTCACACTAAATCAAGTTCCAAATAAATCGGTTCCAAAGACTCCATATGAGATGTGGAGCGGAAAGAAACCTAGTTTGTCTTTCATGAGGATTTGGGGTTGCGAAGCTTTTATCAAAAGACTTGTCTCCGACAAACTAGCACACAAATCTGATAAATGTATTTTCGTGGGTTATCCTAAGGAAACTAAAGGATATTACTTTTACAACCGAGAGGACAACAAAGTGTTTGTTGCCCGAACTGGTGTCTTTCTAGAGAAACAGTTTCTCTCCAAAGAAATCAGTGGGAGTAAAATAAATCTTGAAGAAATTCGAGACCTAAAAAATAACGTTGAACCAATAGTGGAACAAGAACAAGAACCACAAGGAGTTGTGGAACCTGTTCAAAATACACAAGTAACTCGCAGATCTAGTAGGTTACGATCCGAGCCCGAGAGATATGGATTTCTCGTAACGGATAGTAATGAGGTGGAAATCATTGAGAATGATGAACCGTCTGTTGGTAGTGGTGCCCTAGGCACGTTTAATAAACGTTGTAATTGTTATCATTTATTTCATATCAATAAAGAGATGTTTTGATTATTATTGTTGTTCATGTTTACTTATAATAATCTCCGTCCCTAGTACTTGTTAAGCACTAGTATAAAGGCTAAATGATCATGGGATGATCATGTTAGGTTTATGGGCACTTGTTTTGAACAAGGTACTGGACATGACCCGCTTTATGAGATTTATGTCATGGTCTATGTCATACATATATCTCATATTAGTTACGTCATTTGAATCCTTAGACATGAAGTTATTATAGTCTTCCACTTGATGAACATTATGTTTGACATATTCAAACGCTACCTTTAACCGGGAAGTTATAAAGGGTATGATTGGCATAATCGGATTCACGTAGGGAAGAATAATAAGCTAAATGGATTTGTCCCTCCTCGGAGAGATGTCAAGCTTGGGCCTCTCGTAGGAATGATGTTGATGAAATGTTCGGCCGGACTCAAATGAATTGATTGGATCAATGTCATTTGGATTATCAACATATTCGGAATCGAGAAAGTATTGAACAAAACAAGTTGACTCTTTGACCATGACTTGTGTTCAATGATATCGTGGACAAAAGGATTATGACATATTCTAAAGGAATGCGAACTTGTATCTAGTTATACTATTTGGGTAGGTATGACGGTTTGCTAGAACCTAATCATATCTTATGGGATCATGTTTGAGCTCATTGTCAACTTAGTATAATCCTAGAGGGTCACACACAATAGAACGAATCTTTAAAAAGGACTACATTGGAATTTTGGAAATTCTGGACTTTCTGAGAAGTGGGCGACCGCACATAATGGATTGGGCGGCCGCACACTTATCTCAGTTTTGTACCAGTTTTGTTTCAGAATGTTGTGCGACCGCACAGATGTTTTTGGGCGGCCGCACAGTGATGTCGGGTGGCAGATTCTTAATTTGATTAGGAAACGAATTTTGGACGGATTTTGACATAAGTTTCCTATTTGGAATAGGTCATACTTGTGTATAAAAGACCAAATTCGGCCAGCACTCAATGCTATTGATTTTGTGAGTCTCAAAGAGTTTGAGAGAGGGTTTATTTTGTTCCAAGACATTCTTGGTTGAGGAACAAAATAATACACAAAATAAATTCCATATAGTTCTTTTGATTGTGAAAAAGTGTTTCACAATTTGGTCTAGCAACCAAGATCAAAGAAGCTCCTTTGATATTCGTTCGAAGTGTGGATACCGCTAGAGGGTGAAAATCATCATCTTCAAGGTTCGTGTTCAAGCTTTGTGATCGTGATCAAGTCTTCAAACCTCCACCAAAGACCAAGAGAATTTGATAGCCATCAAGGGTTAGTTTATTCCTTTATTCTTATGTTGTATTTGATTTAATCATATGAACGGATCCATGGCTTTGGGTTTCAAAATTTTAAATGCTAAATTCCGCTGCGCATGTTTGATCGAAACCCAACAGTGGTATCAGAGCCCCGTTCATGTTGATTATTTCAATACCTAGATCATGTTATGTGTATATAAATTGTTTATGTGCCTTGCATGATTTGAATATTGGAATATATGTTGTTTATGTGTTTTGTGATTTTATGTGGTTTATTGTTTTTCAACTTTAATCGCACGATTCAATCGCAATAAATAAATTATGGTGGATTCAGAATTGTTGATTATTAATTTTTGATTGGATCAAAGTTTTAATAATCGGGGAAAAACAATTTTGAGACAAAATTTTCGAACTTAAAATTCTGCACATTCTGATTGAACCGGGCGACCGCACGGAATATACTGGGCGGCCGCACGGTTTTTGGGCGACCGCACAGGTAATTTTGGGCGGCCGCACTCCAAGATCAGAATGTCTGATTTTGCTCAAAAATCAGAATTTGGAATTTTCGAGAGGTTCAACAAAACCAGTAACAGAACAATCCAGACCTGCTGATCTGGAATGGATTTTGGGTAGTTGGTTTGTGTGTGGATCTTGGGGTTTGATTTTCCTATTTGTTTTAGTCTTGTGATTCTAAGATTGGTTCAAGTTTTGGATGGCTAATCTGCGTTCATCGAGATTGTGTTTCCCAAAATTGATCGCAATCAAAGTTTCAAAGATAAAACGAAGTTAAAATTATGAAGAGTTCATAATTGCTAAAATTGAGAAACAAAGTTCTTGATTCGATGATTGGAGATCCATGTGGAATTGTGAATGCAATTGTCCTACGTTCATCGAGACCATCTATTGCTTAGTTTCGGCCACATGGACTACTTTCTTGGTCTCTTGAATTAGTGCGGGATTGTGGTTGCCTAATGGCTTAGTTCGACCGCACTTCTTGTTGTCTTGATTTGGAGATAATGACCAAAGTTGAAATAAGTCTCATCCTCATAATTATAGAGAAACTAATGACACATAAATATCATGCTTAAATTAATGGAGATTAATTTAGTGGCTAAACTTGATGTGTAACATGTTTATATTATGTGCTCATAAATATGTTATATGCTATATGTGATGAACCTTCAAAGAAAGTTTTAAGTCTTCTATTGCCATGCCATGATTAAAACACTTGTCAGTACATGAGTGATTTTAATGTAGATTCGCCCTAGCGAGATGCATTAAATTTGTTTATGTATGAGCAAGATAGATAGTGTGGGCACGCCCTAGCGGGACACATTAACTATGCGTTTAAAATGGTTAGACTTAATTGGGCGTCAAAACAGTTTTGGGCCTAGGCAAAGATGAGGTTTAACATGCTTTTTGAAATTGGATTTCTTAAAGAATCTCATAAAAGGAACTAAGAGTCATATGAGATATGATTGACAAGAGTTGTCTACCTAATTAATTTGATTTTGTGTAATCCGCCTTAGCGGACTTGAAATTAAATTAAAGTTGGATCTTAACCCATTTAAATTATATTATACATTGGATGTATATGAAGGTTATATAATTTAGTGGGAGTATTTTGTTTGAAAAATACATTATTTATCTCTTTAATGAAAGTCGGTACTTATTAAATTTTGGAAATTTTGCATATTTGTAGATAATGACTAATAACACTCAATCAATGTCGTTGCGATCGATCCTTGAGAAGGATAAGCTCGAAGAGAATGGTACTAACTTTATGGATTGGATCCGTAGCATAAGAATCGTTCTTAGGCAAGAAGAGAAGTTGTACATTCTCGATGGGCCTCTCCCCGCTGAACCACCGCCTACTGCCCCTAGGGTAGAAAGAGACAATTACAAGAAACATCGTAATGATTCTAGAGATGTAAGTTGTCTCATGCTTGCTGCTATGTGTTCAAAACTCCAACAAAGTTTGGAACATTTGGAAGCCTATGAGATAGGCGTGGAGTTGAGAACCATGTTTCAAGAGCAAGCTAGGCAAGAGAGGTACAAGACCATTGTTGCATTCACTACTAGTAAAATGAATGAAGGGCAACAAGTGAGTCCTCACTTTCTTAAAATGAAAGGTTATGTAGAGCACCTTGAGAAACTTGGCTATCCAATCCCATTGGAGCTAGCCACGGATCTCATTCTTAATTCATTGCCTAAAAGTTATAATCAGTTTGTAATGAATTATAACATGCATGGAATGGATAAGAATCTCTCTGAGTTGCATGGGATGCTCAAAACTGCAGAGATGAAAATTGTGGAGAAAGGTTCTCCCGTGCTCTTGGTTCATGATGGGAAGAAGCCTGGTGCCAAAGGCAAGGGTAAGGCAAAAGTTGTCAAACCCAAGATAAGCAAGGCAAAGGTTGCCAAGGCTTCTGAGGCAAAACCCGATACACAAAAGGATGCAATTTGTTTCCATTGTCAAGAAATTGGTCATTGGAAACGTAATTGCAAGGCTTTCTTGGAAGAGCAAAAGAAGAAGAAGGGCAGCAAGGCTGCGTCGACTTCAGGTATCTATATGATAGATATTCTCCTTTCTACCACTGATTCTTGGGTATTGGATACCGGATGTGGTTCTCACATTTGTCTAAATGTGCAGGGACTAAAGAATAGGAGACTGCTTAAAGAAGGTGAAGTAGATCTACGCGTGGGGAATGGAGCAAGAGTTGCTGCATTAGCCGTAGGGACTTATGAAGTCACTTTACCTTCCGGATTAATTCTTGTTTTGAACAATTGTTATTATGTTCCGGATTTAAGCAGAAATATTATTTCAATTTCTTGTTTGGATAATGAAGGTTTTAAGTTTCTTATTGAGAATAAGAAATTTTCTATTTATTTAAATGATGTGCTTTATGGTATTGCTAATTCATTTAATGGCCTTTATATCTTGGATGTCAAGAATGAAAATAATGTCTATCATGTAAATAAGAAATCTAAACCTAATGATGTAAATCACACTTATTTGTGGCATTGCCGTCTTGGTCATATCAATGAGAAGCGTATCTCAAAACTCCATGGGGACGGACTTTTGGGTTCATGTGACTTAGAGTCATATGATACTTGTGAGTCGTGTCTTCTTGGAAAAATGACTAAGACACCTTTTACCAAGTTGGGTGAAAGGGCAAGCGACTTATTGGGGCTGATACATTCCGATGTATGCGGACCATTAAGTAGCAATGCTATGGGAGGATTTCAATACTTCATAACCTTCACTGATGATTACAGTAGATTTGGGTATGTTTACCTAATGAAACATAAAAGTGAAGCATTCGAGATATTTAGAATATTTCAAAATGAAGTAGAAAAACAACTTGGCAAAAGTATAAAGGCACTTCGATCAGATCGAGGTGGAGAATACTTGAGTCAAGAATTTGATGATCATCTAAAGAATTGTGGAATAGTTTCACAATTGACTCCGCCCGGAACACCACAATGGAATGGTGTGTCTGAGAGGAGAAATCGGACCTTGTTAGACATGGTTCGATCAATGATGAGTCAAGTTGATCTTCCAATATCCTTTTGGGGTTACGCCCTAGAAACCGCTGCTTTCACACTAAATCAAGTTCCAACTAAATCGGTTCCAAAGACTCCATATGAGATGTGGAGTGGAAAGAAACCTAGTTTATCTTTCATGAGGATTTGGGGTTGCGAAGTTTATGTCAAGAGACTTATCTCTGACAAACTAGCACACAAATCTGATAAATGTATTTTCGTGGGATATCCTAAGGAAACTAAAGGATATTACTTTTACAACCGAGAGGACAACAAAGTGTTTGTTGCCCGAACTGGTGTCTTTCTAGAGAAAGAGTTTCTCTCCAAAGAAATCAGTGGGAGTAAAATAAATCTTAAAGAAATTCGAGACCCAGAAAATAACATTGAACCAATGGTGGAACAAGAACAAGAACCACAAGGAGTTGTGGAACCTGTTCAAAATACACAAGCATCTCGCAGATCTAGTAGGTTACGATCCGAGCCCGAGAGATATGGATTTCTCGTAACGGATAGTAATGAGGTAGAAATCATTGAGAATGATGAACCGTCAACCTACCAAGAGGCGATGTCTTCTCCTGATTCGGACAAGTGGCTTGGAGCCATGGAATTCGAATTGCAATCCATGCAAGACAATCAAGTTTGGAATTTGATTGATGCGCCCGAAGGTGTAAAAACCATAGGATGCAAATGGGTCTTCAAGAAGAAGACCGACATGGATGGGAAGGTGCATACTTACAAAGCTAGGCTTGTAGCGAAGGGTTATAGGCAAGTTCATGGTATTGACTATGATGAGACCTTTTCACCCGTAGCAATGATCAAGTCTATAAGAATTTTGCTTGCCATTGCCGCATATCATGACTATGAAATATGGCAGATGGACGTCAAAACCGCTTTCCTGAATGGAAAACTCCAAGAGGATGTGTATATGACACAACCAGAAGGTTTTGAACAAAATTCTAAGGTATGCAAATTGCAGAGATCCATCTATGGATTGAAGCAAGCTTCTAGGAGTTGGAATCTCCGTTTTGATGAATCGGTCAAAGAGTTTGGTTTCATCAAGAACGAAGATGAGCCTTGTGTATACAAGAAGATTAGTGGGAGCATAGTGCTTTTCCTTGTTTTATACGTGGATGACATATTGCTCATTGGAAACGACATTCCTACACTTCAGTCTGTGAAGACTTGGTTAGGAAAGTGCTTCGCAATGAAAGATATGGGTGAAGCCGCATATATTCTTGGCATTAAGATCTATAGAGATAGATCAAGGAGGCTACTTGGTTTAAGCCAAAGTACATACATTGACAAGGTCATTAGAAGATTCCGTATGGAAAATTCTAAAAGAGGGACCTTGCCCGTGTTACATGGAGTTTCTCTAAGCAAGACTCAATGTCCTAAGACAAAAGATGAGCGTGAGAAAATGAATGATGTTCCATATGCTTCGGCAATTGGGTCCATCATGTATGCCATGATTTGTACTAGGCCGGATGTGTCTTATGCTTTGAGCATGACAAGTAGATACCAATCCGACCCTGGCGAAAATCACTGGATAGCTGTAAAAGCGATTCTTAAGTACTTGAGAAGGACTAAAGACTCGTTTTTGGTCTATGGAGGAATGGAAGATGATCTCGTTGTAAATGCTTACACGGATGCAAGCTTCCAAACTGACAAAGATGATAGCCGATCGCAATCGGGTTTTGTGTTTATGTTAAATGGTGGAGCTGTAAGCTGGAAGAGTTCCAAGCAAAGTACAACCGCTGATTCTACAACAGAAGCTGAGTATATTGCTGCATCGGATGCTGCAAAGGAAGCTGTTTGGATTAAGAAGTTCATAACTGAACTTGAAGTGGTTCCTAGTATTGCTAATCCAATAGACCTTTATTGTGATAATAATGGTGCTATTGCTCAAGCAAAGGAACCAAGAGCACATCAGAAATCCAAACACATACTTAGGCGTTTTCATATCATTCGAGAGATCGTTGATAGGGGAGACGTAAATATATGCAGAGTACCTACTGATGACAATGTTGCGGACCCGCTAACAAAGGGACTTCCACAAGCTAAACATGATGGTCATGTTAGGTCCATGGGTATTAGATACATGGGAGATTGGGCCTAGGGCAAGTGGGAGATTGTTGGTAGTGGTGCCCTAGGCACGTTTAATAAACGTTGTAATTGTTATCATTTATTTCATATCAATAAAGAGATGTTTTGATTATTATTGTTGTTCATGTTTACTTATAATAATCTCCGTCCCTAGTACTTGTTAAGCACTAGTATAAAGGCTAAATGATCATGGGATGATCATGTTAGGTTTATGGGTACTAGTTTGGAACAAGGTACTGGACATGACCCGCTTTATGAGATTTATGTCATGGTCTATGTCATACATATATCTCATATTAGTTACGTCATTTGAATCCTTAGACATGAAATTATTATAGTCTTCCACTTGATGAACATTATGTTTGACATATTCAAACGCTACCTTTAACCGGGAAGTTATAAAGGGTATGATTGGCATAATCGGATTCACGTAGGGAAGAATAATAAGCTAAATGGATTTGTCCCTCCTCGGAGAGATGTCAAGCTTGGGCCTCTCGTAGGAATGATGTTGATGAAATGTTCGGCCGGACTCAAATGAATTGATTGGATCAATGTCATTTGGATTATCAACATATTCGGAATCGAGAAAGTATTGAACAAAACAAGTTGACTCTTTGACCATGACTTGTGTTCAATGATATCGTGGACAAAAGGATTATGGCATATTCTAAAGGAATGCGAACTTGTATCTAGTTATACTATTTGGGTAGGTATGACGGTTTGCTAGAACCTAATCATATCTTATGGGATCATGTTTGAGCTCATTGCCAACTTAGTATAATCCTAGAGGGTCACACACAATAGAACGAATCTTTAAAAAGGACTACATTGGAATTTTGGAAATTCTGGACTTTCTGAGAAGTGGGCGACCGCACATAATGGATTGGGCGGCCGCACACTTATCTCAGTTTTGTACCAGTTTTGTTTCAGAATGTTGTGCGCCGCACAGATGTTTTTGGGCGGCCGCACAGTGATGTCGGGTGGCAGATTCTTAATTTGATTAGGAAACGAATTTTGGACGGATTTTGACATAAGTTTCCTATTTGGAATAGGTCATACTTGTGTATAAAAGACCAAATTCGGCCAGCACTCAATGCTATTGATTTTGTGAGTCTCAAAGAGTTTGAGAGAGGGTTTATTTTGTTCCAAGACATTCTTGGTTGAGGAACAAAATAATACACAAAATAAATTCCATATAGTTCTTTTGATTGTGAAAAAGTGTTTCACAATTTGGTCTAGCAACCAAGATCAAAGAAGCTCCTTTGATATTCGTTCGAAGTGTGGATACCGCTAGAGGGTGAAAATCATCATCTTCAAGGTTCGTGTTCAAGCTTTGTGATCGTGATCAAGTCTTCAAACCTCCACCAAAGACCAAGAGAATTTGATAGCCATCAAGGGTTAGTTTATTCCTTTATTCTTATGTTGTATTTGATTTAATCATATGAACGGATCCATGGCTTTGGGTTTCAAAATTTTAAATGCTAAATTCCGCTGCGCATGTTTGATCGAACCCAACACCGTCAACCTACCAAGAGGCGATGTCTTCTCCTGATTCGGACAAGTGGCTTGGAGCCATGGAATCCGAATTGCAATCCATGCAAGACAATCAAGTTTGGAATTTGATTGATGCACCCGAAGGTGTAAAAACCATAGGATGCAAATGGGTCTTCAAGAAGAAGACTGACATGGATGGGAAGGTGCATACTTACAAAGCTAGGCTTGTAGCGAAGGGTTATAGGCAAGTTCATGGTATTGACTATGATGAAACCTTTTCACCCGTAGCAATGATCAAGTCTATAAGAATTTTGCTTGCCATTGCCGCATATCATGACTATGAAATATGGCAAATGGACGTCAAAACCGCTTTCCTAAATGGAAAACTACAAGAGGATGTGTATATGACACAACCAGAGGGTTTTGAACAAGATTCTAAGGTATGTAAATTGCAAAGATCCATCTATGGATTGAAGCAAGCTTCAAGGAGTTGGAATCTCCGTTTTGATGAATCGGTCAAAGAGTTTGGTTTCATCAAGAACAAAGATGAACCTTGTGTATACAAGAAGATTAGTGGGAGCATAGTGCTATTCCTTATTTTATACGTGGATGACATATTACTCATTGGAAACGATATTCCTACACTTCAGTCCGTAAAGACTTGGTTAGGAAAATGCTTCGCAATGAAAGATATGGGTGAAGCCGCATATATACTTGGCATTAAGATCTATAGAGATAGATCAAGGAGGCTACTTGGCTTAAGCCAAAGTACATACATTGACAAGGTCATTAGAAGATTCCGTATGGAAAATTCTAAAAAAGGAACCTTACCGGTGTTACGTGGAGTTTCTCTAAGCAAGACTCAATGTCCTAAGACAAAAGATGAGCGTGAGAAAATGAATGATGTTCCATATGCTTCGGCAATTGGGTCCATCATGTATGCCATGATTTGTACTAGGCCGGATGTATCTTATGCCTTAAGCATGACAAGTAGATACCAATCCGACCCCGGTAAAAATCACTGGATGGCTGTAAAATTGATTCTTAAGTACTTGAGAAGAACTAAAGATTCGTTTTTAGTCTATGGAGGAATGGAAGATGATCTCATGGTAAATGCTTACACAGATGCAAGCTTCCAAACCGACAAAGATGATAGTCGGTCGCAATCGGGTTTTGTGTTTATGTTAAATGGTGGAGCTGTAAGCTGGAAGAGTTCCAAGCAGAGTACAACCGCTGATTCTACAACGGAAGCTGAGTATATTGCTGCATCTGATGCTGGAAAGGAAGCTGTTTGGATTAAAAAGTTCATTACTGAACTTGGAGTGGTTCCTAGTATTGCTAATCCAATAGACCTTTATTGAGATAATAATGGTGCTATTTCTCAAGCAAAGGAACCAAGAGCACATCAGAAATCCAAACACATACTTTGGCGTTTTCATATAATTCGAGAAATCGTTGATAGGGGAGACGTAAATATATGCAGAGTACCTACTGATGACAATGTTGCGGACCCGCTAACAAAGGGACTTCCACAAGCTAAACATGAAGGTCATGTTAGGTCCATGGGTATTAGATACATGGGAGATTGGGCCTAGGGCAAGTGGGAGATTGTTGGTAGTGGTGCCCTAGGCACGTTTAATAAACGTTGTAATTGTTATCAATTATTTTATATCAATAAAGAGATGTTTTGATTATTATTGTTGTTCATGTTTACTTATAATAATCTCCGTCCCTAGTACTTGTTAAGCGCTAGTATAAAGGCTAAATGATCATGGGATGATCATGTTAGATTTATGGGTACTTGTTTAGAACAAGGTACTGGACATGACCCGCTGTATGAGATTTATGTCATGGTCTATGTCGTACATATATCTCATATTAGTTATGTCATTTGAATCCTTAGACATGAAGTTATTACAGTCTTCCACTTGATGAACATTATGTTTGACATATTCAAACGCTACCTTTAACCGGGTAGTTATAAAGGGTATGATTGGCATAATCGGATTCACGTAGGGAAGAGTAATAAGCTAAATGGATTTGTCCCTCTTCGGAGAGATGTCAAGCTTAGGCCTCTCGTAGGAATGATGTTGATGAAAATGTTCGGTCGGACTCAAATGAATTGATTAGATCAATGTCATTTGTATTATCAACATATTCACAATCGAGAAAGTATTGAACAAAAACAAGTTGACATGTTGACCATGACTTGTGTTCAATGACATAGTGGATAAAGGGATTGTGACATGTTCTAAAGGAATGCGAACTTGTATCTAGTTATACTATTTGGGTAGGTATGACGGTTTGCTAGAACCTAATCATATCTTATGGTTTCATGTTTGAACCCATTGCCAACTTAGTGTAATCCTAGAGGGTCACACACAATAGAACGAATCTTAAATAAAGTCTATATTGGAATTTTGGAAACTTTGGGAATCTGGACAAGTGTGCGACCGCATAAGGTGGTTTGGGCGGCCGCACAGCTTGGGTCAAATAGTACTAGAAACCTTCCAGATAGATGTGCGGCCGCACAGGTGTTTTGGGCGGCCGCACACCATGTCGGGACAGGTTTCCTAATTTGATTTGGAAAAGAATTTTGAACGGGTTTAGACACAAGTTTCCTATTTCGAATAGGTCTAACTTGTATATAAACAGCCAAATTCGGGCCAGAACATAACATAACTTTTGTGCAAGTCTCCAAAGAGTTTGAGAGTGTTTTATTTTGTTCTAAGACATCTTAGATTGAAGAACAAAATAATACACAAATAAAATTCCATATAGTTCATATTAATTATGAAAACGTGTTTCACAATTTTGGTCTAGCAACCAAGATCAAGTGTTCTTGATATTCGTTCGTGGTGTGGATACCGCTAGAGGGTGACGCTTATCATCTTCGAAGTTCGTGTTCTTACTTTTGTGATCAAAGCTTCAATTTCTCCACCAAGATCAAAGACCAAATTCAAAGTCATCGAGGGTTAGTTTTCTAGTATTCATATTGCAAGTGTTTGATTTAATCATATGAATGGATCTATGGGCTTTGGGTTTCATAAAATTTTAAATGCTAATTTCCGCTGCGCATGTGACTACGAAACCCAACAGTATCTATCTTGAAATCATGTCTCTATACTTTGAGAAAATAATATCACGATCATCATCATGACCGAGTCCGGTCAACCAATTGATCGAACAACCAGCCAAACAACCGGCCAAACATACCCCTTCTCAACAATCTCCTCCATCAAAACTTCCGAATGCTTGATCTTCTTCGGTAAATTGCCGGCGGTTATCTCCAGCAAACGCCTGACAACCAAGAAGGATAAGGATTTGTCTAGACCGAAGTATCGAAGATCGATTACAAAGTTGACTTCTTTTATAAAAAATATAAAAAAATCTTTTGCCTTTCTCTTTACCAAACTTTCTCTCTCCTCAAATATTCAGGCCCCCACCATAGTGATGGTCCGGCCACCACATCAACCATAATTAGATCACTTCCATTTTAAGTGTCGTTTCACTTTAAAAATGATGATTAAGTATCGTTCACTCTAAAAACGATGACAATCAAGGTAGCTAATTTATCTTCTATTTTTTCTCTTAACCCCCGTCTCACATGATAAATAATAAATGATAATTGACTATATTTTAGTTTTTTTTTTACAAATCTAAATCTCAAAATAAGTGTTATATTTTTATAAGCAATCAAGTAATGTTAGTGCGATTTTTTTATAGAATAAAAATTGTACAAACAAAGCCAATTTTCGACAATTGGACAAATATAAAGAAGTAGGGTGCAAATGGAATATAGATTTTCAGAGTTCAAGATTTATAACAGGATTCGAGACGTAGACGCATGATGTAACGAGGAAAGCCCTTGGAACAATCGTCCTCCGGCACAAAACCTCGGGAGGTTTTGGAAACCTGCCTTAACCTTCAAAATTCACTAAGTATTTGAGAGGATTACAAAGATGAAGTATAGAGAGAGTTTACCGAGAAGTCAGTGTGTGCAAATACATGTGATATGCTCTCTTTAAATACTGAGTAAAAAGAAATAACAAACTAGCTAAGTTATCCCTTAAATCTCGGAAGTTGGTTGAAGAGATAACATTGATCCTTTGAGAAACGTTGAAGACTTCTTATTTGGCATATGTTGGTAAACGGTGTGTGCTCTTTGACCTAGTCCATAAGTTCTTCACGATCTGTTAGTGGTCCATATGCCTGCAGGACGTAATTAGCCAAGCTGCATGATCAAAACGATAGGCCAAGTTGAAGGTTTAGGATGTAAAGTCAACATGTCAGGTCAACATGTTGAGTCAACATGTAACTGCAGGATGTAACTTCAGGATGTCAACTCAGGATGTCAACTCAGGGTAATTCAAGATGTCGGAAAAAATCAAAGTGTCAATATGTAGCTCAAATTTTCATCTCAAACACAAATAAAGCATTCTCCCTCATTCTTTTAATATTTTACATTTTTCCTAATACTATTGCGTTGGTCAAGCTATGAAGTACTGAAAAAAAAAAATGGAAGTGCAAGGAGTACACTTTTCCCAAAATCACAAGTCAGCTGTAAAGATATAAAAGTAATAAGAAACTCACAAGTTAACTGTAACGATATAACAGTATGAGACACAGAGACTGACGGCGTATTTTATTAAAAAAAAAAAATTAAAGCGCACAACGTATAATTGCATTAATATTAGTATTTAAGAAGACGTTTTTTCTCAAATGATAGAGGCTCATCCAAAATGTTGTAATTGCAATTAAGATCTATTAATGAATAGCCTAATATATCTCGAATAATGATGACCAATCCCGAACCAAATATCCGGTGAATGTCATTGGGAAGTATAACATGTGATGCGCAAATGCTTCTCCAAGTAAAACTTGGACACGGCTCAACAATGACCTTTAGTAAAATACTTGAAACGGTAAGAATTTGGCTTTGAAAACACGAAAAAGTAGCGCATTCGAGTCGGCGTTAAATGCGCAACCAAACATCGGAAGCATAGCACCAAGAAAATCTATCAAAATCACTCTAAGACTCCCACAGAGGAGAGAAGGTAAAAGCTCCCAATGAAGGGAAAAAAACAAAGGCTTTCAACAAAGGTGAGAAGACAAAGGCTCCCAACAAAATGAAGATAACATATGATAGATCGAGATGTAAGGCAACATGATTTATTCAACAAACTAACAATAAAAAGCAATTAAAAACACCAAATTTAGAGATTAAAAGGCAAAAAAAATCACAATTTAAGATTAATGTTTAAATTTTAAGATTTTGAAAAAACAAAATAAAAAAACTTTTTTGACAATTTGGATAACAGAGAAATCAGGAAGAAATCGGAAATAAAGAATACTAAATTCGCTATAGAATTAAAGACGGAGAATGTTTGTGAAAACTGAGTCCGGATCTCCTGTGCCCTCCATGTGCCCCTCTAATCTGGACTGTTTACATGCTTGGATAATATCAACATAAACGGTCCAGATTAGAGGGGCACATGGAATGGCACGGGAGATCTAAACTCGTGAAAACCTGGAGTTGATGAAAAATGGACTTAGGAAGAAGACTAGCATGCGGCATGCGGCATGCGGATATAAAATATAAATAAATATAGTAGGATGGCCACATCATTGTGCACGAGGGGGAGAAAAGAAAATGGTGGCATCTTCTAAAGTCTGTTGAAATCATTAGTGACACCACTAACAGATTTTGGAAGGAACCCACCACCAATGATAATTTTCCGTTGCATAATGATTGCGAAGAAAATACGCCTAAGCCTAAGGACAATGCTAGGCTTACAAAAAAAATTTACAAAATGATGGATACGAGGTGTAGTTGCGATATTTCATTGGCTACATCAATAGTGGACCCGACAAACTTCAATTAAAAACACCAACACAATCATAACACCTCATTTTGTAAGCCACATTTTGTAGACATCTTTTGTAACTTCATTATTTCCCTATGCCTAATTAAGTCGGCACAACTAATTACAAGAATTAAGTGGTCAAAGAAAGCTCTTTCCTTTCTTTTCACTTTGAAGTTGCCTCACATTTTTCAATGTCCATCCTATCAAATTGCAATCAGAAAAAAACCGGGCCGCAATCTTTGTACGACTTGGACCATGCGGTGAGGCGGATAAGTTCAGTTATGTAGCCGTAAATCAAACCTCCCCCTCAAATGATTAATGAGTTTAACATGATTATTTTGAGAAACAAATTATCTCTACCACTTTTTCATGTACGAGTCATAATTATAAAAAAAAATAAAAAATAAAAATTATATATATAAAATTACATACTCCCCCGTCCCACCCGTATAAGGATTTTTGGGTTGAGCACGAAGATTAAGAAAAATGTGTTATTAAAGTAAGTGTTGTGAGTATGAAAAGTGAAGTAGAAGAGAGAAAGTGGGGTATAGAATAATGAGTAGAAAGTTGTTGTGAGTGTGAATGTGGTTCTTATTAAATAAAACACTTCTATTTTTGGGTTGTCTTAATTCGAATGAAACACCCAAAATGAATTTTTTTCCTAATTCAAGTGAGACGGAGGAGCATGTGTTTAGGGTAGTAGAAAAGTGTTATAGTTTAACATGATGATGTGAATGTGAGGCCTACATGCATTTTATTTTTTCATAGTTTACATTTTAAAATTTTATCGTCTAATTTGTGTACCAATTAATTTCTTTTTACCCGCCACTCTCTTAAACCATCTAGATGAGTAGTCATCCTAGAATCATTAATTTGTATTTTACATTTGTAAACTAATGTATGCTCACATTCACATTATATTATATGCCACTTTTCCGTTTTAGTATGTTTTAAAGTATATGTTCACTTTTTAAAATAATAAAAAATCTTTATTATTCTTCTCACTCATTCTCTTTCATACTTTATTTTTATACTCTCAACACCAATAAACTTATTATTCCTTACCCCACATTTTTTTCTTCTATTTCACATTTCATACTCACAATATACTGGCGGACCTGCCCTTAACTTTAACCATATAAAGGGTTGGGGGGGCGCCATGTTTGTAAAATAAAATAAAAAAGTAAGTGCAATTTTTGTAAACTTTATATTAATTAGGAGAAAATTTTGGGGGAAACTAGTTTCTCCATAAGTTATAAAAAATCCTGTTTTTATAGGGGTTAAAGTTAGGGTTTAGGCCTTTTAGGGTTTAAGAAGAGTTAAAAAGAAGAGTTAAAAAACAAGATTTTTTATAACTTATGGAGGAACTAGTTTCCCCCAATACGAACTCATTAATTAGTGCAATAAATTAACTTTTGCCCCCTTTTCAGTAAAGAAAAAAAAATACATTACTTTTTTTCTCCCCATTCAGTGAAGAAAAAAGATACATTAATTATTTTTTTGCCCCCTTACACTAATAAAAATAATTTTACCCCCCTTCTAAAAAAGGTCCTGGGTCCGCCACAGTCACAACACTTACATCACTTCCATTATTTCTTAATCTCCGTGCAAATGGAAGGGTGGACACATGCTCTCAGACGGAAACGGAAGGTGTGATTTTTAACTATAAAAAACATGAAATATATACAAAACATGTTATCAAAAATGATTTTGAATATTTAAAGGATTATCAGGAACAATAAAAAGTAGAGTAGTAATTAGTTAAGATGTAGTTAATTTAATTACTAATTAATTACCATACAGAGGAAATGTAATGGAAAAGGCTACACTTACACAAAGTGTATGGAACCTTCCTATACACCATAAATAAAATAATGCCAAGTGTAAGAATCTTTCTTAAAATGAAAATTTGAAAATCTGAATCTGATTTTTTTGAATTTAAATTCAAATCTAAACAACTTAATTAATGAGCTCTTTGGAAGTTGATCAATTGCTAGATAATTAATGAACTTTTCTTTCCATTCTCTTTTCACAATCCCCCATTTCTGAAATTATTACCCAACCAAACCTTTAACATTTTTACTTTTATTCTCAGACACTGGAATTTAAAAAATGTAAATTGGGTATGCTTAAAACTGATTAGGAGAAGATATTTTATTGATTAACTTTTAATCATTGAATCAAAACAAACACCTAAATATATTGTCCACTACTATTACATACTACCACCACCACCATTATAGACCACTGCCCACCTACACCACCGCCGTCCCACCACCCACCACCGCCATCAGCACCGCCTGCTACCTCCACCGGTCATCACAGCCACCACCACCGGATACTACGGCCACCACCACCATTATAGATCACTGCCCACCTACACCACCACGAGTCTCAAACAAACTTTGAAACTCGGAGGTCGGAGCATCAGCCATGAGCCACCACCACCTCCATTCTCTCTCTGTAACAACCGAAAGCAACTCAAAAACCTGAGATGCACCACAAAATCGTGAGATGAGTTCAAGAAACACTTAAAGACACAAGAAAATCCTAGAAAATTCAGATCTATGTCCAAGATACACACAAAAAATCCCAGATCTATATAGATCTGTATTTGCAAACATGAACAAACTCACAAAAAATCCCAACACTCTGTAGATCTGTATTTGCAAACATGAACAAACTCATAAAAAATCCCAGATCTGTGTAGATCTGTTTTTCCAAACATGAACTCACAAAAAATCAGATCTATTTTTAGAGACACACAATAGATCTTTCTGAATCTACAATGGACGGCGGCGGAGAGCGGTGGTGGATAGAAGAGGCGGAGAGAGAAAACACGGAGGGTGAGAAGAGACAGAGAGAAAACAGATGGAGAGAGAGAAGAGACGGAGAGATAGAAGAGACGGAGAATGAACCTGTAAGAGGTGGAGCCGGCGGTGGTCGTAGGTGGTGGCGGCGGCGGTACGACGGACGGCGGCGTGGGACGGTGGTGGATGAGATTTGATTGTGGATAACTCAAGAGATCTCTTTGACTTCTCTCTAGTTTTATGTTTAGAGAGAGAGTGAGGTTTGAATAAATGGGTAGGGGTGAACATTTTGAGGATAGTAATGTAAAATGAGTTGGGCTGATAAAGGATTTTAATTAAATCATTAGTGTTAAGTTTGTGGTTAGTTCAATATAATAATAATAAAAAAAAAAATCCATTTTTTTTTCGAGAGAAAAAAAAAATAGTTATTAAATCACCAATAGAAACATTATCAATAGCTCTCTTTAAATTTTTATAGAGATTAATAGTTTAGCATAAATTGTTAGTCAAAGTTCAAACATAGTTAACAAAAAGTAGCGATAACTATGGGACGGTGGGAGTATACATTAAGAAGCAAAAACACAACTCAACAAATCTAGAGACATGAGGCACATTTGAACCTTAGAAATGATTGAAAAGTCAAATGCGACTTTTAATTTGGGTCAGGAGTATATAGAGAGATAGGAGATACAAATATATTAACTAATCACTAACATAAACACAAGAAAAATGTAAAATGCACATAAAGAGAGATAGAGAGATGTACATAGAAAGACGGCCCCCTCCATCAATCGCATGAGATTGAACAACTCAATTGTGTCCTCAAATCCACTTCGATTTTATTAAATACCTGTAATATGGAATTTCAAATTAGGGTTTCAAGATTGAATACATTATCTCAAATTGAAGCCATAACTTGAAATCAGAGATGGCGATGATTGCAACAGCGACGGCGAAGGAATAGATAACATGGAAGTAACTTACATGTTGAACAGCTTTAAGAAGGAGATCTAAGATGGACAAACGGCGTCACGGCCATCACCGGTCAGGCAGCTTTAAATAGAGACAGATCGGCACATAGAGGGGGAGAGACGGCGTTGAGATTTGAGACTAAATGAAAATATATTTTCTGAACCCTAGAGATTTTTTTATATACATAGGGTGATGAGATGTATATTTCAAGAACATGGGGGGCTTATATATAAATTGTAAGGTTAATTAGTTTGGGTCGGGTTCGGGTCGGGCTGGAGGTGCTGCCGAACCCTGTCGAAACATAAAAAACCATACCAAACCCGAATTTTACGGATTGGATCACCCTCGAAACGGATCCGGTTCGGCTAAATTGTCATCCCTACTCACAACCATCTCGCTACCACTACAAGCACAACCGCTACCAACAACGACACCACCAGCATTATACAATCGTCACCACTTATACCACCATTACATATAGACATATCCAACCCGTACCCGTGAAACCAGACCCGAATTTGACCCGTAAAACCCGGACCCGTCGGAACTGTACCCGTGTTCGATGCGGTTCTGTTGGTCCCTAAAGGGGCAACAAGGGTGTGAAAATCGCTAGAGGGGGGGGGTGAATAGCGTTTTAAAATTCTTTTCAAACCCTTTTGCAATTCAATGGCAGATGCGCACAACTCTTATTTTGGCTAAGTATAGCGCGCAGCAAGAGTGTGAAATGCACAGCGGAAATTTGAAGCAGCTCTGCGCAGGGTATACTGCGCAGAGATAAAAACGCACGCGCTAAGTATGAGGCTAAAGAGTGGCGCAAAAAGGGATTCTAAGGCAAATGAGCAATAACAATTACAACATCAAAGTGTAGCAATCTGAAAGATCAAACAAAGCAGTTCATAAAAAGTTAAACAGGAAATATGCAATAAGTAATGAACACGCTATTTGGAGAGGTTCGATCGATGAAAGATCTAAATCCTCTACCAAGATGGTTAGTCTTGGATTTCTAATGGAGATCTTATTATATGAGAGAGTATTACAAATTACAACATTTGAGCTCAATACTAACTCAAGATCTATTATCTATGAAGAACAAATCCTAGACTAAACCGGTGTATCTCAAGAAGTTAGATCAAAATGATCAAAGCTTCAAGAGGTGTGTGTGTGACAGAAATTCTGGGCTCTATGAATATGAAAGATGAAGAGCACCAAGAATTCTGGTGATATAGGCTTTGTGATATGAGCAGGAGTTTTGAAGGTTTGAAGATCTTGAAGGCTGTTCTAAAGAATCTGGAAAAACTAAGCAGCAGACTTCAGATCTTCATGGTTTCTCAGTGAAGCATGAAACTCGAGCTCTGAAGCATAGTGGCCAACAAGAGAGGCTTGATCAAAGGTGATGATCAAGGGCCGATGAAAAGGGCTAAATCAAAAGGCAGCTTGGAAATGAAGATGAGCAGGCTATTTATAGCTGAGAGCTTGAATATAGCCGTTGGAGCTCTGAGCAAGAACAATGAGCTGGCACAACATGATTGGCGCGCAGCTGTCCTTTATAGCCGTTGGGGCTCTGATCAAAGATGATGACCTGGCACAATATGATTGGTGCGCAGGTATATAGAGACGTTGGAGACTGAGCATGGAGACCAATTACAAAAGCTTCTTCTAGAAGTTTGACAGCTGTCTTCTCTTGAGATATTTCTTTGAAGCGAGTCTCCACCAATGGTTTTGCTGAGTGTGCTTATTTTGTCGTTTGTGCACACCTCTGCTTTTTTAATAAGCGTGCATCTTCAAGGCATTTTCCAAACTTTCTAGAATGAGATCAGGAGATGAGGAACTTGACCAAGGTTGTGTCCGCGCACAAAAGGCATGCGCATTGCTGGCGCGCATGGATTCAGCGCATGAGCAGCATGCGCACCATGCTTGGTCATAAAGAGATCTCGAGAGTTTAGGAAGAAATATCTTGAAAATTGAGCAGGGTCAAGGTCTGCGCAAAGATATCTATGCACAGTGGCGACCTGCGCAGAGAACATTCTGCGTAGCGAAATGAATCCTTGCTTAGGTGATCTTTGATCTTTAAAGCTTCAAGTCCTATCATCTAAGCCTATACTATAAAAAGGACTTAGCTAAAGATTGAAGTTCTAAACTTCTTTACATGAGGTCCTAAAGTCCGTAAAAATACTTATAGGTGATGGTATCAATCAATTCTAACAAGTGTAGGAGGGTTAAGTGATAAGCATACCCAACAATCTCCCCCTAAATGATTGATGCCATTACCTACTATAGCAAAGGCAATTCATTGTACTTGATAATAACATGTCCATAAGAATGAGAATGGTAAATCATGCCTCAAGTCAATGCACACACTAGCCAGTGCTATAGATTTCTAATCTATCCAAAAGATTAAAAAACTTACAAAATAGGAAAGATAGAAATGTCATTCAGAGCATACAAATAATGTGAGATAAAGTTTTAAGTATGCGTTTAAACTGAATGTTTAAACATCATGCGTAGAAAACATGAGCAGTAAAGATTATGCGCATGAGTTTAAGTAATAATGCATTCAATGTTCCACAAACGAATGATTTGAATTGAACAAGGTTTTTGTGAAAGCTTTATGATGCATTCTTCTCATTAAAACTTTGAAGGATTGACTGTTACAGATTACAAGTTTTAAAGAGGAAAATCAAAAGAGGTGCGCACAAAAACAGAAGCGCACAAAATAAAAGCGCATAAAAGATACATACTGCGCAACGAGAATCAAAAAGGTCAAAAGAAAAACAAAAAAAAAAAATAAAAAAAAAATAAAACTTACAAAGGAAATCTAATCTAAGTTGATCCGTTGCAGGGCTTCGCGCATCTCATTCTGAAGACCGTTGAATTTGTTCATGAGTTCCACCTTTAAATTTTGAAATTTGTCTTGGAACTCCACAGCTTTTCCAACATAAATGTTCATTCCTCTGCGCATATCAGCGTTGTCATCCACTAGCTCTCTGAACCTTGTTCTGCTGTCCGTCAGGATGGCAGTTTGCGTAGCTTCTAATCTTGAGTCGGTATGGAGGCGCTGAGTGTTGACGCTTGCTTGAATGTCTAACATTGCGTAGTCAAATTTATCGTTGAACGCCAAAGAAAAATCTGTCAAGGACTTAGCAATGCGTCGACGTACTTCTTCAATATTATGCGCAGAGCCTCCTTGTTCAATCTTCTCTATCTGAGCCTTCATCTGAGCTTGAAGGTCATCAAATCCTCTATGTAACCCATCTGCTAGGGTTTTCTTGAGCTTTTTCAGAATGTCCCTGAGTCCACCATCAAGCGCTCCAAAGGTGCACACATTTTTGAGTTGTGCGCTGACATTTTCAAGCTGAGCGCTGATGGATTTCAGGGAGTCCAAGATAAGATGTTCCAAAGTGATAGGAACTTTTCCTTGCGCAGGCTCATATGGACTTGCCTTTGCTTTAGCACTCTCCGTGCTTTCCTTTTCCTTTGCTTCTTCTTTGGCAGCTTTCTACCCCTTAATGGTATCAATCTCCAAACGCTGCATATCAAGACGATATAATAAAGCAGTTTGAGCAGTAAGGAGTTGATTAAGCTGCAGCTGCGTAGCGACTTGATTCGCTTGAACAGAATGCAAGCTCTGCACGATCTGGCGCAGCTCAGCTGAGGAGGAAGGAGGAGACTCCGGGGCTGAAGATGAAGGATGAACTGGAGAAGAGTCACTGCTGTCGGTGGCTGCGGAACTAGTGCGGCGCTTCTTCAATCCTTTAGCGCTGCTGCGCACCTTCTGCTTGAGACGAGAAGAGGTATGTGCGATATCAGCACTGGGGATGGCTTCTTGAGAGGCTTTGTGTATTTGCTCCCCCTCAACAGCATCATCATCTGAATCACCACGGAAAGCAGCCTTGCGCTTCATGGTGGTTGGCTTTGAGGGAGCAGGCGCTGGAATGCTGGTAGGATCTGCCTCTTTGATAGAAATCCCTTTGGTGGATTGAACCAAAGGAATATCCTTGAGCTTTTTGCTACTGGGCGGAGCAATGCCCTTCCCCTTGCGATTGTACGCTTCTTCTGCGGTCTCTTGCGCAGCATCCGTTGAAGATCTTCCTGCACTCTTCTTGGATTTGACAACAGGAATTGGGCCTATCCAGGGTTCCTTGTTGGGAGCGGCATTAGACAGCCAGATTTCATAGTAATTGGCGTTGCCTATCTCACTGCGCAAATTCTGAAGGTGTACTCTGGAATAGTACTTTGCGTCGCAAGACTGCTTCTTGATTGACTTTTCTTCAACAAAGGTGGCTAATTCACCATAAGTCAATAGGAGTTTGGTTAGCAGTCTGCAGTGAGTTCGGTACTTGGTCTTCCCTGCGTTCAGCTTCTTCTCATAGCTTGTCATCCCCTTCACAATCTCATTGAATATTATCTGCGGCCAGTCTAGTTGATCTTCGTTGAAGATGGCTGCGCAGTATTCCCACTGCTTTGAGATGAAATGTCCATTATTTCCATTCTTGCAGTTGAGGGAGTCTCCAATTAGGGTGCACAGGTGATACATCACCTCACCAAATTCCTTTCGGTTATACATCGGCCACTTCTTGTTAAGAGAAGGGATGCCAATGAGCTTCTGTGCAAGCGCATTTTGATGAGCCTCATCATAGTTGACTTAAGAACTATCAACATTGAAGTTTAGGAGGCTGCGAATGTGATTGGGGTGAACCATTACATCACAGCGCTGAACGGTGGCCATGATCATTTCTGTTGTCTTGCCTTCAAGTTGTGCAGGAACAACTTTTGCTGTCCTGAAGAATTCATCTAACAGAGCAGGCACTATGAAGGATTGCTCAAGAGAGAATAATGGAAGAATGCCGGAGGTGCTGAGAAGATGAAGCAGATGACGACCAATCGCATCTAAAGAGAGATCTGCCTGAATAAGTTCCCAACCCAGAATGAAGTAAATGTGTCCCTGCGTAAAACAATAGATAGAATTAGACAACCTATTGCTTATGGAGCTGTGCGCATATGCAAGTAATGCAGATATACCTTGGCACAAGTTCCATGAAAAAAAAAAAATTATGCGCAGAAAATAGAGGGTGCGCAATAAATAAGAATGCATACGCAGAGGATCGTGCGCACAGAAAATAAATATTAGTAAAGAAGTGTGCGCAGAGAAATAGATATAGCTATATGCGCAGGAAACTGTGCGCATAGCATAAAGAAAAAGGGGTGAATAATAGACTAAATATAAAAAAATAATTAAGAACATGAACACCCAAAAACACAGAAAAACAAAAGTTGACAAAATTCAACAAAAAGTACATCGAAATGACGGCGTGAACAGGACGAAGTCAACCGTGTAAAAAGTATGGTCAACGACATTAAAACAAACTCAGAAATTCAGAAAAACGGTTCGTCTGCCAAGGAAGTTACGAAGCACAGAAATTGACGAAAAACATATGTAACGACCATTGATCATGAAATAAACTACATGAAAGAATAGATCAGGCAAATACGAACACAACACAACGATCTATTTAAAAAATGATCAGTAAATAAGGGAGAAATCGAAAAAGGGAGTCTTGAGACTTCCAAGAACAACAATGGCGGAAAAATAAGAAGTTATAGTGAAACATACCATGTCTTTGACGGTGGGATGCCTTGATTGTCGTTCTACTTCTTCTTCGTGAGAGTTTCCAGAGTGCGAAGAAGAGTCGGAGATGATGATTTCTGGTTGAGTTTTAGTTTTCTTAGGAGCCATTGAAATGGTTTAGAAAGAAGGAAGGTTGAGGTTGAAGATAACGAATAGGAAATGAGAGATGAGGGTTTAGAGCAGAGGTTAGAAAGAGAGTGAGAAAATTTAGAGGGAAGAGAGAAGTAGAGAGAGAAGCGGTTTAAGTAGGGAAGGAGAAGTTAGGCGCACGATAGCTAATAAAAGTTTGAGAAAATGTGCAGTGGCGCAGGATAGTAGTACCACGTGTCACAAAAGGGAACGTGCGTGCGCAGGCCTATGCGCGCGTGTGCATGTGAAGTCCTAAGCCGGTCACTGTCAATTTGACTTCCTCATAAATGGTGAGTCAGTGAAAGGACGGGCGCACGTTAGCAGAGTGACGTGGCCGAATGGGGAATGTGCGTGCGCAGTCTTTGCGAGCGCGTGTGTCAGCGAAAAGAGGCTGACGGCTGTCGCATCACCTTCCTCATTAAATGGTGAGCAGACATACGTGAGACGCGCTGTCATTAATTGCAGTTTGCATTAAATGACAATGGGACATGCGCAAGGGTAAAAAAGTAATTTCCCAAGAAAATTCAAAAATTAAAAGCGCGGGAAAATTTGAATTACACAAGTACCCTTGTGACTCAGCGTTGACTTTTCAGTCAAGGACCTATGTGCAAAATCTAATGAATAGAAGACTTACCTGCGGTCCATGATGATTTGCGCATGGATAGTCATGCGCAGTGCATTGATAGCGCAAAGATTCCATAAATCTCAGAACTGTTGTTTCATGCGCAGATAGTTGTTTGCGCAGGAGTTGCATAGGGCGCATGAAACTTAACCTATTTTGTACACTTTATCAAGCAAATACATTAGTATCAATAAATCATATGGACAAGTTAGCTAAGATTAAGCATACCCATTTCTCCTTTCAAGAGATCACTTGTTAATTCTTGAGGAGATGATATTAGATGTTGATGAGCTTGATAATAGTACTTGGTAGGATTGAAAAACTGCTATGGTGGACATATTATCGCAGAGAGTTGGATAATTCTTATCATGAATCCCATAGTCCACAGGTTGTTGCTTCATCCATAAGATTTGGCAGCAGCAGCTTTCACCGGCAATATATTCTGCTTCAGTAGTGAAGATGGACACAGCAGCTTGTCTCTTGCTTGCCCATGCTAAGTCGATTTCCAAGGAAATGACCAGTTCCACTTGTGCTCTTCCTATCAATTGTGCACGCTGCGTAGTCCGCATCTGAATAACCTACAAGTTTAAAGTTCGAATCTTTGGTGTACCAAAGTCCAAGGTTAACAGAGCTAAAAATATATCTAATACTTTTTACAGCAATTATGTGTGCTTCAGAAGAATTAGCGTGATAGTGCGCACATATCCAGTCAACATAATATCTTGGCCAGCTAGCAGAAGATAAAGGAGAGTTAATCATACCTAGATATAGTCTGATCAACTTTACCTTTTAAGTCTGTTAAATTTGTTGCTTGTGGTCATTGGAGTGTCGTATGCTTTAGCATTCAAGTCCAAACTTCTTGATTAAGTTCCTAGTGTACTTGACTTGATTTGCGAAGATGCCATCATTTAATTGCATGATTTGAAGCCCGAGGAAGAATGTGAGTTCTCCCATCATGCTCATTTCAAACCAGCTTTTCATTTGCTTTTCAAAGCGCTTACAAAGAGACTCATTAGTAGAACCAAATATAATATCATCGACATAAATTTGAACGAGTAAGGAGTGATCATTATACTTAGCAATAAAAAGAGTTGTATTGATTTTACCGCACTTGAAGCCTTTCTCTAGTAGGAATTTTGATAGCGTATTATACCATGCTTTTGGAGCTTGCTTAAAACCATACAAAGCTTTCTTGCTTTGATTCTGTGATTCTTCCATTCTCATCCATCTTGTTTCCGAACACCCCATTGAAGTGCTAAATAATGGTTGAGCTTTTCTTGCACTTCTTGCATAGCATCAATTCATTTAGAATATGGAGCACTCTATCAATCTTCTTTGATCCTACATGAGAGATAAACGAATGCTACACCGCAAAGTTTGATGCTCTCGATGTGCGAATCCCTATATTGTGATGATAGGAATACGAAGATCAATGGGTATTTTATTTACTTCAGCATCACGATCATCAAAGGTGATTTGTTGAAGTGGAGAAACATCATGCGCAGAAGGAGGTGTTTGCGCATCAGGAGTTGCAACTTCAGGCGCAGCATTTATAGTATGCGCATGATATGGACTGATTCTGAATCTGCTTGATCTATGTCCTGCGCAGGAATAGAATTACTGCGCACCTGTCTAAAAAGCTCAGCAGAGTCATCAGAATCATTGGGAGCCAAATGTGGCTCAAGGAGAGAATGCTTATCAAAAAGTAGCATGTACAGATACTAAAATGACTAGAGATTTATCTTATTAAGATCATGAAAAGCTTATAGACTGATTGGCATACCCAACGAAAATACCTTTATCTGCTTTGGCGTCGAATTTTCCTTAATAGAGTTTGCAGCCAAAGAACTTTGAAGAAAGCAATGTTGGGCGCTCTTCCTCTCCATAGCTCATATGGAGTCTTGTTGTAGGATTTGTTGATGAGGGATCTATTCTGAGTAAAGCAAGCAAGCAGTGTTGACATCTTCTCCCCAGAAATACTTTGGAAGCTTAGCTTCTGCTATCATTATTTTTCCAGCCTCAATCAACGTGCGATTCTTTCTTTCCACAACGCCATTTTGTTGAGGAACTCCAGCAGCAGAGAAATTGTGATCGATACCATTTGTTGGTTCTTTGTTGGTTCTCACAATATTGAGCGACATCGTTGTTCATAAATTATGTTCCATTGAAGTGTCGAACTCTATTGACGTCTTCTATGTTTGGAGATTAAGGAGAACAGCCAGGATATCATAGAGATACCACAGGTTGGTCCAAAGCTTTGCGGTAGTGAGCGGTCCAAACATATGAGGTGAAGCGGATGTAAGCGTTTTGACATCGGAGCAATCGTGCTGGAGGAAAACTGCTCAGGTTGCTTACTAAGCTGGCATGGTGCTTATACCATTGCTAGCTGCTTTCACTTAAGCTTATTGCTACGAAACAAGGATTAGTAAATAGAAATTATAGCGGTAAGATCAAATAGATTAGAAATTGGTCTTACGAGTCCTTGTGAGCAAAGTTAGTCCAGAAACGCCATTTTTGATGTAACATAGCGTTGAAGTGATATGGCATTCCAGAACTTTATCTCATAATTGTGATATGGAGAGCAGGTTGCTTGAGACTTAATCTTTTATGATTAGTCCAAATCCAATTATGTGCCCTTTGTTGTTGTCACCATATATTACTGAGTGATCTCTTCCTTAGTGCGCACCTTTAAGAGTGTTGACATCTCTAGTAGTGTCTAGAATCCACTGTCGATATCAACTGAGCTTGAGAGATCGCAGTGAAGTAGATCTTTCCTGCTTTGAAGCATTGACTTGCGCTCTACAGCAGAGTTATCTTTTAAGATCAGCACACTTTGAGAGATTCCTTGCGCGGCTGCGGAGTTGGTGATGACGCAGCTTCTGTCAGGTTAGCTTTGGCAGATAAGTGCTTGTCATTCTGTCTGCTTTGTGAAGGTGTCCTGTTTTCACTGGAGTGAAGGGATCTTTCTTTGATTGTCCTTGGCGCATGCTCAGGTTCCATTTCAGAAACAACTTTTGAATCATTGTCAGCATTTGCCATTAAGCAGAGCAGTCCATCCTCAGAGTCAGCATTGTTGTCATCAGTGTCAAGTCTCAGTCCTTAGCTCCTTCTCTGCGCAGTTCTCTTCATCAACCATTCTGCACTGCTTTGATGCTTTGTGCGCAGGGTTGCTTTTCCTTGTACTCAAATTTTGGAGGACATTGAAGCGTAATGTCCTGGCTTTTTGCAGTAAACCAAGTCATCTTTCTTTGAGTCTCTATGAGAGAGAATAGGAGGTTTGCTTAAGGATCCACCAAGTTTGGAGAACTTTCTGAATTTGATCTGAGGTTTGAGCAGGCGCAGGAATAAGTGAAAAGTTAGCCATTGCCCTAGATTTGAAGCCATATTGAATCGGCACCCAAGCTGTTAACCTTGAAAAACAGAAACATGTTTTATAAAGGTCTTCGCTCTGATACCACCTGTTGGTCCCTAAAGGGGCAACAAGGGTGTGAAAATCGCTAGAGGGGGGGGGTGAATAGCGTTTTAAAATTCTTTTCAAACCCTTTTGCAATTCAATGGCAGATGCGCACAACTCTTATTTTGGCTAAGTATAGCGCGCAGCAAGAGTGTGAAATGCACAGCGGAAATTTAAAGCAGCTCTGCGCAGGGTATACTGCGCAGAGATAAAAACGCACGCGCTAAGTATGAGGCTAAAGAGTGGCGCAAAAAGGGATTCTAAGGCAAATGAGCAATAACAATTACAACATCAAAGTGTAGCAATCTGAAAGATCAAACAAAGCAGTTCATAAAAAGTTAAACAGGAAATATGCAATAAGTAATGAACACGCTATTTGGAGAGGTTCGATCGATGAAAGATCTACATCCTCTACCAAGATGGTTAGTCTTGGATTTCTAATGGAGATCTTATTATATGAGAGAGTATTACAAATTACAACATTTGAGCTCAATACTAACTCAAGATCTATTATCTATGAAGAACAAATCCTAGACTAAACCGGTGTATCTCAAGAAGTTAGATCAAAATGATCAAAGCTTCAAGAGGTGTGTGTGTGACAGAAATTCTGGGCTCTATGAATATGAAAGATGAAGAGCACCAAGAATTCTGGTGATATAGGCTTTGTGATATGAGCAGGAGTTTTGAAGGTTTGAAGATCTTGAAGGCTGTTCTAAAGAATCTGGAAAAACTAAGCAGCAGACTTCAGATCTTCATGGTTTCTCAGTGAAGCATGAAACTCGAGCTCTGAAGCATAGTGGCCAACAAGAGAGGCTTGATCAAAGGTGATGATCAAGGGCCGATGAAAAGGGCTAAATCAAAAGGCAGCTTGGAAATGAAGATGAGCAGGCTATTTATAGCTGAGAGCTTGAATATAGCCGTTGGAGCTCTGAGCAAGAACAATGAGCTGGCACAACATGATTGGCGCGCAGCTGTCCTTTATAGCCGTTGGGGCTCTGATCAAAGATGATGACCTGGCACAATATGATTGGTGCGCAGGTATATAGAGACGTTGGAGACTGAGCATGAAGACCAATTACAAAAGCTTCTTTTAGAAGTTTGACAGCTGTCTTCTCTTGAGATATTTCTTTGAAGCGAGTCTCCACCAATGGTTTTGCTGAGTGTGCTTATTTTGTCGTTTGTGCACACCTCAGCTTTTTTAATAAGCGTGCATCTTCAAGGCGTTTTCCAAACTTTCTAGAATGAGATCAGGAGATGAGGAACTTGACCAAGGTTGTGTCCGCGCACAAAAGGCATGCGCATTGCTGGCGCGCATGGATTCAGCGCATGAGCAGCATGCGCACCATGCTTGGTCATAAAGAGATCTCGAGAGTTTAGGAAGAAATATCTTGAAAATTGAGCAGGGTCAAGGTCTGCGCAAAGATATCTATGGGCAGTGGCGACCTGCGCAGAGAACATTCTGCGTAGCGAAATGAATCCTTGCTTAGGTGATCTTTGATCTTTAAAGCTTCAAGTCCTATCATCTAAGCCTATACTATAAAAAGGACTTAGCTAAAGATTGAAGTTCTAAACTTCTTTACATGAGGTCCCAAAGTCCGTAAAAATACTTATAGGTGATGGTATCAATCAATTCTAACAAGTGTAGGAGGGTTAAGTGATAAGCATACCCAACAGGTTCGGTTACGGTTCCTCCTTTTTAAACAACTTGTTAAACAAATCTTGTTAAAGCTTTAACAGTTAAATTTGAAAAAAATATATTAAAATATTAGAAAGAAGGAACCGTAGGACCCATGGACCTAGAACCGTAAGAACCGTGTAGGACCCACACCCGTATCCATACATGTCACGGTTCAGTTCCATTGAGTTCCCTTGCAAGAAGATTTTTTTTTATTTGAAGATATATACAATGTTGTGAAAGCCAATTGTAAGATTCCATCTTAGCATAGATGGTTAGAGTGTAGCATTATCCAAGAATTGGTGAGGGTTTGAATCATGCATGGTAAGGTTTTTGACTCATTTAAAACGATATTTTGTACCTCATTTGCTTTACATGATTTCCCCTCCCGCCAATAGTCTTTTATTTTCATTTTATTTGTTTCAAAATTAATCTTAAAAGTTTAAAATTACTAAATATTTAAATCCTTTAATATAAGTGGGTACACAAAGAAACAAAATTTAAATGAAAAACCAAAAAATGCTTTATACAAGAGTTGGGAACTAATTGGGTGCACTTGCCCCCACATTGCAAATAGTCTACTACCAGTAAGAATTAAGAAGTATGAAATTTTTAACTGTTTCATACAAATAGTCTACTACCAGTATGAAATTTATTAACTGTTTCATCGTCCCTTTTTTTTTTTTTTTTGTGGTGAATGTTATTGGAATAGGTCATCTGGTGTAACCTTTCCTTTTGAAAAAAAAAAATGGGTGGTATTGATTTTGAAAAAAGAGAAATGAGGGTGGAAAATTTATCAAGTTGTTTCCCTCTAAATCTAAGATTTTCCCTCCCAGCTTTAGATTTTCCGTCCTAATCCAAAAACCATCCCTCCTAAAATTCCCTAAATATTTAAGAATCTACATGTGTCACACATATATTGATGGTGTATAGAATCTTTCTATACACCAAGTGTAAATGTATTATCTTCTTTCCAAATGTAATAGGTCACCATCCAGATCTTTCACAGTAAAGTTGAGTTGATTTAGGATGGTAAGTATAACAAACTAGCGTCAATGTCTTTTTAGATTTTTCATTCATTTGTATCTTTGAATGTAATCATGAGTTAGAGAAAGTAATTAATTAATTATGATAAATCATTTGATCTTTAAGATGTAATTACACTTTTCGTTTTTAACAAAGCTCCGCCAACCACAGACCTTTTTTCATACTCCCTCTTTCCCATTTTGAAGCTTCACCATATTTGTGATGACATAAAATTTAAGAAAAATAATAAGTGTAAAAAGGGATGTGAGAGAAAAAGTTAGTGGGTATGACAAGTGGAGTATACAATTTAAATATGTGAGAGGGGAAAGTTAGTGGGTATAACAAGTGTGCCCCATAATTCAAGAATGTAAGAGGAAGAAGTGAGTGAGTATGACAAGTAGGGCCTACATTTGTTACCAATATAGGAAAGAATGAAGCTTTCAACTGGACACCCATTAGTGTAAAAAGTAAAGCTTTAAATGGAATGGTGGGAGAATCCATATCATTTTTCCTTCCACGTGACTGACACCTAATTCAGTGGCCAAATTAAAAATTTGTGAAGACAACGAAAATTGATTGACAGGCGAAATTAAAAATTTGTGAAGACGACAAAAATTGATTGACATAAGTAAAATATTTAGACGGTACCACATTAAGAAAGTTGCAAAAATATATTTTAACATGAGCAAATATTTTTTTACACTAAAATCTTCAAATGAAAAATGGAATAGAAAAAAAATTGAACTTGAGTGTGATAACTTAATGAGGGAGCTGCCTTAATGTAGCTCCGACTTTAATTTTTTATCAACTCACTTACTAGTTTGATACTTACCATGTCACAAAATTAAAAAAGACAAGTAAACAATATACTACTACAAATATAAAAGGAAAATTGAATATTTTAATTGATTTTGTCTTCTAATGAAAGAACAAAAACGAAGGAGATAATTGCAAAAAAAAAAAAATTGTACAAGTTTTTTCATTGCAATTTAAATCTTCAAGATAAATAAATTGCAAGAAAAACCTTTTACCAAGATTTTTGTTGCAATTTAAACTTTCATCCAGTTAACTAGTTAAAAACAGTTTAGAATAATGCACTTACACCCCTATAAGTTATCCAATTTCTAGTATTCCTCTAGAGATTAAGTTTTAGGGATTCTTTTTTAATCTCTGACCAAACACAAAAATTATAATTCACATGAATACTTAAAAAATTGTGTGTGTTAATCTTTACATCATTTTTTTTTTCAGTGGCGATAAAACAACACATATGAATTAGCACAACAAAATACTTGCGCTGGCACAACCAGTTTGAGTTAAAGTATCGTCAACGCATTTTAAGAATGCCAGTTGCAGTTTTGAAGAGCGCCAGAAGGTTTTAAGAAGTTCCGATTATTTACTACAAAAATGCCACCGCACGTTTTAAAAGAAGTTTTGCATATTTACAAAAATCTCACCGCGCTTTTTTTTAAAAAACTTTTTTCCTGAGAGATATGAAAAACACGTTTTCACAATATGTTGGTCTGTCCCAAAACCATTATCTCAATTTTTTGTAATAGCTATCCTAATAAATCTTTTAAAACTTATTATTGATACAACTGTTAATATTGTTTATAAGAACTGTCGGTTTACAGTAAAGCCTATGCTCTATATCGCAGGGAGATAACATCTCCATGTAAACACTCCCATCACACATAAAACCCTAGATATGCTTCTACCCATCCACGGAATGCCCCTAAGGGCACCCCTAAAGGGCCAACACTCCTTTGGCTTCTTTTGTGACTTACAGATTCTCTCTGGCTATTTTTCTTGGCACCACGTGTGTTCAAAGGTTCTGGCTATCACTTTCAAAGGTTTTGGATATCAATTTCAAAGGTTCTGGCTATCAATCTCATATCCAGAAGGCTTTATATTGATATTCATGACCCATCTGGCTATCACTTTCAAAGGTTCTGGCTATCAATCTCATATCCAGAAGCCTTTATATTGATATCCAGAACCGTTGAGAAGTTCCAATTATTTACAAAATGCCACCGCGTTTTTCTTAAAACACGTTTTTCCTAAGCATTTGAAAAAACGCGTTTTTTCTAAGATTTTGTGGGGAAAAAAAAAATTAACACCTTTGCAATTTTGAGGTCTTTCGAGGGACTAAATTCGTAGAAATATTGTTGTCACAATTAAATGGATGAGTTTTGAGTCTTATCGAGGGAGTAAATCTATACTATAGTATTTTAAAGTTTGTGAAACTTACCTTGTGAAGGACACGCAAGCCAAAAATGAATTTATTTTGATTTAGAGGCCATGTAATATGACTTTTGGAATTATGGAGGCTTTTGACATTCTCCTACCTAAGTAAAAACAATAGGTAATATACATAGATATGATAGTAGGTAATTTAGTGACTCTATAAGAAGATAAGAAGAGATCCATATCTAATAGAATATGTACTTTTATATATAGAGTATTAGACTAGGTAGACATATACTCATATATAGAGTATTAGACTAGGTAAGGTTTGGATGCATTAAATAACAATTCATTAAAAAGTGACTTTTTAGTTTTTGACTATTCAAATTTTTCATAATTCAATGGCTTTGATACTTTCATGTATTCCAAGAGACAACATATTATTCAAAACCATTGAATTATGATGAAATTCTTAATGTTTAAAGTATCAAGTGAACTTTAAATCATAGAAAATGAAAAGATAAGATGAACCATTGTAATAAATAAGGCTAAAATCTAAAAAGTCTCTAAGTTACATTTTATTAATATGACTTACATTTATGCTAACATATAAAAAGTCTCTAACTTACATATTAATTAATATGACTTGCATTCATGATCTCATATGTTATAAGACTCTTCAACTTTAAAGACTATTACAAAAATATAAAAACCAAACATTTATTTATCAAATAGTACTTGTAAGCTCTCAACTCTACCAAAAAGACACACTTCTCATTTTAGATGCAAGTATAATTTCATTGTTCATACATTTCTATACATAAATGAAGGCAAAGGGAAGAAGACGACGCAATGATTTATCAACCCTCCATGCCGGTAATATAATATTCTAGTTCAATATTTCATGCATTATATACTAACTATTGTATTTGTTGTTATATTAATTATTGTAGGTATTCCTTCAAAATAAATTGCTAAAAAAAATCGTGCTATGAAGCGTGCTTATTTGATGAGTAAAAAAAATAAAAAATGAAGTTCAAATTTACAAGCAAAAGAGAAGGAAAGAACAAGCATGTCGAAAGATGGACGAGAAACTTTTTTCGGCCAATCAGGTAGTCAGGTTTCTTCCATATAACTAAAGTCTCTTGCAGAGTTTAAGAATAATATTCGTAATAAAATTTGGGAAATTTGGATAGTTAACCTATACACACAGCGGCACACACAACACACACATGTGTATATATACACACACTAAACACATATGCAATTTTCCATATCCTCAAACTTTTATTTTGTTTACAGATTCATCAATGCGTATATCACAACGGACGAATAGTTCCAGGAAAAGAAATTTACTATTGGATAATGAAATTGGTACCACATCCAATTACAATGTTAGGACATCAGGTATTTTGAATTTGTTAATTTAATAGAGTATGTAAAATTGTTGCAGTTAATTACTAAGATTTAGTTAATTACAAAGATTTAGAGAAAACTACAATAGCTATTGTATCTAACATATCAATTCGGGCGGAAGGAGTATATAGGTAGTTATGGCTAAGTAGTAAGCAACGAGTCTTCATTTCATAACTTTTCATAGCTTCTCACATGTGTGACTGAGTGTATACTCCCCCCGTCCCACTCGAATTAGGACAAATTTCCATTTTGGGTGTCCCATTTGAATTAAGACAACCCAAAAATGGAAATGTTTTATTTAATGGGACTCACATTCACACTCACAACAACTTTCCCCTCATTATTTTCTACCCCACTTTCTTTCTCCTACTTTACTTTTCATACTCACAATACCTACTCCACTAACACTTTTTCCTTAATCCCCGTGCCCAACCCAAAAATCGTAATTCGGGTGGGACGGAGGGAGTATATTAAATATTTTACAAAAGCATACCCGCATTTCTATAACTATTCAACAATTTAGGAGAGAAATTTACTTTCATCAGTAATTAAACATAGGAGAAATTCAAAACGGAAATTATTAACAAAAAGTTTGGGATGGAAGGAGTATAACTAACAAATCCAGTTTAACCTAAAAATAAATTATTTAAATTTCATTATCAAATAATTTTAGCAATAACATGATCTTTTAAAAAAGTAAAAAAATGAAACAATTTAAATTCACCATAATATCATTGGGTGTTCTAGCACCCGTGCGGAGCACGGGTTTATTTTCTAGTTCATAGAAATATTGTTGTCACAATTAAATGGAAGAGTTTTGAGGCTTGTCGAGGGATTAAAATCTAAGAAATATTGTTGTCACAATTAAATGGATGAAAACAATTAATTACCACATTCACAAACCAAGGTCATGTACTCTTAAAAGGGTTAATGACAATTTAGACCCTAAAGTCATATAACATCCTCCTAAACGAACCTTGAAGTATTTTTTTCGTCAGATCAGACCTTGAAGTGTAAAAAAGTCACCAGTTAAGGCCTTTTTGACGGATTTTGTTAGAAAAGTCAGTTAAGTAGCATGTGCCATGCATGTGGTTGACAAAATGAATGGATTTGTAATTGATATTAGCTATTAAGGGCTTTAGTGAAATTTTTAAAGCTTAAAGGGTTAAAAAATCAAATATACAATTTTTCTGCATATTTAATACATCAAAATTTTTTACTAGAAAATAATAAGTACAATTTAAAAAAAAAATCTTAGATTTGAAATTGATTTAATTAAAAAATTTCAATAAAACCTTTAGTAATTTTTTATATTAAAATATAAAAATATATATAAATTAATCTTACTAATTATTACATTAACAATAAATCTAAACAAATAAAAAAAATGACAAAAAGAAAGAAACAAAAAGAAAAAGATTAATTTTTATGTATTTTTAAATTTTCATATATTAAAAATACTAAATGTTTTATTGACAATTTTTAATTAAATCAATTCAAATCTGAGATTTATTTTTAAATTGTACTTATAATTTTTTGGTAAAAAAAATGATATATTAAATATGCAGAAAAATATTGTACATTTGATTTTTTTAACCTTATAAGTTTTAAGAATTTCACTAAAACCCTTAATAGCTAATATCAATTACAAATCCATCCATTTTGTCAACCACGTGCATGACACATGCTACTTAACTAACTTTTCTAACGAAATCCGTCAAAAAGGCCTTAACTGGCGAATTTTTTACACTTCAAGGTCTGATCTGATGAAAAAATAACTTCAGGGTTCGTTTGAGAGAGTGGTATATGATTTTAGGGTCTAAATTATCATTAACCACTCTTAAATGTACCATCTATGACTATAATCTCCATATTGATCATGGGATTCAAAGAACCGGCTTCATATTCGTAAGTGGGCGTCAATTTTGTTCAAACATAGATTAGCCATCTGTCTTTTCTATAGATTGAACCTAGCAGATGTGGTAGCTAACCTTCACAACAAGTAATTAACGTTTTCGTTACATTTTTTTTTTAATTTCTAAATGAGAGTAGGTATTGAGAGAAGTTAGTTTCTCCAAAAGTTATAAAAAATTTATTTTTAATATACTTTCACCCTTTTAAATAGCGAGTTTAGGTTTTAAAACAGTAAGTATATATGCTTTAAAACAAGTGAGTTTAGGCCTTAAAACACCTAGTCTGAATATTTTAAAAATACTTTTTATATCTTACGAAGGAACTAGTATTCCCTGTATAAATAAACATGCATACTCCTCATCCCCTATACTCCCTCTGTTTCTCTTTAATTTACAAAAATGAGTATTGGTACAAGAATTAAGAAAATAATTAAAAATGTGATGTGTTGTGAGTGTAGATAGTGAGTGGGAGAGAGAAACTGGGATAGAGAATAGTAAGTAGATAATTGTTGTGAGTATGACAAGTGAATCCAACCATTTAAAAAGTATTACAATATTTCCAGTTTAGTACTTTGTAGATTAAAGTGAGACAACTAAAAAGGCAATTTTTGTAGATTAAAGAGGGGCGAATGAATATAATAAGTATCGTAGTTGATTTTCCAAATATTTAAGAAATATATACATAATTAGCTTGTACATTTTTTTTTTTGAAAGATAATTAGCTTGTACATTAAAAAACTACGTTTTATTTATAAATATAATACTTATTTTAAAACATACTCTTAATAAAAAAATTGATAGATCTTTATCTGGCCATCTTATCAGTAATAAATACTCCCTCCGTCCCAAAATGATCTTCACACTTTTTTCGACGTTGCTACGAAAGAACTTTGAACAATGGTTTTAGGTTGATTTAATTATATTTATGAAAATCTAAAACTTGTTATTGATAGTATTGTTGATGGTTTGTCAATAACAAGTTTTAGATTTTCATTAGTACAATTGAGTCAACTTAAAATTATTGCTCAAAGATCCTTCGTAGTAACAACGAAAAAAGTATGAAGATTATTTTGGGACGGAGGGAGTAGCAAATAGGGATCAATAGGCTTGTGTTTGAGTAGGGTTTGACATTAGGGATGACCAAAACCGGTTCCGGGCCCGGTTCCGGTTCGGAACCGCCGGTTCCGGTTCGACATATATGTGACCCTGAACCGGCCCGCGCTTACACCGGTTCCGGTCATCACAATCCGGTTCCGGTACGGTTCCGGTCCGGTTCCGGTTCAGTCCGCGCTACCTTTTTTTATTTTTTTTTTATCATACAATAATGAATAAACATGTTAAAATTTATTAAAAGACAAGAGATTTTTATTTTATAATACACTAATGAATAAACATGTTAAAATTTATTGAAAAATAAGGGATTTTTATTTTTTTTAATGGAAATGCCGATCCGGTTCCGGTTCGCCATATATGTGACCCTGAACCGGCCCGCGCTTACCACGGTTCCGGTTACTCCGGTTCCGGTTTACTCCCCGGTTTGCTCCGGTTCCGGGCTTTTCCGGTCCGGTTCCGGTCCGGTTTTCCGATTCCGGTCCGGTTCCGGTCCGGTTTGGCCATCCCTATTTGACATGCATGTACCTAGCAAGCAATAGACAACCAGCTTCTAAGTGAGGTTGGCTAGATACCAACATGTAATCTAACGACCCCAAAACCCGTCCCTATTTATTTTATATTTTTGGGGATTTTAATTTGAACTTATGTGTGCATTTTATGTGTTGCATCATATTTTATGACTTGCACATATTGTTTGATTAATTGTGTTATTTATTTGGTTAGTAGTAATAATGGTTAAGGGAGTTAATTGAATAAGTTAAAACCTTAGGGTCCTTATGGAAAATATAAGTTCAGGGGTTTAAGTGTTGAAAATGAAACTTGAGTGACCAAAATAAAAACATGGGTAAAAATCTTAACATGACATGTTTATCTCTTCTCCCTCTGTGTTCTCATTATGCTCTGCAAAATTTCTACGTTTTTTTCCTAGGGTTTGAAAGAAAAGGTAAGTTCATCCTATTTTGATTTAATTCTTTTTATTTACTACTCCGTTTTAAAATCTAATTATATAAAAATGATCAGGCCGTTGAATAGGTCATTTCTACATGATCAAAACATATTTCTGTGATACTTTTTCCCGAACTAGATAAGTTACTAATTCCCCTTTAAATGTTAAAATGGTCATATATGTTATACTTGATACTTGTGATTGTTATTTTTGTGATTTGGATAATTTTTGTGATACTTGTAATATTGGTACAAAGGGAGTATTTGGGAAAGTTGGTTTTGAAATGGTAAAGGAAGTATAAGTGTGTTCCTAGTGTGTTTCAGGGTTCCTGTTGGTCCCAAAGGGCAACAAGGGTATGAAAAATAGCTAGAGGGGGGGGGGGTGAATAGCTGTTTTAAAATTCTTTTCGTACCCTTGAAAAACTCAATTGCAAATGCGCACTTTATCAAGTAAGCGTTATGAAATGCGCCTAAGTGAGTGAGTGAAATGCACAGCGGAATTTAGTAATGAAAATAGGCGCAAAGTGTGATAAAGGGGCGCACACACACTCTAAGTATTTTGGCTCAAAGTGGTTGAAATAAGGAACTAAGGCAAATGATATAACAACACAACACAATTCAGTTCAATCAATCTACAATGAGTAAACAAGCAAATAGTGAGTGAATAATAACTTGAAAGAAATGACAAGATAATAACACAAGCTATTTGGAGAGGTTCGATCAATGAAAGATCTACGTCCTCTACCAAGATGGTTAGTCTTGGATTTCTAATGGAGATCTTATATAATGAGAGAGTGTTACAAATTACAACTTTTGAGCTTCTACACTAACTCAAGATCTAATATTCTATGAATGAACAAATCCAAAACAATAACCGGTGTATCTCTAAAAGATGGATCCAAATGATCAAACTTAAAGAGGTGCGTGTGTGAATTTAGGATCAAGGCTCTTTAGATCTTTATGATTTAGAGCACAATGAAACTAAAGTGTTATAGCTTGAAGATCTGGGCTAAGGATGAAGGTATGAAGATGTTCTTGAGGAAATCTGGGAAAAACGAAGGCAATCTTCAAATCTTCAACAAATGCTTTGAAAGAGAAATTCTTGAAATTCTTAGCAAAACTCAGCAACTTCAAAATGTTGAAGTTATGGGGTATTTATAGTGAACTTCAAAAAACTAGCCGTTGGAAATCCTTGTGGATAAGATGAGCTGTCACTCGTTGATTGGAGTATGCGAATATTATGGCCACTTTGACACTCAACATAAATATGACCGTTATGGACACGTGTCAATAGATTAGGCGCATATGCATCTTTTAACCACCGTTGGATCATTGGCGTAATTTGAATTCTCTTCAAGTCTTTGAGTCTTCAATAAATCACTGAGTGTTGAATAAACACATTGAGGCGTGTTGAGCCAAGAGGCGCATAAATACTGCGCGCGCTAGGGCATATGGCGCATGGCGCGTAGAATTAAAATGAGGCGCATAGCATTTCTTAGAAGAATGCTTCTATGCGCGCGCTAGAAGGCGCATGGCGCATAGGCGCATAGGCGCATGGCTCTACTCAAAATGTGATTTTCTTGAATCTTGATCTTCTTGCCCTCTTACTAAGCCTAGTCTATAACAATGGATAACCTAAAAAAATGAAGTATAAATACTTCTTACATGTGGGTCTAAAGTCCATGAAATAAAACTTAGGTGATGGATCAATCAAATCTAATAAATCTTATTACATTAAAACTGAGATATATGTGGGCATACCCAACAATCTCCCCCTATTTGATTGATGCCATTACCTACTATATCAAGGACAAACATTATGCTTGATAAAAACATGTCCAAATGAATGAAATTGGTAAATCATGTCTCAAGTTAATGCACACACTAGTCCAAGATATAGATTTCTAATCTATTCCAATAAGAATAAAGAATTACATATGAAAAGATAGAAACAACAGTTTAACACATTCAAAATGATGTATGAATTTTAGTTTTGAAAAGTGTTTAAACCAAGTTTAAACTTAATGCATGAAAGTATGAAACAATTCAATATGATGCATGAATTTAAACAATATTCAATGTTCTACAAACAAGGAGTTTGAGTGAACAAAGTTTGATAATAAGTGATGCATTGTTCTCATTAAAACTTGGAAAGTAGGAGTTACAGATTACAAGTTTTGAATAGAACAAAGACAAAAGATGTGCTAAAACAAGTAAGCACTAAAATCACTATCTTCAAAAGTGGTTTTACTAACAAAAAAAAATTCTAACTTACAATCAAAGAAAACTAAGGATTTGGAGGCGCGTCGTCTTCCTTCAATCCTTCTTCAATTTCAGAAACGGAGCGCTGGATTTGTTTGGAAAGTTGATAGGCGCGGTTCACTAAACCATGAGTGTCCGTGACGCCGTCTCTGAGGTAGCGCAAATGACCAACATTGATGTTTTGATATTCATCAATGGTGCGTTGAGTAATGGCTTGCTGTTGAGCGACGTTTTCAACAACGTTTTGAAAGTTTGCTTCAATAGCAGCCTGCGCTGAAACAATGTCAGAGGAAATCCTATCTGAGCGCCTGTCTGCGCTGGAGTGTGCGGCGTTGAAGTGGGTGACAACTAACTCCTTCAAGACTTCAATTTTTGAAAGCAGGGAATTAATGTCAACAGGCGCGCTAGGAGCAGGAGTAGGGCTGGAAGAGGGCGCATGAGATCCAGGCGCATGTGAATCAGGAGCAATTGGAGCAGCGTTGGGTTCATCATTTGGTTCTGCGCCATATACAGATAGTCCCAGGATTTATAGCTCATCCTTAACTTCGTTGAGCTTATCAACAACGCTCAATAACTTATGGCTATCTCCAGCCACCATCTCAAACAGTTTTTTATATCCCCCGCTATGTTCAACTCTACTTCTTTTATAGCGTTTAAAAAATCTTGGCCATCAGTGAGTTGGATGCCAGCGCTAATTCGCTCGTGAAGAGAAGCAAGAGTGCCTTTGAATAAATCGTTCATCTGATCAATAGCATCATTCCACTGTTGAGGGGTCAGGAAGTGTTTGTCCTTGATGTTGGCATCTATGCGCTTTATCTCCCTCTTAATGGCAGCAATCTCATCAGCCTGCTGGGTAAGCATTGAAGTATGAAGCTCTAATTGTGAGTTCATTTGAGACTGGCCTTGCTGGAGTTGCTGTAGAAGAGAAATAACCACACTCATATCAGGAGTGGGAGGAGGAGGCGCAGGAGTAGAGGGGCGCGGAGTAGGAGCGCGGGGAGGAGATGGAATATATTCTGCACTTGAAGAAATTTCTTCAGGATGAGGCGCAGGAGCCTTTGGGCGCACAGAAGATGGTTTGCGCCTTAAAGGTTCTGGCTCCCCCTGAGGTTGATCCTCAATATCTTCACCAAATAAATCTGCAGAGATTTTATCTCTGACTTGTTGTCGATCAGAAGATGAAGGCGCATGAACAGTTGGAGGCGCAACAGGAGCAGGCGCGCGTGCATCAGCGCTAGACCCTGCGCCTTTGCGCCTTTTAGATTTAGATAAATCAGCAGCCTGTTTCATTCTGAATTCTTCATCCCTTTTTAACTGCGCTTCCAGTCTACTGGCTTCTTTAGCGCGTTTCAGCTCCTTTTCTTCTTCAGTGTCGGTTCTGGGGCGCTTAGCAGGTCTGCTTGGTTCTTCAGCAATTCCTTTGCCTTTGCCTTTAACTGCGCCAGATTCTGCGCGTGGCGCTACTGTAGCTTCTTCACCATCTGCACCAGCTGCTTCTTCATCAGAATCAGTGGCTTCATCTACCAACTGAGCTCCTTTCACCCTTGGCGCGAGCTTGGCCATGCGCTTTCTGCGCCTTTTCATCACTAAACTGTCCTTACCAAAAATAGGGACATCAGTGGTCTGGTAGTCTGGGTTCTGAGCAAGGAAATTAGCAAGCGCAGGGTAGGATAGGAAGATTTTGGTGAGAATACGGCAGTGAGTCTTGAACTTCGTCTTGCCCTCAGCTTTGTTTTTATTGTACTTGTCAATCTGGTCCTGAAGATTAGTAAATAAAATCTGAGGCCAGTTGAGGATGGTCTTTGCCATAATAGCAGCAGTATATTCCCACTGCTCCATTGTGAATCTGTTGACATTTCCAGTTTTGAAGATAATTGAAGTGCCAACCAGATGCGCAATATGCGCCAATAAGTCACCACCATCTCTAATTTCCACCGTTTTGATATTGTTTTGAAGAGTAGGGATACGAAGAAGAGTACGCGCCATAATGTTTTGAGCGGCGGCTGAATAAGAATTGATTTTGCCAGCTACACTCAAGGGGCCAGTTTTGTTGAAGTTGACAATGTTCTTTATAGTGCCTGCAGACATGGTTATCTCAACATATTGAACTACGGCGCGAATGCGATAGCGCACCATCCCTTCAACGTCTGTTGGAATTTCCACAAATTCTGCTGTAGAGAAAAATTCATCAACGAGGAGCGGAGAGTAGAAAGGTTGCTCCAGAGTGAATAAAGGGAGAAGTCCAGCCAGTCTCATATATTCCATAACTTCAACACCCATAGGATCAGTAGATAGCTCGTTTAAATCAAATGTTTCACCGGGTCTGAAGTTAGATAGATCCTGAAAAATTAAACATTGAAAGGAATTAGTGTGAGTTAGGCGCATAGAATCATAAATAGGCAAAGTGAGGACTAGGCGCATACAAAATTTTAGGCGCATAAAATAATTAGGCGCAGAGAATTATGAGCGCATAGGAGAGCACAGTGAGTCAAGGCGCATGATTATAGTGGGCACATGAAATTATGAGGCGCATAGAAATACAGGGCGCATATTTATGGTTCTATGAAATATACTAAGGAAAATTTGAACATAAAAATTGACTAAGTATGAATTTGGGGGCGCATAGTAAGTGTAGGCGCATGATGATATTAGGCGCATAAAGGATTGAGGCGCAAACACATGTGAGCGCAAGAATCACTTTGAGGCGCATAATATCAATGTGTGCATAATCATACTAGGCGCATGAATTCATATATAGGCGCATTACTTATGTAGAAATTTAAACTAAGTATAAAAACTCACAAACACATGCAAACATACATATGCAATTTTCAGAATCAAAACGTGAAAATTTTGAAAAACAAGTTTTGAAAATTTTGAAACCCAAGTCATGCAAAAATAATGAAGAACACGAAGAACATGCCTTGAGTGCTCGAAGAACACTAAGAACACCAAGAACACATAATTCATGAAACTTCACCAAATCAAGCATACAATATATCAAAATGACCGCATGAAGATAAGGATAACAAATATGTAAATTAAAACAAGTAAAAATCAACAACGAATCCAAAAAATAGATTCAAAGATCCGAAAAACCGAAAAGTCGAAAATGGTGATTTTTCAGATTCGCACCAAATAGCGAATTGATCGTTGAAAAAGTTAGTTATAAAGACTCGAAATCACAAAACGAACATAACCTAACAAACGATTTTGAAAACGGATCACCGAAGCAAGATTAATCAAGAAAAATGCAATTTCGGGTTTTTGAAAAAGACGGAAAAACAGAAAATGACGAAACAGAAAAAAATTTGCAGAAATTTAGGAGTTTAAGGGTTGAGAATTCATACTATTTCCTCTTGGGTAGATTTTGTAGCTTTCTTAGGACCCATAACAGTTGTATATAGAGATGAGAAAATGAAAAGATGAATAAAAGTGTGAGAGAAAGAGACGAGAGAGAAAGAGCAGAGAGAGAAATGGGAGGATAGAGAGACAGGAAGAGAGAGAGGGTAGGGGTGTAGGGAAATATATATAGGTTATGATTAAAAGTTTTGCACTGATATGGAAAAAATACAGTCAAAAATTTAAAAAGATGGGAAGTTGAAAAGATTTGCATTAATGAGGGGTTTTGAAAAAGACGGCTCATCATGACATAAGTACAGCTCATTAATGAGGGATTTTGATGATTTGAAACACATTAAATGCAGAAAGACATAAAGTGTCATGATGTGACATTTTGGGTAAAAGAAAAACTGCTCCACTTTCCCTTTAAGTGTATGAGCAATTTTGACTAATTTTTGCACAAACCTCAAAAACATCAATTTTGGTGTAAGTTTGGGGTGCAAGAGATATATCCCCATAAAATAAAATTTTGAAAAACGTAAAACGAGGGAAAAATTTAATTGCACAAGTACCCTTGAACAATTACAGGAATGTCAAAAGACAAAGATTCCTATAATAAATGATCAGAATAAACGTACCAGGTACTTGTGAAAAATTAAATGCGTTCAATCATTGAGGGAATTAATATGGTAGCATTGATTGAGCCACAATTATAAAGAGGCGCATAGTCTCTTCTAGGCGCGCAGAATGACTTAAGAGGCATTGAATGCTAGGCGCGCGCTGGAATTTGGCGCGCAGAGAGTTGAGCGCGCAGAAGTATTAGGAGCGCATAGTTTCCTTGAAACTTGAAATGATTTATCATTTTGTCCTAATATACTCATATAACTCAACAAAACATAAAATCATTAGTATTGACAAAACTATATTGAATTTAGTTGAGTTCAAGCATACCCATTTCACCTCTCAAAAACATGAACCGTTTCGCGTCGAGAGCTTTCGTTAGAATGTCGGCGATTTGATAGTCGGTTCCCACGTGTTCCAAATGTATATTGCCTTTCTCCACGTGGTCTTTGAGGAAGTGATATTTGATGTCGATGTGTTTGGTCTTTGAGTGCATGACAGGATTTTCAGAAACCGCAATTGTTGATGTATTATCCCAGTAGATGGGACAATTTTCTTCGATGATATCATAGTCCACTAATTGCTGCTTCATCCAGAGTATTTGACAACAACAACTTCCCGCAGCGATATATTCGGCTTCGGTTGTTGAGACAGATACAGAAGCTTGTTTCTTACTTGCCCATGACACAAGTCGATATCCGAGGAAATGACAAGTGCCACTAGTGCTTTTCCTATCAATTGTGCAAGCTGCATAATCCGCATCTGAATAACCTACAAGTTTAAAGTTCGAATCTTTGGTGTACCAAAGTCCAAGGTTAACAGTGCCAGAGAGATATCTTATAATACGTTTCACAGCAATTAAGTGTGCTTCTCTAGGGTCAGATTGATAACGAGCACAAACACAAACACTAAACATAATATCAGGCCTACTAGCAGTAAGGTAAAGGAGTGAGCCAATCATACCTCGATAGAGCGTTTGATCAACACGTTTACCTTTTAAATCTTTGTCGAGTTTGTTGCCGGTGGCCATTGGAGTATCGTATGATTTAGCGTTCTCAAGTCCAAACTTCTTGATTAAGTCCTTTGTGTATTTGGCTTGATTGATAAAGATGCCTTCACTCATTTGCTTGATTTGAAGCCCGAGGAAAAATGTGAGTTCTCCCATCTTGCTCATTTCAAACTTGCTCTTCATTAGTTTCTCAAAACGCTTGCACAATAATTCATTAGTAGAACCAAATATAATATCATCAACATAAATTTGAACAAGTAATTTATGACCATTATGTTTGGCAATGAAAAGAGTTGTATCGATTTTACCGCGAGTGAAGCCTTTTTCGATGAGAAACTTTGATAGTGTATCATACCATGCTCTTGGTGCTTGTTTGAGTCCATACAAAGCTTTCTGGAGTTTGTACACATGATTTGGAAATTGTGAATCTTCAAACCTAGGTGGTTGAGCAACATAGACTTGTTCTTGAAGTTTACTATTTAGAAACGCGCTCTTCACGTCCATTTGATATAACTTGAAGTTCTTGTGAGCGGCGTAAGCTAGAAATAATCTGATAGCTTCAAGTCTTGCTACGGGCGCAAAAGTTTCATCGTAGTCAATTCCTTCTTCTTGCCTATAGCCCTGTGCAACCAATCTTGCTTTGTTTCTTGTGATGGTTCCATTCTCATCCATCTTGTTCCTGAACACCCATTTCGTACCAATCACTCCATGATCATTTGGTCTTGGAACTAGAGTCCAAACCTTGCATCGTTCAAATTGATTGAGTTCTTCTTGCATAGCAACAACCCAATTTGGATCTTGGAGCGCCTCATCAGCCTTCTTTGGTTCGATTTGAGAGATAAAAGCAGTGTAAGCATCAAAGTTTGTAGCTCTCCTTGTACGAACACCAAATTGTAGATCACCAATGATATTAGCAATTGGGTGACCTCTAACTTCACGAATTTCAGGAGGTAAGTTAGGTTGAGTCGTAGAAACTTGAAGGTCTTCAATTGGTACATCTTCACCAGATTCAAAGTCATTAAAATTTGGGAGTTGAACTGGCTCAGAATAGAAACTTGGGTTTACACCAGATGCAGCAGTAGAAATAGGCACGTGAGAGGAATCATGAGGCGCATCATTTGAGTGAGGCGCAATAGAGGATTCACCAGGCGCATTATACATTGAATTAGGCGCATTTGATGTAGATGGATTTCCTTGTGTTGATAAATTCTGATCTTGAGTGGGCGCAACATAAATAGGAGCACCTGTATCATTTAGCTCAATAGAATCATCAGCAACATTTGGAGCCAAATGTGGCTCAAGGAGAGAATGTTCATCAAAAGTAACATGTACAGATTCAACTATCACTAATGTAGTTCTATTAAAAACACGAAAAGCTTTAGAGTGTTTGGCATACCCAACAAAAATACCTTCGTCGGCTTTGGCATCGAATTTACCTCTATGTTCGTTTCCGTTGTAGAGGATATAACATTTGCAACCAAAGATCTTGAAGAATGCAATGTTGGGAGTTCTACCACGCCAAAGTTCATATGGAGTCTTGTTGTGAAGTTTGTTGATGAGGGAACGATTTTGAGTAAAACATTCAGTGTTGATAGCTTCTTCCCAAAAGTACTTAGGTAATTTAGCTTCAGCTATCATCGTCTTTCCCGCTTCAATCAACGTTCTATTCTTTCGTTCAACAACGCCATTTTGTTGAGGGACTCCGGCGGTTGAAAAGTTGTGATCTATCCCATGATCTTCACAATATCGAGCAACACCGTTGTTTTTGAATTCTGTTCCATTGTCGGATCTAACACTAACGATGTCATCTTCATTTTGGGTTTGGAGCAGTCGAAATAAGGTAGTGAGAATATCATAACAATCATCTTTTGTAATCATCATCTCCACCCATGTATATCTTGAATAATCATCCACCACAACTAGAGTATACTTGTTTCTTCTAATACTTGCGGTGGAAACTGGTCCAAATAGATCAATGTGAAGCAGTTGCAAGCATCTTGTAGTTGAAGGATTTGACTTGCTTGAAAATGACTGCTTCGGTTGTTTGCCAAGTTGACATGCGGCTCACTTTTTGTCATGATGATCAGCAACCTTGGGAAGTCCTTTGACAAGATTATTCCTGCTGAGTTTAGATAGATACTTGAAGTTCAAGTGACTTAAGCGCTTGTGCCACAGCCAACTATTTTCGTTCACACTTTTTGCTACAAAACAAAGATTAGTACTAGAGTTCATACTATGGAAATCAATAATATAAATATTTGTCTTACGATATCCCGTGAGTAAGATAGCTCCAGTTTTGCCCTTCTTGATAAGACATTGCGTTGAAGTGAAATGGCATTCTAATCCTTTGTCGCAGAATTGAGATATGGATAATAAGTTGTGCTTGAGCCCTTCGACGAGTGAGACTCTTTCAATGCACACTTTGTCTTTCTTGAGCTTTCCATATGCTACAACTTGACATTTGTTATTATCGCCAAATGTTACGGAGGGACCTCTTTCTTCATGGACATCTTCTAATAAGGATTCATCTCCAGTCATGTGTCTTGAACACCCACTATCGAGAATCCATTCATAATTTCTAGCTTTTGAAGATCCAGCCATGAAACAAAGAACCTGAAATATAGACATTTAAGCAGGTCCCCTTTATTCCTTTTGGGTCCTAGGGTTAGCAACTTTTGACAACCCACTCTTGCTTGACCTTAGGATTTTTACGTCCTTTGGCATTGGGAGTGAATCACAAAAGGCATTCCACGGCCTTGTGTCCTGAACAATCACAAATGGAACAATGATGAAAGCCACCAATCACATGAGTTTTCACAAACTCTTTACTTTTCTTGGGGATGGCATTCTTCTTTGGGTCAAATGAACTAGCCTTAACAAAATCTTTCTTTTGAAATTTTGGAGCGCTTTTTCTCGGAGGGCGCATAGGGCTAGGAGGCGCACGGCGATGAGGCGCGTGGCTCTTAGGCGCATAATGAGCACTCGGAGAAGGAGCGCGCCTATTTTCAAGAATGATTTTGCTAGGAGATGGTTCATCTGTAGCTATATCTTTCCCATTAGCTTTCCCAAATTGCTTCGTTGGGTAGACATAATGGAATGTTTGTCTCTTGACTTTTTCCTGTCTTTTACCCATTGAATTAGAATGTTTTTCCTTGGGAATTTCAAAAGTTTGTTGGTTGGTAAATTCACTATCTCTTTCAGCACAGACATCACATTTAAAGTTGTCACTAGTTGATGAGAATCCCAAGCCACTTTTATCACCACTGACTTTTTGGGACTCAAATATATTCTCCATAGTGACACGAGAATTGGACCACTCATTTGTAATCTTTTTAAGATCAGTAATTTGAGCAACCAATTCATCGTTTTGAACTTTAAAAAGTGAGTTCTGTTCTGTTAGAAAAGTGTTTTTAACAGTAAGAGGAGTCATGCTCTTTATCTGCTCCTTAAGGAGGGTGAGTTCAGATTTAAGTAGAGATTTCTCGGTCTTAAGCTGGGAAATTTCATCACATGATAGTGCTAAAGCTTCCTTCATACTATCAAATCTAGTGATTACCTTTTCAGCCTTTTTGAACAATTTTTCTTGTTCAGCAACCACTTCATCATCATTGATTTTGGAGATTGGAGCAGTTAGTTCAACCTGTGGTCTAATGTATGCTCCTTTTCTCAATTTGTTCCTTGCTCCAAGATCACATCGTGAGAATAACAATCCACCATCGTTTTGAGCCGGAGTGAGAAATCCTTGTTCAACGAGCTCGCTGATAGTTGGTCCTTTCTTCTTTTTCACTTCTTGAAAACCTGCAGATTTCTTGATAGGTTTATTTAAGGCATTCATATCGGGAACATCCTTGGAGAAGTCATCATCAGAATCATAAGCATCAACTTCATCATCATTTGCCATCAAACAAACGAGTCCATCATCGGAATCTTCATCGCTCTCATCGGAGTCTGTTTCAATCCAAGTGTTGTGCTCATTTGCTGGTGCTTCTTCTTCAGCAACCATTCCCTTGTGACGAGTGAACTTGGGAGTGAATTTGGGAGTATGGCTGCTCTTCTTCTGCATATATTCAAATTTGGGGATCGGGCAGCTTGATGCAAAATGTCCGGGTTTCCTGCAATTAAAACAAACAAGATCTTCTTTCCTTTTTGAATCACTGCTCCTTGAAAACTTTTGAGGAGCTTTGTGTTGGTATTATGCTCTAGGCCCTTGAGAAAGGCCTTACGTTACATCATTTGTTTTGGAGATAACAACCTTGGGTTATTATATGTTTTACATGTTTATTATAATAATCCCCGTCCCTAGAACTTATGAAGAACTAGTATAAGTTTAATTGATGATCATGTGATGATCATGTGTATTAGATACAGATTAAGCTTATGGGTACATGTTGGTGACCATGTACTGGACATGACCCACCTATGAGATTTATGTCATGGTCAAATGTCATAATTAAATCTCATAATAGTTATATCATTGATATCCTTAGACCTGAGATTATTACAGTCTTCCACATGATGAACATTATGTTTGACGTACTCAAACGTCACTCCTAACCGGGTGGTTATAAAGGCTACGATTGGCATAATCGGATTCATGTAGGGAAAGGTAATAAGTCAATATGGGATTTGCCCCTCTCTCTCAAGAGAGATATCTGCTTAGGACTCTCGTAGAGTGAGATTGATGAAATGCGTGGCCGCGCTCAAATGAATTGATGAGATCAATACCATTTGCTCATTATCAATCTACTCAAGATCGAGAAAGCATTGAACAATATAAGTTGACATGGACCATGACTTATGTTCAATATGATATCGTGAGACAAAAGGATTGTGATATATTCTATTGAGGATTACGAACTTCTTTAAGTTATATTAATTGGGTAGTCATGATGGCTTGCTAGAGTCCGCTCATGATTTATGAGTTTGACCTTGGTTGGACTCATTGCCAACTTAATATAATCCTATGGGGTCACACACAAAAGAACGAATTGTTTAAAAAGGCTAAAAATGACTTTTTGCTGGTGCTCGGCCGAGCACCTCAAAGGACTCGGCCGAGCATGAGAAACAGAAAGTTTTGACACAGAGGTGCTCGGCCGAGCACCTTATAAGACTCGGCCGAGCAGGCCCTGTTTGGGCCCAAAATCTGATTTCGTGTTTTGACGGGTTTTGACCTATTTCTCCTAAAAGGTTTAGGACTAATGAGTTTAAATACCTCTCTCTTAACCCTAATCAGTATGGATTGATATTGTATCATTATTGGTAGCCTCCATGTGTTTGAGAAACATATTCTTGAGTTTAGATTGAGAATCAAAAGCTCAAGAACACCAATAAAATCATATAGCCTTTGAAGATTAGAAAAGCGTGTTTTCTAATGGGTCTAGCAATCCAGATCTAGAATTGTTCTAGATATTCGTTCGCGTGTGGATAAACATAGAGGGCGTTGGCATCAACTTCTTCAAAGTTCGTGATCCAAGTATTACGGTCGTTCCTGCGTTCGTGATTCGAAGAAGCGCGAAGAACAAAGATTGAAGATCTCAGAATTTTAAAGCTCCGTCACGGTTAGTGTTCTAAATTCATCCTCGTATTAATTTAATCACCGTGATCGGATCTAGGCTTTTGGGTTTTAATTCCGCTGCGCATGTTTGCCCAAAACCCAACAGTGGTATCAGAGCCCCGTTCATCATGATTATTTTAATAATATCATGTTAATAATATAATTGGATTATATGTGTTGGCATGTTATTTGAATTTGGATTCTTGATGTTTATGTGATTTGAATTTTATGTATATATATGTGATATATGGAGATCATAAAATCGCACCATTTAAATACGTTATGTGGGATTTTAAATTGCAATAATAATTTGATTATTATGTTCCTTATGATTATCAAAAATTAATTGGATTGATTTGTTGATGATCTTTGATTCATGAATAAATCGTTTATTCAAGGCTTTGATGAACATGATGATTTGATCATCATGAACATCAAACCCTAATTGAATCGGGAAAACAATTTGAGAATTGAAATTCGAAAAATCTGTTCTGATCATGGTGCTCGGCCGAGCAGTCCATAAGACTCGGCCGAGCAGATTGAATCAGAATGTACAGATTCTGGAACACAAAGATGCTCGGCCGAGCACCTCAAAGGACTCGGCCGAGCAGAAGGATTTTGGACAAAATTTGTTTTTCAGATGGCTGGTTTTAGAAACCGTGTTTCCTGAAATTAAGGCATGTTCGAAATCACTTTGGATTGAACTTGTTTGTCAGATGGCTGGTTTGAGAAACCGTGTTACCTGAAAACAAATTTCAAGGTCAAAGTAATAAATTGATGGGACAAAAGAATTTAGAATCGAGTTACTTTATGTAAGGGATTGTGGATGCCTTCTGGCTTAGTTTCGACCTTACATAGTTGTTTCTTCTAGTTTCTAAATTTGGTACGGGATTGTGGATGCCTTATGGCTTAGTTTCGACCGTACAATCGTGCTCTCAATAATATGTTAAAGAATTTATCCCCATAAATCAATCACATGAAATCTTATTTTAATTAATGAGATTAGTTAAATTATTAACCGTTGCTTTATGTGTTTATATTATGTGACTATAAACATTGACCATGCTATATGTCATGAACCTTCTTTAAAATTTAAGTTCCGTGCCAATCCATGATTAAAACACTTGTGAGTACGTGGGTATTTTTGTGTGGGTTACGCCCTAGCGTAGGTGCATTGATTCTATCCATTTATGAGCAAGATGAAGAAACAGTGATTCCTATACGTTTAAAATGGTTTAACTTAATTAGGCTATCAAAACAGTTTTGGGCCTAAGGCACAGATGAGATTAAAACATGTTAGATATACGATATCTAAAATCTCATAAAAGATCTAAGAGTCATATACGATATGATTGACAAGGAGTTGTCTACCTAAATAACTTATTTTGAGCAGTCGTGCCCTAGCCGACTCAAAGTTAAGTGAAATATGGATCTTAGCCCATTCAAATTATATTATACATTGGATGTATATGAAGGTTATATAATTTAGTGGGAGTATTTATGAAATACAATCTATATATCTCTTAAATGACTGGTATGAAATATAGGTGTATATTTATTTGCATATTTGTGTAGAATATTTTCTTAAACTTTAATTATGATTATTACTGCGATCTGTTCTTCAGAATGGAAATTATTCATGAGCTTAAGAATTGTTCTAAAGCAAGAATGGAAATTATACATTCTTAATAATCCTGAGTAACCTAAATTGCAATATTAATTTGATTAATATGTTCCGTAGGATCATCAAAATTTAATTTGATTAACTTGTTGATGATCTTAGATTCATGAATAAATTGTTTATTCTTGGTTTTGATAATCATGGTGATTTGATCACCATGAGCACCAAATCCTAAATGAATCAAGAAATGCAATTATAGGATAAATTTGGAAATTTAAAATCTACCGCTTCTAAGATAAATATTTTGAGTTGAATTTAATTATCAGATGATTGGTTTCAGAAACCATGTTTCCTGAAATTAAATGTCAAGTTCAAGATTAATCTGGGATTGAATCTAATTTCAGACGGCTGGTTTGCGAAACCAAGTTTCCTGAAAAGTGATGTCAATTAAGAATTCAGATAAACTAAAATTAGAATCTTGAATTGTTCTTGATTGCTGAAGTTAGTCGAATTGATGAGACATTGGTTTGTGCTCTCAATATCAGAACTATCATGCGGAAAGATGATGACCTAAGTCGAAAATTCGATTTTGACTTTATGATTTTCTAAAAGGAAGGATTAAAAGCTAAAGGTAAGACAAACGTTGTCAAACCTAAAGGAAATAATTGTGGCTAAAATTATGACTCTGAATAATGCAATTTGGTAATGTGGCAATTTGATTGACCATTTAAAATTGCAATCAAAATTTTGGATGATCAATAAAAAGTGAATGGTAGTGAGACAACCACAAAGGATATTTATGCTATAAAATTAATCTTTCTAATTTTAATCATTGGGTATTGGATACCGGATTGGATCCCACATTTGTATAAATGTGCAACAATTAATAAAAGGAAAGACTATTTATAAAAGGTAAAGTTAATCTGCGAATGATAATGATGCAAGAGTTGCAACATTGTTCGTGGAACACTTATGAAGTGGCTTTGCTCATTAAGTAGAAAGTATTATTTTGCTATAAGATAATGAAGGATATTTATTTCTTATTTGGAATAAGAAAGAGCTTTATTTATTATGATTTGCTTTATCGTATTGATAAATCATATAAATAAATCTCATATCCTAAATCTTGAAGAACAAAATAATAAATAAGACAATAACATAAATAATTAAATTCTCAAGGCATTATTGTTTTGATCAAATAAATGAGAAACACATATCTAAAATTCCATGGGACGGAGTTTTAAAGTCATACGATTTTGAATCATATGATTTATGCAAATCTTATTTACTTGGATTAAGACAACTTTTACTAGGAGTAGTAAAAGGCTGATATCTTATTAGACCTAATACATGTCGATGTATATGGTTCATTAAGTAGCAATGCTAAAAGAGGATTTTGGTAACTTGGCAAAATTATTCAAAAATCCCGATTCGATCGTGATAATGAATAATTGAACCAAGAATTTGACAATCATCCTTAGGTTGTGAAATTGTTTCACAAATTAACTCCACCGAGAACACCATTTAGAATGATGTGTCTACGTGGAGGTGTAGAACCTTATTGGATATGGTTCATTAGATGATAAAGTCAAATTGATCTTCCATTATTTATTTTGGGGTTATGTTTTGGAAACCGCTATAATTACACTAATTTGAGTTCCATTAAAATAGGTTCAAAGGTACCATATGTGATATGGAATGAAAGAAAACTTGGTTTGTCTTTCATAAAGATTTAAGATGGTGAGACTTTTTGCGAAAAGACTTGTTTGGAACAAGCTCACACTTAAATCTAATAAATGTATTTTCATGGGATATCCCAAGGAAACTTGAGGATATTATTTTACTTCTAAGAAACAAATTGTTTGTTGCTTGTAATGGCACTTTTCTAGGTAAATTGTTTATCTCTAAAAGAATCAGTGGGAGTAAAATATATCTCGAATGGTTCGAGACCTAGAAGATAACATAGAACCTTAGATGGAAGTTGAATGAACTTTCGCAAGGAGTTGTGGAAATTCGTTCAAATTACACAAGTTAATTGCATATATGATAGGATACAATCTATAATGAGAAATATTGGATTTCTTATTAAAGAAAGTATAAGAGGTAAAGTTCATTAAGAATGGTATATTTACTTCCTATCAAAATGCAATGTCCGCTCCATTTTAGATTAATGACCTGGAGTCATAAAATCTAAAAGGCAATCCATGTATATTAATCAAGTTTGGAACTTGATCTTTCTAACCTAAGGTGTAAAAACCAAAGGATGGAATCAAGTTTTCTTGGAGAAAACTAACATGGGTAGCAAAGGAACATACTAATTAAGCAAGATTAAATGTGAAAAGGTTGACTCATATTTCGACTATGATAAAACTTTCTCACTTGAAGTCATGCTTTAAGTTATTAGAATTCTCATTGTCATATCTTCATATTTGGAATATGAAATTTGACAAATGGATATCAAAACAACGTTTCTTAACGGGAACTCACTTAAGGATGTATTGGATACAACCTGAAGGTTTTGATAGTCTAGAAATTCTAATAAATTATGTATGTTGCGGAAATCCATGAGATGGATTGAAGCAAGCTTCTTGGAGTTGAAACAATCATTTTGATGGAGCGTTCAAATCGTTTGAAATTCATCAATAATGAGACTTGTGTTTGCTAAGAAATTAGTGGGAGCATAGTCTAATTCCTAGTCTTAAATATATGTCTAACATATAGTTCATTTGAAAGAGTTTCTTAATGAAAGGACTTAGGAATAAGCCGCTTATATCCTTGAAATTAATATCTATTGATATTAATCTAGGAAGTTGATTGGTTTGTGTTAAAGTACTTATGGACACAATGTACTGAATTGTTCAGTATGCAAGACTCTTGGAGAAGAACTTGCGAAGTTGTCTAATGACAGTGTTCTTGGCAAGACTTAGTCTTAGTGGAAGACTAATGAGCAAGAATACATTATTAGGATTCCATATGCTTCGGCAATTGGATCTATCATGAATGTCATATTATGTACTTAGACGGTATAACTCGTATACTTGGAGTATGATGAGAACATACTAATCGTATCCTAGTGAAAGTCATTAGATAATGATCAAGAATATCCTTGTGTACTTGAGAAGAACTAAGGATGCATTCTTGATGGTTGTTGGAATGGGAGATGATCTAGTAAATGGTTACATAGATACATGCTTCCACATCGACAAGGGTAATTTAAATCGCAGTATAAACATATGTTTAAAAATAAGTGCTATTAGTTGGAATAGTTCCAAGCAAATACACTATAATTTATTCTACGAATAAAATTGAGTATTTAGTTACAAGAGTTGTAGCTAATAGAGTTGTTTGAATATAGATGTTATTAGTAAAACTAGAAATAGTTTATAGTGATACTAATCCAATGGACCTTGTTGTGAAATAACGGTTATTGCACAAGCTAAGGTACCAAGGGCTCATCTATGATCCAAACACGGGCTCAGACGTTTCAATCTCTACGAGAAATCATTGACATGGGAAGTGTCAAAAATATGCAAAATACCTTATGATGATAACAAAGACAATCATCTTACATGTGCTCACTTGCAAAATGATGGAGATCATAACTTAGCTCAATGGGTATTGGATACACGTTGATTGGGCCTAGTGCAAGTGGGAGATTGTTGGAATTATGCTATAGGCCCTTGAGAAAGGCCTTACGTTACATCATTTGTTTTGGAGATAACAACCTTGGGTTATTATATGTTTTACATGTTTATTATAATAATCCCCGTCCCTAGAACTTATGAAGAACTAGTATAAGTTTAATTGATGATCATGTGATGATCATGTGTATTAGATACAGATTAAGCTTATGGGTACATGTTGGTGACCATGTACTGGACATGACCCACCTATGAGATTTATGTCATGGTCAAATGTCATAATTAAATCTCATAATAGTTATATCATTGATATCCTTAGACCTGAGATTATTACAGTCTTCCACATGATGAACATTATGTTTGACGTACTCAAACGTCACTCCTAACCGGGTGGTTATAAAGGCTACGATTGGCATAATTGGATTCATGTAGGGAAAGGTAATAAGTCAATATGGGATTTGCCCCTCTCTCTCAAGAGAGATATCTGCTTAGGCCTCTCGTAGAGTGAGATTGATGAAATGCGTGGCCGCGCTCAAATGAATTGATGAGATCAATACCATTTGCTCATTATCAATCTACTCAAGATCGAGAAAGCATTGAACAATATAAGTTGACATGGACCATGACTTATGTTCAATATGATATCGTGAGACAAAAGGATTGTGATATATTCTATTGAGGATTACGAACTTCTTTAAGTTATATTAATTGGGTAGTTATGATGGTTTGCTAGAGTCCGCTCATGATTTATGAGTTTGACCTTGGTTGGACTCATTGCCAACTTAATATAATCCTATGGGGTCACACACAAAAGAACGAATTGTTTAAAAAGGCTAAAAATGACTTTTTGCTGGTGCTCGGCCGAGCACCTCAAAGGACTCGGCCGAGCACCTTATAAGACTCGGCCGAGCAGGCCCTGTTTGGGCCCAAAATCTGATTTCGTGTTTTGACGGGTTTTGACCTATTTCTCCTAAAAGGTTTAGGACTAATGAGTTTAAATACCTCTCTCTTAACCCTAATCAGTATGGATTGATATTGTATCATTATTGGTAGCCTCCATGTGTTTGAGAAACATATTCTTGAGTTTAGATTGAGAATCAAAAGCTCAAGAACACCAATAAAATCATATAGCCTTTGAAGATTAGAAAAGCGTGTTTTCTAATGGGTCTAGCAATCCAGATCTAGAATTGTTCTAGATATTCGTTCGCGTGTGGATAAACATAGAGGGCGTTGGCATCAACTCCTTCAAAGTTCGTGATCCAAGTATTACGGTCGTTCCTGCGTTCGTGATTCGAAGAAGCGCGAAGAACAAAGATTGAAGATCTCAGAATTTTAAAGCTCCGTCACGGTTAGTGTTCTAAATTCATCCTCGTATTAATTTAATCACCGTGATCGGATCTAGGCTTTTGGGTTTTAATTCCGCTGCGCATGTTTGCCCAAAACCCAACACTTTGCTGGTAGATCCTTGAAATTTGTTGGTTGAGCCGGGTCTTGAGAATTTTCTGAACTTTTGAAATTTCTTCACAAATAAAGCGAAGTCTTCATCATCCATGTCTAATAGCTCAGAAGTGGAAATTTTGGGGTCGGAACTTTTCTCATCTTGTACAGGCGCAGGAACAGGCGCAGGTGCAGGCGCGGTTTCTCTGTGCGCCACCATAGCCATAGATTTTGATTTTCCTTCAGTTTCGCTGATTCGCTGAAGTTTGAGTTCGTAAACTTTAAGATTTGCATAAAGGTTCCTTAATGTCCATACATCTAAAGTTCCAGCGTCTTCAAGAGCGCTAGATTTATGTAGGTATCTTGATCCAAAAGCTTGTAGAAAATTTACATTCAAATCTTTGTTAGTAAACTTCATGCCAAGTGAAATGCATAGATTGATAATTTCACAGTAGCGTTCATAAGTTTGCCTCAAGTTTTCACCGGGGAGTTGAGAGAAATTGTTTAATCTCTTTTGTACTTCGTATTTCTTGTTCTCCTTGCAGACGGTGTCTCCTTCAATATGCTCTTCAATAGCATCCCATAGTTCATTTGCAGTAGCACAATGCATGACTTGTTGTTTCAAATCCGTGCTTAGGGTGCTTAGAAGAATGTTTCTTGCTTTGCCATCATTTGCAACTCTTCTAATTTCTTCCTCAGTCCATTCTTCCCTTAGTTTCTTGACGGTTGGTTGAACAGCATTTGTGCGTGGATTTGGATTCGCCTTCATCGGAATATAAGGTCCATAAACGACGGTGTCATGGAGCCTTTCATCGATTGAGTTGAGATGAGTCAATATGCTGAATTTCCACACGTCAAAATGATCTTCATCAAAGACCGGAACGTGAGTGTAGTTTGCAGTTGCCATAGGTTTTGAGTTTGCCATTTAGAATCGACACCCAAGCTGTTAAGCTTGAAAAACGAAAAATGTTTTATAAAGGTGTTTGCTCTGATACCACTTGTTGCCCTTTGGGACCAACAGTTCCTTTGGTTAAGATTTATGTAAAAGGTAAGGTGTGTGTTAGTACTTTTTGGACGGAAGGAGTAAGGAAAGAACCAGGTTCTGTTTTGGCCCAAATCGGGCGCCGAGCGCCCGTCTGGTGAGCATCAAGCGCCCGCCCGCTAGCCTATGGAGCGCCCGCGCGAGCATGAGTGTGTTGGTTCCCTAGGCACGTTTGTTAAACGTTGTATAAGTTATCATTTTATTCATGATGATAAAGAGATAATAAGATTATTATTGTTGCTCATGTTTGCTTATAATAATCTTCGTCCCTAGAGCTTGTTAAGAACTAGTATAAAGGCTAAATGATCATGGGATGATCATGTTAGATTTATAGGTACTTGTTTGGAACAAGGTACTGGACATGACACGCTGTATGAGATTTATGTCATGGTCTATGTCATATATAAATCTCATATTAGTTATATCATTTGAATCCTTAGACATGAAGTTATTATAGTCTTCCACTTGATGAAGATTATGTTTGACATATTCAAACGCTGCCTTAACACGGAAGTTATAAAGGGTATGATTGGCATAATCGGATTCACGTAGGGAAGAATAATAAGCTAAATGGATTTGTCCCTCTTCGGAGAGATGTCAAACTTGGGCCCCTCGAAGGAATGATGTTGGTGAAATGTTTGGCCAAACTCAAATGGATTGATTGGATCAATGTCATTTGGATTATCAACATATTCGGAATCGAGAAAGTATTGAACAATACAAGTTGACTTATTGACCATGACTTGTGTTCAATGACATCGTGGACAAAGGGATTATGACATGTTCTAAAAGGAATGCGAACTTGTATCTAGTTATACTATTTGGTTAGGTATGACGGTTTGCTAGAACCTAATCATATCTTATGATTTCATGTTTGAACCCATTGCCAACTTAGTATAATCCTAGAGGGTCACACACAATAGAACGAATCTTAAAAGGACTATATTGGAAATTATGGCTGACTGGACCCATTGGGCGACCGCACAAAAGAGGATTGGCGGCCGCACATGTTTGGGCGACCGCACACCAGCTTTTGGGCGGCCGCACAGTTATGTCGGGACAAACTTCCTGATTTGATTAGGAAAAGGATTTTGGACGGGTTTTGACACAAGTTTCCTATTTGGAATATGTCCTACTTGTATATAAACAGCCAATTTCGGCCAGAACAAAGACCAAGCTTTTGTGCAAGTCTCCAAAGAGTTTGAGAGAGCTTTATTTTGTTCTAAGACACCCTAGATTGAAGAACAAAATAATACACAAATAATATTCCATATATTTCATAATAATTGTGAAAACGTGTTTCATAATTTTGGTCTAGCAACCAAGATCAAGTGTTCTTGATATTCGTTCGTGGTGTGGATACCGCTAGAGGGTGAAAATTATCATCTTCAAACTTCGTGATTCTTGCTATGATCGTGATCATGTTTTCAAGTCTCTATCGAATTCAAGGTTGCAAAAATCAAAGGCATCAAGGGTTAGTATTCTAGTATTCATTATGTTGTATTTGACTTAATCATATGAATGGATCAATGGGCTTTGGGTTTCATTAAATTTTAAATGCTAAATTCCGCTGCGCATGTTACTCCGAAACCCAATAGAGTGGAGCGCCCGCTTACCTTTTATTTCATGACCAAATTCCCTGTTGACCTGGAACGCCCGCTTGGTACTGTCTGAGCGCCCGCCTGGTCTGCCGAGCGCCCGCCCGTTCTTTAGTGAGCGCCCGCTCGCCCCTAGTTTCAAAAATCCTTCTTTTGTTTGATTAAGACTAGGATGTATTCTTAGTCTAGGTTTGGGTACTACTCTAGTTGACTTAAATGGTCATTGTGGAACACTCTAGTGTTTGAAATTGGTTCCTTTGTGAACAAATGTGTTATGGAATGTGAATAATGATTAATTGGGTATTAATGAACATCTTATGGTGTGTTTTGGATTGGTTCATCTTTGTGATGAGTTTTGTGTGGTTACCTACTTTGGAATCATGCCCCGGTTGTTGTTTAAGCAAGTATTTATTACTATGCTCGTGTTTAAAGTTCACCTAGTACTTGTTGTGGTGTCGGGCAGTGGTAGGGATTATAATGGCATACGAGCCAAGTTCATTGTAAGGCTTCTACCATTGGTTTCCCATTTTAACCCCCTTCCTTGGGCTACGGATTGGGTTTGGGCTAGCTCTCCTTTGTGTGTGTTTAGTCACCGTTTGGGTTATGACTTTGTGTAATTTTCCCCCCGTTGTTGTTGTTGTTGTTGTTGTTGTTGTTATTGTTGTTCATGAACCGGCTTCAGCCCTTTGGTGCTGCTCAATTGATACCTCTCAGATGGTTATATGTTTGATTCGAGAACCTTGGCTCAGTAACAACTTATGAGTGTTTATTTCCACCTTACGTGTGGTAAGATGGGTTGGCTTTGCCTATCATGTTACGTGCTATGTGAATGTTTATTGACATTGTTCAATTATGAGTATCATTTTAGCATGTAACGTAGTTGCATTTTAGTAGCTTACTGAGATTTATTCTCACCCCGTTTGTTGGGTTTCGATCAAACATGCGCAGCGGAATTTAGCATTTAAAATTTTTGAAACCCAAAGCCATGGATCCGTTCATATGATTAAATCAAATACAATATAAGAATAAAGGAATAAACTAACCCTTGATGGCTATCAAATTCTCTTGGTCTTTGGTGGAGGTTTGAAGACTTGATCACGATCACAAAGCTTGAACACGAACCTTGAAGATGATGATTTCACCCTCTAGCGGTATCCACACTTCGAACGAATATCAAAGGAGCTTCTTTGATCTTGGTTGCTAGACCAAATTGTGAAACACTTTTTCACAATCAAAAGAACTATATGGAATTTATTTTGTGTATTATTTTGTTCCTCAACCAAGAATGTCTTGGAACAAAATAAACCCTCTCTCAAACTCTTTGAGACTCACAAAATCAATAGCATTGAGTGCTGGCCGAATTTGGTCTTTTATACACAAGTATGACCTATTCCAAATAGGAAACTTATGTCAAAATCCGTCCAAAATTCGTTTCCTAATCAAATTAAGAATCTGCCACCCGACATCACTGTGCGGCCGCCCAAAAACATCTGTGCAGTCGCACAACATTCTGAAACAAAACTGGTACAAAACTGAGATAAGTGTGCGGCCGCCCAATCCATTATGTGCGGTCGCCCACTTCTCAGAAAGTCCAGAATTTCCAAAATTCCAATGTAGTCCTTTTTAAAGATTCGTTCTATTGTGTGTGACCCTCTAGGATTATACTAAGTTGGCAATGAGCTCAAACATGATCCCATAAGATATGATTAGGTTCTAGCAAACCGTCATACCTACCCTAATAGTATAACTAGATACAAGTTCGCATTCCTTTAGAATATGTCATAATCCTTTTGTCCACGATATCATTGAACACAAGTCATGGTCAAAGAGTCAACTGTTTTGTTCAATACTTTCTCGATTCCGAATATGTTGATAATCCAAATGACATTGATCCAATCAATTCATTTGAGTCCGGCCGAACATTTCATCAACATCATTCCTACGAGAGGCCCAAGCTTGACATCTCTCCGAGGAGGGACAAATCCATTTAGCTTATTATTCTTCCCTACGTGAATCCGATTATGCCAATCATACCCTTTATAACTTCCCGGTTAAAGGTAGCGTTTGAATATGTCAAACATAATGTTCATCAAGTGGAAGACTATAATAACTTCATGTCTAAGGATTCAAATGACGTAACTAATATGAGATATATGTATGACATAGACCATGACATTAATCTCATAAAGCGGGTCATGTCCAGTACCTTGTTCCAAACAAGTACCCATAAACCTAACATGATCATCCCATGATCATTTAGCCTTTATACTAGTGCTTAACAAGTACTAGGGACGGAGATTATTATAAGTAACATGAACAACAATAATAATCAAAACATCTCTTTATTGATATGAAATAAATGATAACAATTACAACGTTTATTAAACGTGCCTAGGGCACCACTACCAACAATCTCCCACTTGCCCTAGGCCCAATCTCCCATGTATCTAATACCCATGGACCTAACATGACCATCATGTTTAGCTTGTGGAAGTCCCTTTGTTAGCGGGTCCGCAACATTGTCATCAGTAGGTACTCTGCATATATTTACGTCTCCCCTATCAACGATCTCTCGAATGATATGAAAACGCCTAAGTATGTGTTTGGATTTCTGATGTGCTCTTGGTTCCTTTGCTTGAGCAATAGCACCATTATTATCACAATAAAGGTCTATTGGATTAGCAATACTAGGAACCACTTCAAGTTCAGTTATGAACTTCTTAATCCAAACAGCTTCCTTTGCAGCATCCGATGCAGTAATATACTCAGCTTCTGTTGTAGAATCAGCGGTTGTACTTTGCTTGGAACTCTTCCAGCTTACAGCTCCACCATTTAACATAAACACAAAACCCGATTGCGATCGGCTATCATCTTTGTCAGTTTGGAAGCTTGCATCCGTGTAAGCATTTACAACGAGATCATCTTCCATTCCTCCATAGACCAAAAACGAGTCTTTAGTCCTTCTCAAGTACTTAAGAATCGCTTTTACAGCTATCCAGTGATTTTCGCCAGGGTCGGATTGGTATCTACTTGTCATGCTCAAAGCATAAGACACATCCGGCCTAGTACAAATCATGGCATACATGATGGACCCAATTGCCAAGCATATGGAACATCATTCATTTTCTCACGCTCATCTTTTGTCTTAGGACATTGAGTCTTGCTTAGAGAAACTCCATGTAACACGGGCAAGGTCCCTCTTTTAGAATTTTCCATACGGAATCTTCTAATGACCTTGTCAATGTATGTACTTTGGCTTAAACCAAGTAGCCTCCTTGATCTATCTCTATAGATCTTAATGCCAAGAATATATGCGGCTTCACCCATATCTTTCATTGCGAAGCACTTTCCTAACCAAGTCTTCACAGACTGAAGTGTAGGAATGTCGTTTCCAATGAGCAATATGTCATCCACGTATAAAACAAGGAAAAGCACTATGCTCCCACTAATCTTCTTGTATACACAAGGCTCATCTTCGTTCTTGATGAAACCAAACTCTTGACCGATTCATCAAAACGGAGATTCCAACTCCTAGAAGCTTGCTTCAATCCATAGATGGATCTCTGCAATTTGCATACCTTAGAATTTTGTTCAAAACCTTCTGGTTGTGTCATATACACATCCTCTTGGAGTTTTCCATTCAGGAAAGCGGTTTTGACGTCCATCTGCCATATTTCATAGTCATGATATGCGGCAATGGCAAGCAAAATTCTTATAGACTTGATCATTGCTACGGGTGAAAAGGTCTCATCATAGTCAATACCATGAACTTGCCTATAACCCTTCGCTACAAGCCTAGCTTTGTAAGTATGCACCTTCCCATCCATGTCGGTCTTCTTCTTGAAGACCCATTTGCATCCTATGGTTTTACACCTTCGGGCGCATCAATCAAATTCCAAACTTGATTGTCTTGCATGGATTGCAATTCGGATTCCATGGCTCCAAGCCACTTGTCCGAACAGGAGAAGACATCGCCTCTTGGTAGGTTGACGGTTCATCATTCTCAATGATTTCTACCTCATTACTATCCGTTACGAGAGATCCATATCTCTCGGGCTCGGATCGTAACCTACTAGATCTGCGAGATGCTTGTGTATTTTGAACAGGTTCCACAACTCCTTGTGGTTCTTGTTCTTGTTCCACCATTGGTTCAATGTTATTTTCTGGGTCTCGAATTTCTTTAAGATTTATTTTACTCCCACTGATTTCTTTGGAGAGAAACTCTTTCTCTAGAAAGACACCAGTTCGGGCAACAAACACTTTGTTGTCCTCTCGGTTGTAAAAGTAATATCCTTTAGTTTCCTTAGGATATCCCACGAAAATACATTTATCAGATTTGTGTGCTAGTTTGTCAGAGATAAGTCTCTTGACATAAACTTTGCAACCCAAATCCTCATGAAAGATAAACTAGGTTTCTTTCCACTCCACATCTCATATGGAGTCTTTGGAACCCGATTTAGTGGAACTTGATTTAGTGTGAAAGCAGCGGTTTCTAGGACGTACCCCAAAAGGATATTGGAAGATCAACTTGACTCATCATTGATCGAACCATGTCTAACAAGGTCCGATTTCTCCTCTCAGACACACCATTCCATTGTGGTGTTTCCGGGCGGAGTCAATTGTGAAACTATTTCTACAATTCTTTAGATGATCATCAAATTCTTGACTCAAGTATTCTCCACCTCGATCTGATCGAAGTGCCTTTTTATACTTTTGCCAAGTTGTTTTTCTACTTCATTTTGAAATATTCTAAATATCTCGAATGCTTCACTTTTATGTTTCATTAGGTAAACATACCCAAATCTACTGTAATCATCAGTGAAGGTTATGAAGTATTGAAATCCTCCCCTAGCATTGCTACTTAATGGTCCGCATACATCGGAATGTATCAGCCCCAATAAGTCGCTTGCCCTTTCACCCAACTTGGTAAAAGGTGTCTTAGTCATTTTTCCAAGAAGACACGACTCACAAGTATCATATGACTCTAAGTCACATGAACCCAAAAGTCCGTCCCCATGGAGTTTTGAGATACGCTTCTCATTGATATGACCAAAGACGGCAATGCCACACAATAAGTGTGATTTACATCATTAGGTTTAGATTTCTTATTTACATGATAGACATTATTTTCATTCTTGACATCCAAGATATAAAGGCCATTAAATGAATTAGCAATACCATAAAGCACATCATTTAAATAAATAGAAAATTTCTTATTCTCAATAAGAAACTTAAAACCTTCATTATCCAAACAAGAAATTGAATAATAATTTCTGCTTAAATCCGGAACATAATAACAATTTGTTCAAAACAAGAATAATCGGAAGGTAAAGTGACTTCATAAGTCCCTACGGCTAATGCAGCAACTCTTGCTCCATTCCCACGCGTAGATCTACTTCACCTTCTTTAAGCAGTCTCCTATTCTTTAGTCCCTGCACATTTAGACAAATGTGAGAACCACATCCGGTATCCAATACCCAAGAATCAGTGGTAGAAAGGAGAATATCTATCATATAGATACCTGAAGTCGACGCAGCCTTGCTGCCCTTCTTCTTCTTTTTCTCTTCCAAGAAATCTTGCAATTACGTTTCCAATGACCAATTTCTTGACATATGGAAAAAATTGCATCCTTTTGTGTATCGGGTTTTGCCTCAGAAGCCTTGGCAACCTTTGCCTTGCTTATCTTGGGTTTGACAACTTTTGCCTTACCCTTGCCTTTGGCACCAGGCTTCTTCCCATCATGAACCAAGAGCACGGGAGAACCTTTCTCCACAATTTTCATCTCTGCAGTTTTGAGCATCCCATGCAACTCAGAGAGATTCTTATCCATTTCCATGCATGTTTATAATTCATTACAAACTGATTATAACTTTTTAGGCAATGAATTAAGAATGAGATCCGTGGCTAGCTCCAATGGATTGGATAGCCAAGTTTCTCAAGGTGCTCTACATAACCTTTCATTTTAAGAAAGTGAGGACTCACTTGTTGCCCTTCATTCATTTTACTAGTAGTGAATGCAACAATGGTCTTGTGTACCTCTCTTGCCTAGCTTGCTCTTGAAACATGGTTCTCAACTCCACGCCTATCTCATAGGCTTCCAATGTTCCAAACTTTGTTGGAGTTTTGGAACACATAGCAGCAAGCATGAGAAAACTTACATCTCTAGAATCATTACGATGTTTCTTGTAATTGTCTCTTTCTACCCTAGGGGCAGTAGGCGGTGGTTCAGCGGGGAGAGGCCCATCGAGAATGTACAACTTGTCTTCTTGCCTAAGAACGATTCTTATGCTACGGATCCAATCCATAAGTTAGTACCATTTCTCTTCGAGAGCTTATCCTTCTCAAGGATCGATCGCAACGACATTGATTGAGTGTTATTAGTCATTATCTACAAATATGCAAAATTTCCAAATTTAATAAGTACCGACTTTCATTAAAGAGATAAATAATGTATTTTTCAACAAAATACTCCCACTAAATTATATAACCTTCATATACATCCAATGTATAAATAATTAAATGGGTGTTAGATCCAACTTTAATTTAATTTCAAGTCCGCTAAGGCGGATTACACAAATCCAAATTAATTAGGTAGACAACTCTTGTCAATCATATCTCATATGACTCTTAGCCTTTTTATGAGATTCTTTAAGAAATCCAATTTCAAAAAGCATGTTAAACCTCATCTTTGCCTAGGCCCAAAACTGTTTTGACGCCCAATTAAGTCTAACCATTTTAAACGCATAGTTAATGTGTCCCGCTAGGGCGTGCCCACACTATCTATCTTGCTCATACATAAACAAATTTAATGATCTCGCTAGGCGAATCTACATTAAAATCACTCATGTACTGACAAGTGTTTTAATCATGGCATGGCAATAGAAGACTTAAAACTTTCTTTGAAGGTTCATCACATATAGATATATAACATATTTATGAGCACATAATATAAAAGTTACACATCAAGTTTAGCCACTAAATTTAATCTCCATTAATTTAAGCATGATATTTATGTGTCATTAGTTTCTCTATAATAATGAGGATGAGACTTATTTCAACTTTGGTCATTATCTCCAAATCAAGACAACAAGAAGTGCGGTCGAACTAAGCCATTAGGCAACCACAATCCCGCACTAATTCAAGAGACCAAGAAAGTAGTCCATGTGGCCGAAAACTAAGCAATAGATGGTCTCGATGAACGTAGGCCAATTGCATTCACAATTCCACATGGATCTCCAATCATCGAATCAAGAACTTTGTTTCTCAATTTTAGCAATTATGAACTCTTCATAATTTTAACTTCGTTTTATCTTTGAAAACTTTGATTGCGATCAATTTTGGGAAACACAATCTCGATGAACGCAGATTAGCCATCCAAAACTTGAAACCAATCTTAGAATCACAAGACTACTGGTTCTGTTACTGGTTTTGTTGGACCTCTTAAAAATTCCAAATTCTGATTTCAACCAAAAATCAGACAATCTGATTCTTATGTGCGGCCACCCAAAACTCACTGTGCGGTCGCCCAAACATGTGCGGCCGCCCAAGTGATTTTGTGCGGTCGCCCAAACTGATCAGAATGTACAGAATTTTGAAGTTCGAAAATTTTGTCTCAAAATCGTTTTTCCCCGATTATTAAAATTTGATCCAATCAAATTAATAATCAACAATTCTGAATCCACCATAATTTATTATTGCGATTGAATCGTGCGATTAAGGTTGCAAAACAATAAACCACATAAATCACATAACACATAAACATCACATATTCCAATATTCATATTCATGCAAGGCACATAAACAATTTTATATACACAAAACATGATCTAGGTTGTGAAATAATCAACATGAACGGGCTCTGATACCACTGTTGGGTTTCGATCAAACATGCGCAGCGGAATTTAGCATTTAAAATTTTGAAACCCAAAGCCATGGATCCGTTCATATGATTAAATCAAATACAACATAAGAATAAAGGAATAAACTAACCCTGATGGTTATCAAATTCTCTTGGTCTTTGGTGGAGGTTTGAAGACATGATCACGATCACAAAGCTTGAACACGAACTTTGAAGATGATGATTTCACCCTCTAGCGGTATCCACACTTCGAACGAATATCAAAGGAGCTTCTTTGATCTTGGTTGCTAGACCAAATTGTGAAACACTTTTTCACATCAAAAGAACTATATGGAATTTATTTTGTGTATTATTTTGTTCCTCAACCAAGAATGTCTTGGAACAAAATAAACCCTCTCTCAAACTCTTTGAGACTCACAAAATCAATGGTATTGAGTGTAGGCCGAATTTGGTCTTTTATACACAAGTATGACCTATTCCAAATAGGAACTTGTGTCAAAATCCGTCCAAAATTCGTTTCCTAATCAAACTAGGAATCTGCCACCCGACAGTACTGTGCGGCCGCCCAAAACCCTCTGTGCGGTCGCACAACTATCTGAAACAAACTGGTACAAAATTTGGCTAAGTGTGCGCCCCCGTCCAGTCCAGAATGTGCGGTCGCCGACTTCCCAGAAAGTCCAGAATTCCAAAATTCCAATGTAGTCATTTTTAAAGATTCGTTCTATTGTGTGTAACCCTCTAGGATTATACTAAGTTGGCAATGGGGTTCAGACATGAAACCATAAGATATGATTAGGTTCTAGCAACCGTGATACTACCCAATTAGTATAACTAGATACAAGTTCGCATTCCTCTTAGAATATGTCACAATCCCTTTGTCCACGATGTCATTGAACACAAGTCATGGTCAAACAATCAACTTGTTTGTTCAATACTTTCTCGATTCCGAATATGTTGATAATCCAAATGACATGGATCCAATCAATTCATTTGAGTCCGGCCGAACATTTCATCAACATCATTCTTCGAGAGGCCCCAAGCTTGACATCTCTCCGTGGAGGACAAATCCATTTAGCTTTATTTCTTCCCAACGGGAATCCTATTATGCCAATCATACCCTTTATAACTACCGTGTTAAGGTAGCGTTTGAATATGTCAAACACAATGTTCATCAAGTTGGAAGACTATAATAACTTCATGTCTAAGGATTCAAATGACATACTAATATGAGATATATGTACGACATAGACCATGACATAAATCTCATACAGCGGGCTCATGTCCAGTACCTTATTCCAACAAGTACCCATATAATCTAACATGATCATCCGTGATCATTTAGCCTTTATACTAGTGCTTACTAGGGACGGGGATTATTATAAGTAAACATGAACACACAATATAATCAAAACATCTCTTTATTGATATGAAATAAATGATAACAATTACAACGTTTATTAAACGTGCCTAGGGCACCACTACCAACACATGTATACTCCAATCGCCTTGAGTAAGAAGCTTGCATAGTGGGGCTCGAAGCAGCACCCTCGAAAGAAATGTCCCAAGTTTGAAGTATTCGGTGATTCGTTCTCATCATCAATCAGACATCTGGAAAATGGAAGATTCAAGACTCGACCCTGCACGGTATGTGTCGACATCTCAAGGAGTTAGTTGAACAATTTCAAGAAATCACCTTCAATTACCTGCCAAGGGACAAGAACCGTTTTGGCGATGCACTAGCCACCATCGCTTCACTGGTCGAAATAACCTGAGGGTAAAATGGTGAAACCCTTCAAAATTTTCCCGACGAAACAGTCTGCATACTGCATGAGTATCGAGATCAACGAGGTCCAGAAACTCCCATGGTATAACAGATATCATGAATTTCCTCAAGGATGGTCCCTATCCCGAGAACAGCAATAAGAAGTCTCGAATGGCATTGCAAAGACTAGCCTCCCGATATGTACTGATTGGGGACAGAGTCTATAAAGGCACCCACAGGGGGTCAATCTCCTATGTGCAAATGAGACCGAAGCTCAGAAATAATGCATGAGATCCACGAAGGTGAATGTGGGCCTCACATGAACGGGTTTATGTTGGCCAAGAAGATACTCCGCATGGGTTATTATAGTGGAGTACCATGGAAAGGGCTGTATCGAGAAGTCAAGAGGGTGCGCCAAATGCCAATTCCATGCAATTCTACAGCAACGCTCCACCCTCACAGCTTTACAATATGACCACGCCTTGGCCTTTTTCTTGTTGGGGCATAGACATCATCGCAAAGTTCACCCTACTGGAAGCAACAGATAATCTTTCGTCCTAGTAGCCGTGGACTATTTTACAAAATGGGTCGAAGCACAGGCTTACCGAGTTCTCAACGCCAAGAAAGTGGCCGAATTCGTGAAAACCCACAGCATGTGCCGATACGGCGTTCCTCATGAGATCATCTCAGACAACGGGTCTCACTTCGAGAAAGAGATGGACGCACTCCTGGTAGAATACAAGATTACTAAACACAAGTCATCTCCATACCGCCCTCAAGCAAATGGCGCGGTCGAGGCAGCTAATAAGACAATCGAGACCATTGTGAAGAAAATGGCTCCCACTGGAAGGGATTGGCCCGAAAAGTTTACCTCTAGCTTTATGGGGCTATCGCACGTCAATACGGACAGTGACTGGAGAAACTCCTTATGCACTGGTATATGGTTCCGAAGCTGTACTACCAATAGAGCTTGAAGTTCCATCCCTGCGGGTCCTCATCGAGAACCAAGTCAATAAAGTCGATTGGATGTAAAGTCGATATGAACAGCTAGCCCTACTCGACGAGAAAAGGCTAAGGGCAATCGAACGTCAACAAAGAATGGCTAGGGCTTTCAATAAAAAGTGAAGCCCCGAAACATCAGTGTGGGAGATTTGGTTCTAAGACAACACCCTCCTAATGCCATGAACCCCTTGGAAAATGGGGACCTCGATGGATCGGTCCGTACATAGTCAAAGAAGAACTAAGCGGCGGTGCAGTCCGACTCGTGGATTTAGACGGAGATCAACTGCCAAAGGAAGTCAACCTCGACAAATTAAAGAGGTTTTACGTCTAATAAACGAAGACATAACAAAAAAAAAAAAAAAAAAAAAAAAAAAGCTCGCTAGGTTGAAAGCCCGCAAGGGCGGCCTAGGCAAAAATTAGAGCACGTGCAAAAAAAAAAAGAAACCCGCTAGATTGAAAACCGAAAAGGCGGTCTAGGCAAAAAACAGGGTGCACACACAAAAAAAAAAAAAAAAAATGGTCTTCGTTTGTTTGAACTAAGGAGACCTGAGCCTCTACACTGGAGGAACGTAGGCAACCTTCGGGTGCGGTCTAAAACATAAACAAATACCCAAATCATTTCCAAATTAACAAGATGCAATTTTTTATTCATTCACTAAATCATCTTCATCATTACAACGAAAATGTTGAGCTACTAAAAGACTTAAAACATTAAATCCTAAACAAGTGGTCTATTTTAATTGTAATCTCTTGGGGGTACTAGGAAAAATCTAATTTTCTCTTGGCCTTTGAAGGACCACCCGAACGACCATCAATCCTACTCTTCTTGGGAGGCCTAGGGACACTGATGCGGACCGATATCTTCTGAGCAACCGAGCGCCTCCCGAGCATAAAAGTCATCCAAAGGGGTACCGAAAGGGTCGGTCGGAATATTGTTCACATCAGCAGCAGCTTCCTTGTACCTCAAAGCAGTGCTGGGCTCAAAATCCCTTCCTAGCAACTCAGCCCGAAGAGCATCTACCCAAGTAATTCCACGGTAGACGGTACCAAGCAAATGATCCAAGTACTCTCGGGAAGAAAAATACTACCCCGGTGCAATGGAGCGGAAACCCAACGGTCACGATCATCTCCCAAGCCAACTGAAGCTCATTCGAGAAGTCCGGACCCATGTAAGAAACTGGACGAAGTACCCCATTCTTCGGGAAAGGAATTATTTGCTGACGACCGAACTGTCTCAAAACCCGTTCTGGCTGATAAAACGAAGAGTCCCTCAATCCGGTAAAACCACATGCTGAAAACCAAAGGTCCACTCCACAAAAGGGCGAAAACCCCAAGGACACCATTCAATGTCAGCTGTAAGGCGAGAAGCAAAAAATTTCCTCCAACCCTCTTCGGTCAAATCTCTAATCAGCAACCGACGCTTATGAACAGCAAAAGGAGAAAGGTCGCCATCCAACGCATAAAGCCTGAAATGCTCCCGAAGCATATGGTCAAAAGCAAGGGGCTTCCCCGTCGCATCTCGCCCGTATGGTGTAATTCGTCCAAACCATGCAAGGACTCTCCTACAATGAGCGGAATTATGCTAAACCACTGTCCTTTTGCCTGCAACACAATTTCAGCCAACTGCGCATCCGCAGTACCCAGGGGAGTGACAAACAAAACCTCGCTGAAAAGGCAGACAGCCATGGCATTTTTCTTAAGGGAATGAACCACGACATCTTCCGAATGCAAACTGAAAACAACGGAAGCTCAGTTATGTCAACAACGGTCCCGTGCATCATCCTCTTCACTTCTCCAACAGGGAGATTCAGAATATCAACCCAAGAATCAACAACGCCGCGGTGATACTTGGGGACGGCAATCCGACCAGCCAAAGGCATACCCAAAATGGCCCCAAAATCATCAACTATCAGCACCATTTCATTAGCTGAAAAGTTGAATGTATGGCTATCACAATCCTAAAAGGCTGCAGCAGCCTTCAACAAGTCCCAATCCGGCTTTAATGTCCGCAAAGTGAAGAGAATTCGAAACCCAAAATCTTTGATGAAGGCATTTTTGGGATGAGTCTTAAAAGAATACACGAAGGTCGACAAATCCTTCTCGTAACTCTTGACAACCTCGGCATCAAGGCTAAAAAGGTTGGAGGCCATGGGAAAGAAGGTTATAAGCAAGATTGGGTAACAGAATGGTGTTCAAAATGACAGAAAATGGCTGTTAGAATGGAATTGTCGACCAGAAGCTGATATTATAGCTGTTGGGGGATCTTTTGGTCAGCAAATATCAGGCCCTGAATTTCGCCTCCCAGAGGCGCGCGCCTCCCGACACCGGTATACAAGGCGCGCGCGTCCCGTATCCAAGAGAAGAAGCGACCGCGTCCCAGATGGAAGATGCTCCAGAAACAGCCTTTGTCAGTTTAAGAAAGAAGCCCAGGCACGTTCAAACGCCTTCTATCTACAGAAAAGATCAATCCCACCAACAAGAGAAGCTCAAAACGACGGCAGCAAGCACTCGGAAGGGCACACGTTAATTTGGTCCGCCTTAAGGCAGGTCTAAAAACTGAAATAGGATAGAAACTCACACTCAAAGTAGGTGTCTTTCATTCTTCTCAAAAGATCAGTTTTTACAATTCATCCCCAGCACAAAGCATTCCGCAGTCAACTGTGCCCGCACCCCATCAAAATTCAAAGTCAAACAGTCAAGTACGACTCACGACAACAACTTGGTCCGGGATGATCCACAGAATCACTGCTTCTTCATCAAACAAGATCTACATCCGTTCAAAGCAAACGGTCCTCAGGGTCCCGCACCTCAGCAAACGGTCCTCTGGGTCCCATACCTCAGCAAACGGTCCTCCGGGTCCCACACTTCAGCAAACGGTCCTCCGGGTCCCACACCTCAGCAAACGGTCCTCCGGGTCCCGCACCTCAGCAAATAGATCCCGCTTCTAGCAAACGGATCCCGCTATTGGCAAAGCCGCTCACACAGGGAGCGCACCCTTATCTCTCAAAGCCGCTCACACAGGGAGCGCACCCCTATCCTCCGCAATTTCAAATTCCTGTTTTTTCGAGCCTTTTCCTTTTCTTGATGATGTCCTAGGCGGATGTCTGTCTTTCGTCGGCGCGTTTGCTTCACAATCCACGCCACCGAGGGGCTCTGTAGACACCCGCCTTGGACCGCTCACCCCGATTGCACACTTGATTTTGTGTTTCTCCCTCTTTTAGTGTTTCTTGTTAGTTTCTGTTACTTTGGTTAAGTTCCAGATGGACTCCGTTAAGTCCCGGGGCTAAACTGAATAACAGTTCTAACTTTCTAGTCCATTCTATCAAAATTTACTTCTCAGAGTCGCACGCCTCCGCCCCTTGAGGCCAGACGCGCACGCCTTCCGCCGCCTAGGTAGGATGCGCGCGCTTCTGGGGCGTGTCAGTTACAGATTCTGCCCAAGAATCTCTCCCTTGCTCATTATACATGATTTTGCCCGGGAAAAGATTTCTTGGAGACTCCGTTTGGCTCCAAAAACAGTCAGTTTTCAACTATAAAAACCCCTCCAATCCATCATTGGAGGAGAACCATGGACATCATTACTTTAAAACCATTTTACTCACTTCTTTCCTAGACTTTTTTTTGGGACTTCTTCAACAAAGTATTCACCCTCTTCTTCAAGGCTTTACAAGAGGTTCTTTTTGAAGGATACTATAGGTAAAGGTCTTAAACATTTCTCCTCTCCTTCTTCTTCTCCTTCTTCTTCTTCTTCTTCTTCTTCTTCTTCTTCAATCAAATGTGCAATCACCCAAAACCATTTGGGACATGACACCAACGGTCCTTTCATTACATTGAATTGGCCTAGGAGTCATCTCCCTACATTTCAAACTCTAAAACCCCTTTTATCATCATTTTAATAGGAAGAACACATTTAACTTAAAAGTGAATTATGAACAAACAAGACCGACTTTGCTCGGGCGAAATGGGTGTTTTTAAGTACTTCCCATTTCGTAACCTAACCCCAAAACCCCTCATTCCAAATAATCTCTGTTTTCGTAAATCAAACTTAGGCTCATAAACATTAGGTTTTCTTACGTTCCTCAAAAACGTGGGTGGCGACTCTAAAACACAATTAGACATCCTAGGATAATTCACCGCTCTAGCTAAGTGGGGCTTTCCCGGGGTATCTACAGTACTATCCCACCACCGCTCTCTAATATCCTGGAGCACATGGGCATTCCACCTCTCGCCCACTAAGCCGTTAAAGAAAGGCTTAAGCCCGAGGTTCTCAATCTCTTCTTTCATTTCACCGTTGAGAGTTGCCCACCTCTCAGCTATGGCTCGCACACTGCCCCTACAGTTGTTAATCACTCTGAATGACTGCAAGTAACAAAGACAAAAGATACGGATGTTAGAAAAGCGGTAAAATCTTCATTTAAGCATTTTACCCGAAAAATCGCAGAATTGCCTAGAACAAAAGTCGAAATCATGTACTACTATACTACAATGATTTTCAACATCAATAAGGGCGAAATTCCATCAAAAGATCAGCCATGCATGATAAACCCTAGCAGCGATAATTCTAGGCAAAAATTGACGAAAGTCGAAAGGAAGAAATCCTTACTCGCCTAGTCGGAACGGCGTGAGAAACGTGGTCCTCGGGAAATGGGCACAACTCGTCTGTTGCCCACACTTTCCCTTCATGTGCCTACTAAAGAGGTGTTCCTTGTGCGAAGGATGTACACCGGCCATCTGAAAGGGTTGGGAATCACTAGAGCATGGTAAAAATGAAGATTTTTTAGAAATAAAATCGCCTGGGGTTGAGAACTCTTGAAATGAAATAAGAAAAGTGATTTGAAAATCCACTTTTAGCGCCTGTTCTGTGCAAAATCAGGATGACTCGTATGAGGCATCCATCCCTCGTACGAGGTATCCTCAGAAAAATCTCAGAAAACCTTGTTTTCTTGGGAAATTCCAGAAAAGCCCAGCTTTTAACGGAAAGGTCAGAAAAAGCCCTGCTTTAGACTGAAAGGTTGAATCTGAACCCGGTTCAAGATGGAACATTGAGTCGTCAACAGAAGAATATTTTTAGAATTGGAACAAGTAAAGTTGTTTCTCAGTACGAATCTATTCTCACCGCACATCCAAGATCATGGGTGAGCAATAAAACCTGCATCAGCAAACTCTAAATCAATGACTACCATCGAGACGTATGTTAATGGCACATGATTTACAACCGGGTATCCCACGACTGTTATCAAGACATAAGTTAATAAACAGGATCCCTCCATTTAGAGTCCCATAATTACCATCGAGACGTATGTTAATGGCATAGGATTCATTTTTCCAACGGAAAAGAAGTCGCGTTGGAAGGAGAAGACAGGTCCGAGTAATTGGTGTCTCCACATTCAGTGATCCCATAATTGTTATCAAGGCGTATGCTAATAACATAGGATTCACACCCCCTAGAGTCCCATAATTGTCATCAAGGTGTATGCTAATGACATAGGATTCATATTTTCAATGGAAAGGCAGTCGCGTTGAAAGGAGAAGACATGTCTGAGTAATTGGTGTCTCCAAAACCTAGAATCCTATATTTGTTATCAAGGCATATGCTAATAACATAGGATTCACCCCAGAACTGAAGACGGGTCGTTATCAACAATAGGGTATATTCAGAATTGGAGTCGAAGAGATTGATTCCTCAGTATGGATTGCAACCGGAGACGGTTCGTCATCAACAAAAAGGAGTATATTCAGAATTGGAGTCAAAGAGATTGGTTCCTCAGTATGGGTTACTCTCTAAACTTTAAACTTTACTTACCGCAATTATTGTTTTCAAAAATGATTTTCAAAATACATTAAACCCCCGTTTTTGCGTGTTTTTAGAGTCGAACTACGTTTGGTCTGATTTCCTTCCGAGGAATACGTAGGCAGCTTTCTAGCACGACCATACCCAAAGCTCTAAATGGTGTCTTTTCTATCGACGACGTTACTTCATTTATAAGTATTGTCGCCGAGGGGCTCTGTAGACACCCCATTTTGAACGTTCATTCATAATCACACTACTTCTGTGTCTCGCCTTTGATTTGGGTCAAAACTCATTATGTTTGGCATGTTTCGTTAAGTTTCTTACTGACTCCGTTAGTTAGGGGCCAAAATGAACATTCAAACTATTCCAGAAAGGCAAAAAGTGATTCCAGCACAAGGATGCCTCGTACGAGACATCCCCCCTTGACAGTCGGGTTTTGGTCAGTTTCCTTGTTGATCTCAACCCCTTTTCTTGGCAAACACTTAACCAATCCGGGAAAAACCTAATGAGCGATCCTAGAGTCCAAAAGTACTTCCTTGGAAATCAAGTCCTTGATTCCCATCCAAACTTACCTTCTTGGCTTAAACCCTAGGTCAAGAACTCCTATAAATATAGAGGTTCTTGAACCAAAAAACTTCTAGAATGGTCATTCACCCAAAACCACTCCAAATCTGATCAAAGAGATCCTCATAATCAGCCTCTCTCCCTCACCCACAAAATTCAAACCTTCATAACACCATTCAAGCCAATTTCATCGGATCATCCTCTTCTTTGTCTTTGAAGTAGTGTGATTCCATTCACTACAAGAAAAAGGGGAATTAACAACGTTCTTTTTCACAACGTTTTACCAAAAACGTTGTTATTAGTCGGCTAACACAACGTTTTCCTATTAACGTTGTCTTATGTTTTATATAACAACGTTTTTGAAGAAAATGTTGTGGTACGGAAGCAAATACAAAGTTTATCAATCAAACGTTGTAAATAAGCACAACGTTTTTCCCACACAAACGTTGTGGTAGCTTTTGAGATAACGTTTCCTCCTAAACGTTGCAATGTTTTTTTTTTTTTTTGATTGAACGTTGCAATACACAAAATAATAATTAAAATAAAATTTGGCTGGCCCCCAAATTATTTCCATTGCCACTCCCCCCTTCCCCAAAAATCAAATTGGCCCTTTTCCCTCAAAAACCAAAAAAAAAATACGATACCTCTCCCAAAAATCCAAATCGCAAAATCTGAGCTGGGCATCGGTTCCGCGTCGGTGATGGAGAAATCGATTGTGCGTCGGAGCTGGGCACAGTCGACTGCGCTCAACACTGCAACGACAACAAGACGGTATCGTCTCTCTCTCCCTAGCCTATACTAGCCCTAACCGCCAAATTATCTCTCTCCCAAACACATCTTAAAAGTCAGATTTGGGCATAATTACGTGTTGAAGCTGGGGAAATCAATTGTGCATCACAGCTGGGGAAATCAATTGTGGGTCGACTTCGCTCATCACTCTCCCCAATGATAACAACAAGGTATCATCTCTCCCTCCCTCTCTCCCTCCCTAGCCCTATCCTTAGCCTTAGCATTTCCCCCAATAGACTATCACCACAAACCTTAGTCAAGGGCTTTAAGTAATTTTGTGCTGTTGGGTTTGACTTTGAACTTGCTTTTGACATTTGCAGTGATGATGAACACAATTTATAAGGTTGTGGAGAGAAAGTTTCGTGGAGGGAGAGATAGTTTGTTACTGGGATGGGGTTTGGTTTTAGGGGTGACTTTAATGGCTCTTTTTGTGCCTAATTTGATTTTGAATAGTGTGTGTATTATTTGGTGTGTGTTTTGCCTGCACCGTTTTATTTAATTGTATTTAAGGATGAGTTAGCTTAGGTTTGGTCTGTTTTTGGATGGGGTATCATTGGTTTAGCAGTTTTTTTCTTGGTGGTGGGGGTGGGACTTATTATTCATTGGATGGGGTATCTTTGGTGTGTGTTTTGCCTGCATCATTTTTTTTTCTGTCATTTATATACTTCCCAATCTGGAACCTTTGATCTCTATTTACGAGGGTATTTTTCCACTTTGACAGCATCGCTCGTCAGGTATACAGCTTTCTTTACTTATCTTGAGATAGTTAGTTTCATCAACAGCTTGTAACTATCATCTTTCGTATGTACGAAGATGATGCATATGACCTGGAATGGGGGTGTTTCCATTTGATAAACACAACAACATTGGTTGCAACATCTTTGGTTAGAAACAACGAGTTCCAAATACCGTTGATTCTCTTGAGCACTCCCATCACCCCTGTAAATGATAGTTTTCTGTACTTTGAGTTTACACCTGTGAGTGTGAGCGATCTTTTGTATCTCTACTTCCATTTTGTTGAGGTTATGGAACTGCAAGCTAATGAGTCCCAGAAATTTGACATTTATATTAACGGGCATCGCTTGAATACGAAAGGTCCTGTTGTTCCTGCATATTTATCTGCAAGTTCTGTATATAGCACTTCACTAGAAACCATCAGTCCCATCTATAGAGTTTCACTTAACCAAACTCTTAATTCAACGTTACCACCCATCCTCAATGCTTTTGAGATATATTATATCAGAGATTATTTGCACTCAGAAACAGATGTTATTGATGGTATGCGGCTATATATAAATATTCATCATTCAACTTTTTTTTTTATCGTATATAAAATTTCTGATACATCTTTATTTTGTACACTAGTGAATGCAATGTGGAACATCGAGTCAACATACGGAGTGATAAGAAACTGGCAAGGAGATCCGTGTTTACCCGAAGCTTTTGTATGGGATGGTGTTAACTGCAGCTATAACAGTTTTGATCCCCCTAGGATCATATCCTTGTAAGTCTCATTTAAGTACCCATACTTCATTTTCCCAACTTAATTTTAGTTACTGATAAAATAACTCAACTCAAAATCAGGAACCTTTCCTCAAGTGGATTGACAGGGGCGGTAGCTCCTTCTATTTCCAATCTCACCAAGTTAGAAACACTGTGAGTATTCCGGTCAACAGAACTTGCAATTTCAGAAAAGTTGTCACCAATTTTCCTCTGACTTGTATTAATGATAAGGCATTCTTTTCTATGGATGTTTCAGGGATCTATCAAACAACAACTTAACAGGAGCAGGGCCCGAATTTCTTACACGTATGGCTTCCCTGAAGGTTCTGTAAGTCACTAACCCTCGAGCTGGAATCACAAAAGTTTGGTGATATGGATATTTTACTCTGTCATTTAATTTCCAGAAACTTGAAAGGAAACAAGTTAACAGGATTCCTTCCAGCACAACTCCTCAAGAAGTTAAGGAATGGAGTGCTATCAATAAGGTTCGTTTTTTTTCCTTACATGAACTTGTTTTTATCAGTGACCGTGAATCTTAACATACAAATAATTAATTCTTTGGACCCAAGAAGTAAAATTAATGAACTATAAGAATTTGTTGACACAAGATTCTTTGTGATGAGCAGTATAGATCCCTCGAACGATAGTAATCCATGTGGGTCCGTTCCATGCAAAAAGAAAAAGAGCAGTGTTGTGGTTCCTGTATTAGCATCTGTGATTGCTGCAGTATTTGTGATCTTGGTTGTACTGGGAATTCTTTGGATGGTTAGAAGGAGAAATCAGCATGGTAAATAATACATACTCCTACATGCATCATATTATTGTAGATAAAATATGATATTTTGAAATTTTCATTAGGATAATTAAAAGAAGCCTTAGTTATTACTCAAAATTCTTTCGTAATAACAAAGACTAAAGTGAGACTATCATTCTGGGAGAGAGGGAGTATAATTTTGGTGCAACAATCAATTACAAACTAGTTACACTCTTAATTAAGCTGACTTGTCAAATTGGGAACCTTCTTGGGATAGAGGAATTACAGTGTTGATCCCATGATCTCACTGCATTTGTTTTGGTGTTTTGGTGCCGTTACAAAATTTAAATCAAGGAATGTACTTCCTTTTGTACATTATCCTATATCTCTGTCAATAAGACGACCCTATATCTACGAAGATGGATACAACAATTCTTCTGTTAATACCAATCCAATCTGTCCTCCCTCTTAAAATTTGTGTATTACTGCATTTGTTTCAATGGAGTTCTTATTAATATATGGTTGTATTACTATGGTAACAGGGTTGCAGGAGAAAATGAAATTGGTTCTCATTGACCTACAAAACAGGTCAGATCGGTACAAGGAGAAAGTCTATACACCAAACAAGGTGAGATCACTTGAGGTGATGAAAATAAATAAACCATTTATGAGGACGTGTTGTTGGGTTTCCAAGTAACATGCGCAGTGGAAAATAGCATTTAAAATTTTATGAAACCCAAAGCCCATAGATCCATTCATATGATTAAATCAAATACTTGCAATATGAATACTAGAAAAAACTAACCCTTGATGACTTTGAATTTGGTCTTTGATCTTGGTGGAAAATTGAAGCTTTAATCACGAACATGTAAGAACACGAACTTTGAAGATGATGAGCTTCACCCTCTAGCGGTATCCACACCTTGAACAAATATCAAGAACACTTGATCTTGGTTGCTAGACCAAAATTGTGAAACACGTTTTCAGAATTAATATGAACTATATGGAATATTATTTTGTATATTATTTTGTTCTTCAATCTAGGATTTCTTAGAACAAAATAAAACTCTCTCAAACTCTTTGGAGACTTGCACAAAAGCTAGAGGTTGTTCTGGCCCGAATTTGGCTGTTTATATACAAGTTAGACCTATTCCAAATAGGAAACTTGTATCAAAACCCGTCCAAAATCCTTTTCCTAATTAAATCAGGAAAACAGTCCCAACTCACTGTGCGGCCGCCCAAAATCAGGTGTGCGGTCGCCCAAAACCTGTGCGGCCGCCCAGCCTAGTTTGGGCGGGTCGCACACCAGGATCAGAGAGCCTTAATTTTCCAATATAGTCCTTTTAGGATTCGTTCTATTATGTGTGACCCTCTAGGATTATACTAAGTCTGCAATGGGTTCAAACATGAATCCATAAGATATGATTAGGTTCTAGCAAACTGTCATACCTACCAAAGTCATGGTCAAACGGTCAACTTGTCTTTGTTCAGTACTTAATCGATTCCGAATATGTTGATAATCCAAATGACATTGATCTAATCAATTCATTTGAGTCCGGCCGAACATTTTCATCAACATCATTCCTACGAGAGGCCTAAGCTTGATATCTCTCCGAAGAGGGACAAATCCATTTGGCATATTATTCTTCCCTACGTGAATCCGATTATGCCAATCATACACTTTATAACTACCCGGTTAAAGGTAGCGTTTGAATATGTCAAAATAATGTTCATTAAGTGGAAAACTATAATAACTTCATGTCTAAGGATTCGAAGGACATAACTAATATGAGATATATGTACGACATAGACCATGACATAAATCTCATACAGCGGGTCATGTCCAGTACCTTGTTCCAAACAAGTACCCATAAATCTAACATGATCATCTCATGATCATTTAGCCTTTATACTAGTGCTTAACAAGTACTAGGGACGGAGATTATTATAAGTAACATGAACAACAATAATAATCAAAACATCCCTTTATTGATATGAAATAAATGGTAACAATTACAATGTTTATTAAACGTCCCTAGGCACCACTACCAACAATCTCCCACTTGCCCTAGGCCCAATCTCCCATGTATCTAATACCCATGGACCTAACATGTCACGACCCAAAAGCTAGGCTCTATTTTTTAGTAATAAATAATTATTATTTATTTATTTGCTTATTTATTTATTTTAATTATTATTTATTTAAATATCTTTGTGTGCATTTTATGTTTCATAATAACTATGCCTAGCGTTTTATTTGGGTCAATTGTGCTAGTGTAGAAGTGTTGAGTCTTAATTGTTAGTGGGGAGTTTAGTTGAAGAAGAGTAGTATTAGGGGAGGGACCTAAGTGTAAATGTTCAAATAATTCTCCTACTCCCTCCTACTCCCCTCTCCTCCATCACTTCTCCCTCACCCATCCATCTCTCCAGCTCAATTCTCTCTCTCTCCATAGCAAAAAGGGTAAGTTTTCTCTATCTTCTCTCTTCATTTTCTTCCTCCTCCTCTCATAATCTCTCATTTCTTAAAACTTGAAACATGTTTAGATCGTCGATAGGATCGTTGGAAGCCAAAAATATTTGAAATCCATCATCAATGAGAAATCTCAAGTAAGTTGCTTTTCCCCCATTTTTATGCTAAAATGTTTCATATCATGTTTATATAATGCTTGATGTGTTATATTTGAAGTTTGGTTCAATTTGGAATTTATTTAGAATTTATTTTGAGTTTTGGTTAAAATGGTGATTTTGTTGAATGATGGGATTTGTCTTAGTTTTGGTTGATGGTTGATGTTTTGTTAAGGTCCCCCTTTGGTTTAGTTGTTGTTTGGGTTCTTTGGGGATCATGTGGGAAGCATTGATTTTGAGAATGTGTGAAATGGGTATGAAAAAATGAAGAACCCAGCTCTGTTTTCCCGGCTTGAATCCAGACCAGGCGCCCGCCCGCGCGGTGCCGGCGCCCGCCTGTACCCCCTTTTTCCAGCGGCCAGACCTTCTGGGAAAATGAGCGCCCGCTTGCCCCTCCCGAGCGCCCGCCCGCCCGCCTGCTTGGAAATTTTGCCCTTTTGCTTGTTTAAACTAAATGGCTTCCCTAGTTTAAGTTTACTACTCTAATTAACTTAAGATAACACCGTGGAGTACGTTATTAATTGGAATTGTTTCTTTATGAATAAATGTGTTATGAAATTATTTAAGTACCGTTTTGAGAATGTTGGACATCCTTGATGTGTTGTTGGATTGGTTTACCTTTGTGGTAATTTATTTGGATTGGTTCCCTAATTTGGAATCATTAGTTGTTTTTCGTGCTAGTATTTTATTACTTAGCAATTATTTGAAAGTCCAGCTGGTATTTGTGGTTGTGTCGGGCGATGTGAGATATTATGATGGCACCGGCCAAGTCCATTATGTGTGTCGACCATTGTTTTGCCCTTATTTTTCTCTTCCAGATGGCCTTGGTTGAGACGTTTGGAGCATGACTTTGTGGCATGGCTCCCGCCCTTTGTGGCACATTACTTTGTTATTGGTTTCGGTACCGGGGGTTTCTCTTCATCTTTCATGCTATTAGAAGATGATGATTTGTTGATTATTGAAGCTGCGCAGCGACCTTTATTTGGTTACATCAGTTTGGGAAAACCTTGGCTATATCCTTTGTTATGTGTTTATTTCCGCTGCTATCTGATATATGATAAATGCTATGTGCTAAGTGATATTTATTATTGTTTATTGTTTATTGCATCATAGCATGTCATGTAGTTGCATTAGTAACTTATTGAGATTTATCTCACCCCCTTTTCCTTTATCTTTGTTTTTCCTTAACCCCCCCAGGTGGAAAGGATTAGACTCGCTGATCACGAGACAGGACGTCGCGAGGGTTGAGCTTTCGGGGCAAGTAGCATTGGTGGGTTTACATTATTTAAATGTGTAACCTTTTTGGGATATTTGTACCAAACATTGACGTCACTAGGATTTGTATATTTTATAACTTTGGCGTATAAGCTTATGGAGTTTATACTAGTTTTGCTTTATTGTTCAAGTGGATTTCAAAACTTTGTGTTATCACCTTTGGTATAAAAGGAAATTTCTATCTTCATTATTTTGGAGTTTTTGTTTAAGTCGACGTCCAGCTCGCGATATCGGGCCCGTGGGTTTCGGGGTCGCGACAGTTGGTATCAGAGCTATGGTTTGGCTCTAAGTATAGTCTAGGTGGACTAGTATGACCTAGGAGGGTAGTTGTGTTCGGAGTGAGTAACGGTTGATGTCTTATGCAGGTAATTGTTTGAAATGGCTAGAAGGAGAGCAGGCGAAGGCTCTAGTGGAGCACAGAATCAGAATGACTTAAGGGAAGAGAACCGTGCCATGTTCCAAGGCATGTTTGAGGTGGCCATGAAGGCTATTCATGATCAAGGTCCGAGAGTAGATCAAGCACCACCACCCCGATATGGTTTGGAGCAATTCTTGAAACTGAAACCGGCAGAGTTCGATGGTGAGCCCGATGTGAAGAAGGCCGAACTATGGGTCGAGTCTATAGAGAAAATCTATGATGTGTTCACGGACGAGGATAGGGTCCGGTTTGCGGCTTATAAGCTTGTGGGTGCCGCCGAGCATTGGTGGAAAGGGGTTAAAGCTAGTTGGAATGACACTCACACCGTCTACGCATGGGAATTGTTTGTGCGGAAGTTCAAAGAGAGCATTTCATTCCGGTAGTGGACCAGAACCGAAAGGAGATCGAGCTACTCAACTTGGAGCAAGGTTTGTTGTCTATAGCTCAGTACTCGGCTAAGTTCACAGAATTAGCCCGGTATTGTGACTATCTTGTGAGGATTGAGGAGCAGAAAGCTATGAGATTTATTCGGGGTTTGAAGACTTCTATTCGGACTCAGCTTATAGCCTAGAGGATTATGATATTCCAGGATGCGGGGGACCGTGCCTATCTTATAGAGCAAGATATTGGGGAACATAAGAGGAAGACCGAGGTAGCTAACCCGAGCAAGCAAGGAGCGCAGAGCAAGTCACAACCAAGGATTGATAACCGAGGTAACTTTGGGGGACAATCTCAGTCCCGAGGGAAACCGATCCCAAGGAACCCGGGTACCATTTCCGGGAACCAAGGAACCAAATTAGGAGGCTTTGTTCGTATTGTCAAAAGGAAGGACCATTCAGAGGACCGTTGTTGGAAGAAACAGGGAAGGTGTACCAATTGTGGCCAAATGGGGCATTATGTGAGGGATTGCCCGAGGAATAGAGGTCAACCGTCTGGGTAGGAGTCCTCAGGGTCAGAAAAGGGACGCCAAGGAAAGCCCAAGGTCCAAGGAAGGGTATTTGCTATGAATCAACAACAAGCCACAGATGATCCTACAGTTATTGGAGGTATTATTTCTATATCTAGTGTGAGCGCTTGTGCGTTAGTAGATCCAGGATCATCTCATTTATACATTTCTGTGCAATTGCTTCTTTACTAAATGCTGCATCTGAGTCTTTGCCTATGTGTTAGAGGTGTCAACTCCGATGGGAGAGTGTCTAGTGACTGATAAAGTCTTTCGTGCTTGTGATGTTATTATTTGTGGTCGTGTCTTATGTGCGGACTTGGTAGTCCTCCCTATCCAAGACTTTGATGTTATTTTGGGTATGGATTGGTTAAGCAAGTTTCATGCTTCTGTTGATTGTCGTAGAAAGGTCGTTAATTTTTCCATCCCTGATGTGCCTAAGTTTACTTTTGAGGCTATGCCTTTTGTAGAAATTTTCGTATCATTTCTTATGTGAAGGCGAGAAAATTATTGCACCGTGGTTGTGAGGGTATTTGGCTAGTGTTCTTGATACTAGGAAGGAATCCCCTAGTTTGGAGAGTGTTCGGGTAGTTAGGGAATTTCCCGATGTTTTCTCTTCTGAGTATGATATGCCTCCCGATCGTGAGATAGAATTTTGTATAGATCTTTTGCCGGGTACGACTCCGATTTCAAAGGCACCGTATAGGTTGGCTCCCGCAGAGTTGAAGGAGTTAAAGGTTCAGTTGCAAGAGTTACTTGATCGAGGGTTTATCCGCCCTAGTGTTTCCTCGTGGGGAGCACCGGTTTTGTTTGTGCGGAAGAAAGATGGTTCTCTGAGATTGTGATTGATTACCGGAAATTGAATCAGGTTACAGTGAAGAACAAGTATCCTCTACCTCACATTGATGATTTGTTTGATCAGCTACAAGGGGTCCGTCGTGTTCTCTAAACTTGATTTGAGGAGTGGGTACCATCAGTTGAAGATTCGATCTGAGGATATTCCGAAGACTGCCTTTCGCACTCGGTATGGTCATTATGAGTTCTTGGTTATGCCGTTTGGGTTGACCAACGCACCTGCAGTGTTTATGGATTTGATGAACCGGGTTTTCCATCCTTATCTTGATTTGTTCGTGGTGGTCTTTATTGATGATATACTCGTCTACTCTAAATCTAGAGAGGAGCACGAGCAACACTTGAGGACAGTCTTATCCGTTCTTGCGAGGGAGAAATTATTTGCGAAGTTTAGTAAATGCGAATTTTGGTTCGAGAAGTTTTCATTTCTGGGACATGTTATTTCTAAAGATGGTATTCTGTGGATCCTTCAAAGATAGAAGAAGCCATAGTGGATTGGAAGAGACCCGAGTCAGTGACCGAGATCAGAAGTTTTCTGGGTTTAGCCGGTTATTACAGAAGATTTATTGAGGGGTTTTCGAGGATTGCTACTCCGATGACTCAGTTGACCCGGATGAATGTCCCGTTTGAGTGGACCGAGAAATGTGACAAGAGTTTCGAGGAATTGAAGAAGAGGTTGACTACCGCTCCGATCTTGACCTTGCCTAATGGGAATGATGATTTAGTAATTATAGTGATGCTTCGAAAGAGGGTTTGGGTTGTGTTTTGATGCAGAACAGGAAGGTGATTGCCTATGCTTCGAGGAAGTTGACCCCGAGTGAACAGAATTACCCTACTCACGACATGGAGTTAGCGGCTATTATATTTGCATTGCATAAGTGGAAGCATTACCTATATGGAGCGAAGTTCGAGAGATTTTCACAGATCACAAGAGTTTGAAATACCTCTTCTCTCAAAAGGAATTGAATAACCGTCAGCGTCGATGGATGGAACTTTTAAAAGATTATGATTGTACGATTTCTTATCACCCGGGAAAGGCGAATGTGGTAGCCGATGCGATTAGTAGGAAGTCTTATGTGGCTTCGATGTTGGTTCGGGAATGGAAAATGCTTGAGGATGTTAGAGATTGGTCTCCTCGTGAATCGAGACATGGGGCTATTTTTGCGAATATTAGGGTATCTCCGACCCTAATTCAGAACATAAAGGAAGCTCAAGAAGAAGATCCGAGTTAGTGAAAGTAATGGGTAAATTGAAGGAAAAAACTTCGAGGATTTTCTTTGAGTTCGAGTGGAGTGTTGACTTCCGTGGTCGTTTGTGCGTACCGATGTGGTGGAATAAAGAGGCAAGTTTTAGATGAGGGTCACAATCGAGATATACTATTCATCCGGGTAGTACGAAGATGTATTAGAATTTGAAACAACATTTTTTGGTGGAATAATATGAAAAGGGAAATAGCGGAGTATTTTCGAAGTGTCTAACGTGTCAGCATGTCAAAGCCGAGCATCAGAGACCCGCGGACTACTTCAGCCATTAGAGATTTCGAGTGGAAATGGGAGCATGTGACTATGAATTTCGTTTCGGGACTACCTCGCACCCGTAAGAAGTATGACAGTGTCTGGGTAATAGTGGATAGATTGACCAAGAGTGCCCATTTCTTGCCTATTGACTTCAGATATTCGATGGAGAAGCTTGCGACCCTTACATTGATGAGATCGTTAGATTGCATGGGGTTCCGGTTAGCATTGTGTCAGATCGCGACCCGAGGTTTACTTCTAGATTCTGGAAGGCGTTTCAGGAAGCTTTGGGTACAGATTTGCGATTCAGCACAGCTTTTCACCACCCTCAGACTGACGGTCAATCGAGAGGACTATTCAGATTTTGGAGGATATGTTGCGAGCTTGTTCGATAGGCTTTTCCGATTCTTGGGATAGACATTTACCGTTAGTGGAATTCTCTTACAACAAAAGTTATCAGGCTAGTATCGAGATGGCACCGTATGAGGATTGTATGGGAGAAATGTAGATCGCCTATCTGTTGGGATGAAGTCGGTGAAGCGAGGATCGTGGGTATTGATTTGCTTCAGGGTTCAGTTTAGAAGTTAGAGTTATCCGGGATCGATTGAAAACAGCCCAGAGTCGACATAAGAGCTACGCAGACAACGAAGGCGAGATCTTAGTTTTCAGACCGGTGATTTTGTGTTATTGAAAGTATCTCCGAAGGTGGGTATTCGAAGGTTCGGGAAGAAAGGCAAATTGGCTCCGAGGTTTATTGGCCCGTTTGAGATTTTAGGAAAGGTTGGACTTCTAGCGTATCGTCTTGCGTTACCGCCATCTTTGGACTGGTTACATAATGTCTTCCACGTTTCTATTCTTCAGAAGTATGTTCATGATCCATCTCACGTGTTACCGAGGATACCGGAGGATATTGAGCCCGATATGACTTATGAGGAACGACCGGTTCGGATTTAGATTCCAAAGTCCAAGAGTTGAGGAACAAAAGTATTTCATTGGTTAGAGTTCTTGGAGAATCATCATGTTGAGGAGTCGACTTGGGAGCTTCATGATGAGATCGAGAGGAAATATCCGTGGCTTTTTAATTCGGGTAAGTCTCGTTAAAATTCGGGTCGAATTTTCTTTAAGGGGGAGTGAATATCACGACCCGAAAGCTAGGCTCTATTTTATTAGTAATAAATAATTATTATTTATTATTTGCTTATTTATTTATTTAATTATTATTTATTTAAATATCTTTGTGTACATTTTATGTTTCATAATAACTATGCCTACCGTTTTATTTGGGTCAATTGTGCCAGTGTAGAAGTGTTGAGTTTAATGTTAGTGGGGAGTTTAGTTGAAGAAGAGTAGTATTAGGGGGAGGGACCTAAGTGTAAATGTTCAAATAATTCTCCTACTCCCTCCCTAACTCCCTCTCTCCTCCATCACTTTCTCCCTCACCCATCCATCTCTCCCAGCTCAATTATCTCTCTTTCTCCATAGCAAAAATGGTAAGTTTTCTCTATCTTCTCTCTTCATTTTTTCCTCCTCCTCTCATAATCTCTCATTTCTTAAAAACTGAAACATGTTTAGATCGTCGATAGGATCGTTGAAGCCAAAAATATTTGAAATCCATCATCTTGAGAAATCTCAAGTAAGTTGCTTTTCCCCCATTTTTATGCTAAAATGTTCATATCATGTTATATAATGCTTGATGTGTTATATTTGAAGTTTGGTTCAGTTTGGAATTTATTTAGAATTTATTTTGAGTTTTGGTTAAAAATGGTGATTTTGTTGATGATGGGATTTGATCTTAGTTTGGTTGATGGTTGATATTGTTAAGGTCCCCCTTTGGTTTAGTTGTTGTTTGGGTACTTTGGGGATCATGTGGGAAGCATTGATTTTGAGAATGTGTGAAATGTGTATGAAAAAATGAAGAACCCAGCTCTGTTTTCCCGGCTTGAATCCAGACCCGGCGCCCGCCGCGCGGTGCCAGGCGCCCGCCTGCACCCCCTTTTCCAGCGGCCAGACCTTCTGGGCAAATGAGCGCCCGGCCTGCCCCTGCCCGCCCGCCTGCTTGGAAATTTTGCCCTTTTGCTTGTTTAAACTAAATGGCTTCCTAGTTTAAGTTTAATTACTCTAATTACTTAAGATAACACCGTGGAGTACGTATTAATTGGAATTGGTTTCTTATGAATAAATGTGTTATGAAATTTATTTAAGTACCGTTTGAGAATGTGGACATCCTTGATGTGTTGTTGGATTGGTTTACCTTTGTGGTAATTTATTGGATTGGTTCCCTACTTTGGAATCATTAGTTGTTTATCGTGCTAGTATTTTATTACTAGCAATTATTTGAAAGTCCAGCTGGTATTTGTGGTTGTGTCGGGCGATGTGAGATATGTGATGGCACCGCCAAGTCCATTATGGTGTCGACCATTGTTTTGCCCTATTTTTCCTCTTCCAGATTGGCCTTGGTTGAGACGTTTGGAGCATGACTTTGTGGCATGGCTCCCGCCCTTTGTGGAACATTACTTTGTTATTGGTTCCGGTACCGGGGGTTTCTCTTCAGCTTTCATGCTATCATGAAGATGATGATTTGTTGATTATTGAAGCTGCGCAGCGACCTTTATTTGGTTACATCAGTTTGGGAAAACCTTTGCTATATCCTTTGTTATGTGTTTATTTCTGCTGCTATCTGATATATGATAAATGCTATGTGCTAAGTGATATTTAATATTGTTTATTGTTTATTGCATCATAGCATGTCATGTAGTTGCATTAGTAACTTATTGAGATTTATCTCACCCCCTTTTCCTTTATCTTTGGTTTTCCTTAACCCCCCCCCCTAGGTGGAAAGGATTAGTATATTTTATAACTTTGGCGTATAAGCTTATTGAGTTTATACTAGTTTTGCTTTGTTGTTCAAGTGGATTTCAAAACTTTGTGTTATCACCTTTGGTAGAAAAAGAAATTTCTATCTTCATTATTTTGGAGGTTTTTATTTAAGTCGACGTCCAGCTCGCGATCTTGGGCCCGCGGGTTTTGGGGTCGCGACATAACATGACCTTCATGTTTAGCTTGTGGAAGTCCCTTTGTTAGCGGGTCCACGACATTGTCATCAGTAGGTACTTTGCATATATTCACGTCACCTCTGTCAATGATTTCTCGAATGACATGGTAACGCCTAAGTATGTGTTTGGATTTTTGATGTTCCCTTGGTTCCTTTGCTTGAGCAATAGCACCATTATTATCACAATAAAGATCTATTGGATTAGCAATACTAGGAACCACTTCAAGTTCAGTGATGAACTTCTTAATCCAAATAGCTTCCTTTGCAGCATCCGATGCAGCAATATACTCAGCTTCCATTGTAGAATCAGCGGTTGTACTCTGCTTGGAACTCTTCCATCTTACAGCTCCACCATTTAACATAAACACAAAACCCGATTGCGATCGACTGTAAGCATTTACAACGAGATCATTTTCCATTCCTCCATAGACCAAAACGAGTCTTTAGTCCTTCTCAAGTACTTAAGAATCACTTTTACAGCCACCCATGATTATCTCCGGGGTCGGATTGGTATCTACTTGTCATGCTCAAAGCATAAGATACATCCGGCCTAGTACAAATAATGGCATACATGATGGACCCAATTGCCGAAGCATATGGAACATCATTCATTTTCTCTCGCTCATCTTTTGTCTTAGGACATTGAGTCTTGCTTAGAGAAACTCCATGTACACCGCGCAAGGTACCTCTTTTAGAATTTCCATACGGAATCTTCTAATGACCTTGTCAATGTATGTACTTTGGCTTAAACCAAGTAGCTTCCTTGATCTATCTCTATAGATCTTAATGCCAAGTATATATGCGGCTTCACCCATATCTTTCATTGCGAAACACTTTCCCAACCTAGTCTTTACGGACTGAAGTGTAGGAATGTCGTTTCTAATGAGTAATATGTCATCCACATATAAAATCAGGAATAACACTATGCTCCCACTAATCTTCTTGTATACACAAGGCTCATCTTCGTTCTTGATGAAACCAAACTCTTTGACCGATTCATCAAAACGGAGATTCCAACTCCTAGAAGGTTGCTTCAATCCATAAATGGATTTCTGCAATTTGCATACCTTAGAATTCTGTTCAAAACCTTCTAGTTTGTGTCATATACACATCCTCTTGTAATTTTCCATTTAGGAAAGCGGTTTTGACATCCATTTGCCATATTTCATAGTCATGATATGCGGCAATGGCAGCAAAATTCTTATAGACTTGATCATTGCTACGGGTGAAAAGGTTTCATCATTGTCAATACCATGAACTTACCTATAACCTTTCGCTACATGTCTAGCTTTGTAAGTATGAACCTTCCCATCCATGTCAGTCTTCTTCTTGAAGACCCATTTGCATCCTATGGTTTTTACACCTTTGGGTGCATCAATCAAATTCCAAACTTGATTGTCTTGCATGGATTGCAATTCGGATTCCATGGCTCCAAGCCACTTGTCCGAATCAGGAGAAGACATCGCCTCTTGATAGGTTGTCGGTTCATCATTCTCAATGATTTCCACCTCATTACTATCCGTTACGAGAAATCCATATCTCGGGCTCGGATCGTAACCTACTAGATCTGCGAGTTGCTTGTGTATTTGAACAGGTTCCAGAACTCCTTGTGGTTCTTGTTCTTGTTCCACTATTGGTTCAATGTTGTTTTCTGGGTCTCGAATTTCTTCAAGATTTATTTTACTCCCACTGATTTCTTTGGAGAGAAACTGTTTCTCTAGAAAGACACCAGTTCGGGCAACAAACACTTTGTTGTCCTCTCGGTTGTAAAAGTAATATCCTTTTGTTTCCTTAGGATATCCCACGAAAATACATTTATCAGATTTGTGTGCTAGTTTGTCGGAGATAAGTCGTTTGACCAAAGCTTCGCAACCCCAAATCCTCATGAAAGACAAACTAGGTTTCTTTCCGCTCCACATCTCATATGGAGCCTTTGGAACCGATTTAGTTTGGAACTTGATTTAGTGTGAAATCAGCGGTTTCTAGAGCGTAACCCCAAAAGGATATTGGAAGATTCAACTGACTCCTCATTGATCGAACCATGTCTAACAAGGTCCGATTCCTCCTCTCGGAACACACATTCCATTGTGGTGTTTCGGGTGGAGTCAATTGTGAAATTATTCCACAATTCTTTAGATGATCATCAAATTCATGACTCAAGTAGTTTCCACCTCGATCCGATCGAAGTGCTTTAATACTTTTGCCAAGTTGTTTTTCTACTTCTTTTGAAATATTCTAAATATCTCAAATGCTTCTGTAGACACCCCGCCTTGGACCGCTCACCCCGATTGCACACTTGATTTGTGTTTCTCCCTCTTTTAAGTGTTTTCTGTTAGTTTCTGTTACTTTGGTTAAGTTCCAGACGGACTCCGTTAAGTCTCGGGACTAAACTGAATAACAGTTCTAACTTTCTAGTCCATTATGTCAAAAAATTGCTTCTCAGAGTCGCGCGCGCTCCGCCCCTTGAGCCAGACGCGCGCTCCTTCCGCCGCCTAGGCAGGATGCGCGCGCTTTCTGGGGTGTGTCAGTTACAGATTCTGCCCAAGAATTCTCTCCCTTGCTCATTATACATGATTTTTGCCCGGGAAAAGATTTCTTGGAGACTCCGTTTGGCTCCAAAAATAGTCCTTTTTCAACAACTATAAAAACCCCTCCAATCCATCATTGGAGGAGGACCTTGGACATCATTACTTTTAGACCTTTTACTCACTTCTTTCCTAGACTTTTTCTTGTGATTTCTTCAACTAAGTATTCAACCTCTTCTCCAAGGCTTTACAAGAGGTTCTCTTTGAAGGATACTATAGGTAAATGTATTAAGCATTTCTCTTCTTCTTCTTCTTCTTCTTCTTCTTCTTCTTCAATCAAATGTGCAATCACCCAAACCATTTGGGACATGACACCAACGGTCATTTCATTACATTGAATTGGCCTATGAGTCATCCCCTACATTTTAACTATAAAACCCCTTTTTATCATCATTCTAATAGGAAGAACGCATTTATCTTTAAAAGTGAATTATGAACAAACAAGACCGACTTTGCTCGGGCGAAATGGGTGTTTAAGTACTTCCCATTTCGTAACCTAACCCCCAAACCCCTCATCCCAAAGAATCTCTGTTTTCGTGAATCAAACTTAGGCTCATAAACATTAGGTTTTCTTACGTTCCTCAAAAACGTGGGTGGCGACTCTAAAATACAATTAGACATCCTAGGGTAATTCACGCGCTCTTACCAAGCGGTGGTCCCCCCGGGGTATCTACAGTGTCGACTCTGCTGGGGACTGCTTGAGGGTTAAACTTGTGTTTGTGTTCATAATTCACTTTTCTGGGCATTCTGGAAATTGACATGGAAAGCGCGCGCCTCAGACCTTCATGGTCCAAAGCGCGCGCGTCCCGCGTCAAATTCCAGAATCGCCCGCCTTCCATGTGTTCTTCCTATTCTTCCTATTATTTCGTGCTAACAAACATTACAGGGGTTCCATCACACAATCAGGACCAGGGCAATCTCCTGAGTCCATAAGTTTCTGATAATCTGACAGGTGAGCCCAGAAGCGGGCGCCTCCTAAATACAATGCGCCAGGCGCGCGCTTCCCACAACACTATCCTGAGGCGCGCGTTTCTGGGCCAATTTCCAGGGCAAAAAATAGGTTTCAGTGACTGAACAGAACAGTGGGGTGTGGGCACAGTTGCCTGCATCAGAACAGAATTGAACCCTTGGACTGTTTAATTTTGTGTTTTATTTACTGGTCACACGGGTGATTCGGGAGTTGTAATTTACGTGCTTATGTGTTTGTTTTTCTTTTCTTTTCAAAAAAAGAAAAATAAAAAAAAATAATAAAAAATTTTGTCACGTGATAGACCTCACACTACATGCACATTACTCCTATAAATTGCTCACTATCGAGTCGCACAAGTCCAACCCAAACCCGTCGAGGCCCATCCTAGAAAGTTTCAAGCTCCACTCGACCTTGGCTCTTTCGAAGCGGTAACCTCAGCCCGTGGCGTAGTTCATGACTACATGCCGGGGGTGACCTTTAAGCCTCTCTTTAGCCAAGCACAAACCACACAATTCTAGTTAGGGTCTAACCCTCCGTGACCAAGTCGGTTTCCATGTACCGAGATTTCCCTAAACTAATGTTTTCAAATCATACATGCCAACTTGTTGAAACGGACGCAATAAAAATCCGTCCCAAAAGTGGTTATTTTGGACGAAAAAAAAAAAAAAATCTGTCCCCGCATGTATGCTTTACTACATTAATTTAGTTTAATCCCGACACATGTAGGATTCACAAACGCAATGGAATCCGATGAGTATATATGGGACCGCGAGATGGTCTATATACTAGTGTGACGTTCTATTATCTTCTTAGAAACCCCAAAAGGGACCCATTCCCTCTGACTTATAAAATAATAAAAAAAAAGAGTCTTTTTTCTTATGTGGTTCGAGTCGTGTGCCCAACTGTGTGTTCTCAACCTCTTCATAGACCGAAAGTGTGAACCGAGACTGAAAAGGCCTACTTCTCCAATTATAGGTCCGATTGGTACTATCCGCATCTACAGGGATTCATCCAACAGGCTTGTCCGTGAACCGATCACTCCAACAGCTTCTACATCATCAATGGCCGGCGACTCCAACACCAACAACGCCATGACTCTCGAACAGCTTTCTGCCATGGTTCAAACACTCCAACAATAAGTCTCTACCCTTAACCAAGAGACTTATTGTTGAGATGTGGTATTCAATGAACATGTATTGTACAAGGACAGAAAGGGGGCATCTGATGATATTAGTTTGGAACCGGAGGTTGTAGAGGTGGATATTCCAGACTCGGGTGGGAGCAGGACGGTTCATGATGACCAAGGTCAGGGGGTCAATGAAGATGAACCACATACTCTGGAACCGGATATTCTGCTGCGTAGATCCAGCAGGTTGCGTGGATCACCTGACAGGTATACTCCTTCAAATTACTATTTGTTGCTGACAGATAGTGGTGAGCCGGAATGTTTGCGGAGGCTGTTCGTAGTGCACTTTGTGATAAGTGGAAAGCTGCGATGGATGATGAGATGGACTCATTAAAGGCGAACAAAACTTGGGAGTTGATTAAACTGCCTAAGGGGAAGAAGGCATTGCATAACAAGTGGGTTTACAGGATTAAGGAGGAAGCAAACGGCAGTAAGCGTTACAAGGCAAGGTGGTTGTAAAAGGGTTTCAGCAAAAGTACGGTATTGACTACACCGCGGTATTCACTCCTGTTGTGAAGATGACCACTATCAGAATGGTTCTGGGGATAGTAGTGGCGGATAACTTATTGCTGGAACAGATGGATGTAAAGACGGCCTTTCTTCATGGTGATTTGGAGGAAGAAATTTACATGGTACAACCAGAGGGTTACTTGTCTAAGGGTAGCGAGGAACTGGTTTGCAGGTTCACTAAGAGCTTGTATGGCCTTAAACAAGCTCCTAGGCAGTGGTACAGGAAGTTCGATGGATTCATGCACGATATTGATTTTTATCAGATGTGAGGCAGATCATTGTTGATACTTCAAGAACAGGGACAATGGGTATATAATCTTGCTGTTATATGTGGATGACATGTTAATAGCGGGCTCTAGCAGTAGAGAGGTAAACAGATTGAAGGCTCAGTTGTCAGAACGGTTCGAGATGAAGGATTTGGGGAGGCCAGAAAAATCTTGGGCATGCGGATTGACCGGAATAGGGAGTTGGGTAAGTTGGTTCTTTCACAAGCAGAATACGTTGAGAAAGTCTTGACAAGGTTTTGCATGGAAGAGGCGAAGCCAACAGGGACACCATTGGGTATGCATTTCAAGCCATCCGAGAAGGACTCACCTAAGGGCAAGGAGGAGCGTGACAAGATGGAGAGGACTCCATATGCTTCGGCAGTAGGGAGTCTAATGTATGCAATGGTGTGTACAAGGCCAGACATTGCACATGCGGTGGGAGTAGTCAGCCGGTACATGGGCAATCCAGGAAAGCAACATTGGGAAGCGGTTAAATGGATCCTGCGTTACTTAATGGGTAATGCTGGTAAGGCTCTGTGTTTCTCAAGCAAGGAGGTCGTGTTAGCGGGTTATGTGGATGCGAATTTGGCATCAAGTGATCTGGACAAGAGGAGGAGTACCACGGGTTATGTCTTCACATTGGGTGGTACGGCTATCTCCTGGGCTTCTAAATTGCAGAAGATCGTGGCTCAGTCGACTGCGGAAGCAGAATATGTGGCAGTGACAGAGGCAAGTAAAGAGATGGTATGGTTGCAGAATTTCTTGGGTGAACTTGGGAAGACGCGAAGTGGTAATGCTCTCTACAGTGACAGTCAGAGTGCAATTCATTTGGCTAGGAATCCAGCGTTTTCATTCTGGGACGAAGCACATTGAACTGAGGTTTCACTACATCAGGCATCTCTTGGAGAGGAAGATCTTAAGGCTGGAGAAGATATTGGGATCGGAGAACCCGGCTGACATGTTGACCAAGGTGGTAAACCTTGAAAAGTTGAAGCTATGTAAAGCTTCAATTGGGCTTGGAGAATAGGAGAGGAGGAAGGCACTACCATGTTCGAGGTGAGCACTAGGACGACACCAAGGATGAGTTGAAGAACGGATACGGGGCTTGTATGCGCAGTTGATCTCTAGGTGGGAGATTGTGGAATAGAGGACCAACCGGGACTAGACTTCAGAGCAAAGAGGAAAATCGTCGGAGGGACTGTTACTCTAGGCGGCCGCCCAAGGTGATGGTGGGCGACCGCCCACTTAATCAGTTGGTTCGTCCGGAGGAGCAGCTTCATGGGCGACCGCCCAGGACCAATATGGGCGACCGCCCACTTGTCGGGATGGGAAAATTTCGGGTCCGTTTTTTAGGCCAATTTTCGGGTTCCTTTGTCCATCTAGGGTTAGGTTTGTATTCCTGGGCACATATTTAAGTAAAGTTCCGTCCCCAAACTCATTGTAACTCAGATTTAACATATTATAGTGCAAGATCCTGGCTTGGTAGTGCCCCCAGACGTAGTCAAACATATTGACGAACTGGGTAAACACATTTCTGTGTCTTTTCTTGCTTTGATTTCTTGTGCTTTGTTTGTGTGCTCTTATTGTTCTTGTGGGTTTGCTTGGGTAGTGGAGGGTCATATCCACAACAGCAAGCACGCGACATACCCGAAGATCCTTTGTTAATACACCTCAAGAAGACGCAAGCTAACATATCCATCTGGGACCTTATTGCATCATCAAAGAAACACCGAGACCTCGTCATCAAGAACTTGGATGACACATCAGTCTCTCCCGACACGACTCTGAGGACCTGGTCACATTCACTTCGGCAATGTCATCACTTTTGCCTACATGGACCTCCCGCCATTTGGGTCCGAACACAATGAAGCCATCTACCTCAAAGTAAGGGCAAGGGGGAGACCCATCTCAAGAGTTCTAGTAGACGGTGGTTCTGCACTCAACTTAATGCCGAGCCGAGTCATGGGCATACTGAGGCTCAAAAGCTCCGATTTACAAACCTCCGCACAAGTCATTAGAGGGTACGACAGCACTGCCATACAGTCATGGGAATGTTGGAAGTTGATATCGAATTTGGAAGCATGATCATGTCCGTCCCATTCCAAGTACTTGATGTCCCTACGTCGTTCAACTTACTTTTGTGCCGACCATGGATCTACAGTTCCAATGTTGTCCCTTCCACTCTCCATCAATGTGTCAAGATCAGAAATGGGGACGAGATAGTCACCGTCATGGCCAAGAAAGTCACCATCCACAGAAATGGGGGACAACCCGTTCACTAAGTCCAACACGGGACAGAAGATGCCAATCTCTCCGGCGTCAACACCATTAACAAAGAAGGGGGAAACAGACAATGGACCCTCGGCAATCCTAAAATTCTCCGCATGATGAGGAACATGAATCACTTTCCCAGTCTAGGCCTAGGGAAACATCAACAAGGGATATTGCACACCGTAGAAGTTCCTTTTGTCAAGAACAAGTTTGGTCTGGGATACGAGCCTACCAAAGATGACTTGAAATACGAGCAAGCAGTCAAGAATCAAAAGACCCAAGCTCGCAAAGAAGGGCGACAATATGAAATCCCTAACTTGAGGCCTTACCGCAACACACTAAACGGTCATTTTGTTCGCCAAGGGGAAGATGTTCCGTACATGATCTTTCTGAACCATGAGTTAACAACAAGGGTGTCAGAAAGCCAGGTCTCGAGATCTTCACTGATTGTGAAATACCGACACAGGAAAGGGAGCCTACTCCAATGTCACCCCGAGAGTGGTGGGGCAAGAAAGTGACTATAGAGTCCGAGGTAGAGATTACCGTAGGGGAAGAACTATCCGATCTAGCCTCCATGTTCGAAGAATTTTTCCATCATGGACGATTGTCAAGTCAATGCCATCTACGACACCGTTGTCAGAGAAGGAAACATCAGTGAGATCCCGCCAAGATCCGAGCCAATCAACAACTGGTATTCAACGAGGGTCCCATAATATCCGAGGATTTCTTGATTCGAGAAATGGGTTGCATACCCGTACAATAACAAAGGAAGAGCGGCTCACACTAAATTTCGATTCCGATAGTGTTTCTAATGTCCTCACCCAAGAGGATATGGAGGCAATAGCCGAGCGTGTGTTTCCTTTCATTGCTAATGAAAAATTTGATATTTCTGAGTACCCCGAGATTGCAAACATCATAAATGATGAATTTAACAAATAACGAACTTAATGAACAAGTTAATAACGATTCAAATTATGATGAAATAGACCACGAAAACATAACATACCTAAATGAACTAGCTCAACAGGTTCGTTGTCGTGGTAAAAATGGTCCAGGGGCTGATGAGGAATTGCATGTTGTTAATCTGGGTACCGACGAGGAGCCAAAAGAAACGAAGATTGACAGCTTCTTGAAGGGGGAAGATAAAGACAGATTGACTGCACTGCTCAAAGAGTTTGTGGATGTATTCGCATGGTCGTACAGAGACATGCCGGTTTGGATAGAAAGGCCGTGGAGCACAGAATTCCGATCAGAGAAGACGCCAAGCCAGTAAAGCAGAAGCTCAGAAAGATCAAGCCAGAATGGTCTCTACAAGTCAAAGAAGAGATTGAAAAGCTCCTCAGTGTGGGTTTCATCAAAGTCATTAAGTATCCGACTTGGCTAGCCAACATTGTGACAGTCAGAAAAGCAAACGGCAAGGTTCGAGTTTGTGTGGACTTCCGGGATTTGAACAGAGCTTCCCCGAAAGATGATTTTCCACTACCAGAGGGCTGTTACGGATTTATTCCATGACATGAGTCATAAGAGATCGAGGTCTATATGGACGACATGATCATCCATTCGAAGGGAACCAACGGTCAACATTTGATCGATCTTCACAAATTCTTTGAAAGACTTCGACAACACAAAATGAGACTCAATCCCGCAAAGTGCACTTTTGGGGTCGTCAGAGGAAAGGTTCTCGGTTACGTGGTCACTGAGAGGGGAATTGAAGCCGATCCCTCCAAGATCAAGGCAATCATTGACATGCCTCCTCTAAAGACGCAGAAGGAAATCAAAGGTTTCATGGGCAGACTTCAATACATCAGTCGATTTGTGCACCAACTCACTTCCATGTGTGAGCCGATCTTCAAGCTACTCAAAAAGAATGTGGCTCTAGAATGGACCGCTGATTGCCAAGAAGCCTTCGACCAAGTGAAGCATTACTTGACATGCCCTCCAGTTTTGGTTCCACCGCACAAAGAAAAGCCTCTCTTGCTCTATCTCACTGTCAATGATGAAGCCCTAGGGGCTATGTTAGCACAAGAGCAACAAGACTCCACAAAAGAGAATGCTATCTACTTTGTCAGCCGCGGGTTTCAAGGAGCTGAAAAGAACTACTCTATCTTAGAGAAGTCTTGTGCTGCATTGGTCTGGGTTACTCAAAAGCTCAAACATTACATGGAGGCCTTCCCAATCAAGTTGGTAGCAAAAGTGGACCCGCTCCACTACATCTTCGATAAGCCTTTCATGTCAACAAGAATAGCCAAATGGTATTTCATGCTCGCCGGATACGATATCACTTACGTCACACTCAAATCCATCAGGGGGAAAGTGTTCAGTGATTAGCTTGCTGAATTTCCGTGTGACGAAGTGAAGGGGGAAGACGTACAGTTCCCCGACGAGAATTTAATTTATGCTACAACAGAAGAAAATAAGTGGCAACTTTTTTTTGATGGCGCATCCAATAAGCATGGATATGGCATAGGGGTGTCACTTGTTGATCCAAAGGACATGTATATTCCAATCGCTATCCGCCTCGAATTTGAAGCCACCAACAACACCGCTGAGTACGAAGCATGCATAGCGGGGCTCGAAGCAGCCCTCGAGAGAAATGTCACAAGTTTAGAAGTATTCGGTGATTCCTTGCTCATCATCAATCAGACATCTGGAAAGTGGAAGATTCAAGACTCAACTCTACAACGGTATGGTTAACATCTCGAGGAGTTGGTTGAACAGTTTCAAGAAAGCACCTTCAACTACCTGCCAAGGGACAAGAACCGTTTTGCTGATGCACTGGCCACCATCGCTTCACTGGTCAAAATACCTGAGGGTAAAATGGTGAAGCCATTCAAAATTTCTCGAAGGAACAGTCTGGCATACTGCATGAGTATCGAGATCAACGAGGTCCAAACAAACTCCCCGTGGTATACGGATATCATGAACTTCCTCAAGGATGGTACTTATCCCGAGAATAGCAATAAGAAGTCCCAAATGGAATTGCAAAGACTAGCCTCCCGATATGTACTGATTGGGGACCGAGTCTACAAAAGGCACCACGAAGGGATCAATCGCCTATGCGCGAATGAGACCGAAGCTCAAGAAATAATGCATGAGATCCACGAAGGTGAATGTGGGCCCCACATGAACGGGTTTATGTTGACCAAGAAGATACTCCGCATGGGTTATTATTGGAGTACCATGGAAAAGGACTGCATCGGGAAAGTCAAGAGGTGCGCCAAATGCCAATTCCATACCAATGTACAGCACGCTCCGCCCTCACAGCTTTACAACATGACCACGCCGTGGCCTTTCTCTTGTTGGGGCATAGACATCATCGGCAAAGTTCACCCTACTGGCAGCAACGGACAATCTTTCGGCCTAGTAGCCGTGGACTATTTTACAAAATGGGTCGAAGCGCAGGCTTACCGAGTTCTCAACGCCAAGAAAGTGGCCAAATTCGTGAAAACCCACATCATGTGCCGATACGGCGTCCCTCATGAGATCATCTCAGACAACGGTTCTCACTTCGAGAAAGAGATGGACGCGCTCCTGCTAGAATACAAGATTACTAAGCACAAGTCATCTCCATACCGCCATCAAGCAAACGGCGCGGTCGAGGCAGCTAATAAAACGATCGAGACCATTGTGAAGAAAATGGCCTCCACTGGAAGGGATTAGCCCGAAAAGCTACCTCTAGCATTATGGGGCTACCGCACGTCAATACGGATAGTAACTGGAGAAACTCCTTATGCACTGGTATATGGTTCCGAAGCTGTACTACCAATAGAGCTCGAAGTTCCATCCCTACGGGTCCTCCTCGAGAACCAAGTCAATGAAGTCGATTGGATGCAAAGTCGTTATGAACAGCTAGCCCTACTCGACGAGAAAAGGCTAAGGGCAATCGAACGTACGAGGGCCTATCAATAAAGAATGGCTAGGGCTTTCAACAAAAAGGTGAAGCCCCGAAACATCAGTATGGGAGATTTGGTCCTAAGACAACACCCTCCTAATGCCATGAACCCCCTTGGAAAATGGGGACCCCGATGGATCGGTCCGTACGTAGTCAAGAAGATACTAAGCGGCGGTGCAGTCCGACTCGTGGATTTAGACAGAGATCAGCTGCCAAAAGAAGTCAACCTCGATAAATTGAAGAGATTTTACGTCTAATAAACGAAGACCATAAAAAAAAAAAAAGAGCTCGCTAGGTTGAAAACCCGAAAGGTCGGCCTAGGCAAAAATTAGAGCACTTGAAAAAAGAAGCCCGCTAGATTGAAAACCCGAAAGGGCGGTCTAGGCAAAAAACAGGGTGCACACACAAAAAAAAATAAAAAATGGACTTTGTTTGTTTGAACTACGGAGACCTGAGCCTCTACACTGGAGGAACGTAGGCAACCTTCGGGTGCGGTCTAAAATATAAACAAACACCCAAATCATTTCAAATTAACGAGATGCAATTTTTATTCATTTCTTGAATTATTTTGATCATTACAATGGAAATGTTGACCTATTAAAAGACATTAAAACATTAAATCCTAAACAAGTGGTCTATTTTAATTGCAATCTCGGTGGTACAAAAGAATATCTAATCTTTCTTCGGTTTGGGGACCCATCGCTTTTGGGGACGGCCTTTAGTCCTCTTGGATGGAGGCAGAGCATTCTCGAGACCACTAAGACGAGAAAAGACACTCGGACGAGACGGAGCTTCATAAACAACCTTCTCCTTACCCTTGCTAGAAGGATCTTTGACCGGAACAACCACGGGACGCTTCCACACATGGGAAGAATTTCCCTTGCCTTTCTTCTTCTTAGGCAAATAACGAGGCCTATAATCCCTCACATGGACCACCGGCTTCACGGACTCCACGGCAACACCCTCATTTGGCCTTCCCAAACGATCAAAGATGCTTGGACGCGCCTTCACAATTGGAGCAATGGGGACGGACTTCTCACCTTCGGGGACGGAAACTGTCACGCCCCGGAAATTCTAAAAATCCATAAATATAAAATTTACATAATTAACATCTCCAAAAATTCTAAATACCAAACCGGGCGCGTGGATTCTACTATAAACCAATACCAACAAAGAACACCTCAACGAGATTATAACTCGGAGACTAGAAACAAACGCGGAAGCAAGAACAACTATTAATAATATAAATTCCCAAAGGACCACAGTAAATACATGACCCTGAACGACCACAACCTTTCAACCATATACAAAGAGGCTCTGAAGAGTAACTACCCCAAAGGCGATCAACCTGCTCAGAAGACTCCCGATACAACGGACCTCAAACGATACCACTTGCTTTCCTGGGGGGGGTTAAGGAAAAACAATTTGAAACAAGAAACGGGGTGAGATAAAATCTCAGTAAGTTACTAAATGCATATACATGGCATAATATCATGCAAATCAATTATATAACTGAGCAAGTAAATCATATAACAACAATTGAGAAAGCTCCCTATCGCCAACCGTCCCATACCAGTTGAAAATAACGACTAACTCATCATGCAGCACATAAGACTGAAATAAACACGTTACAAAGGATACTGAGCCAAGGTATAAACCAAAGTATATAACAATTGTTGCGCAGCTTGAACCAATTCCAATCAACCAATCTTCGTGTAGGCATAAACAGCTGAAGACATCCAATCACGTAGCAGCATAAGAGCTGAAGGAAACCAATCAACCCATCTTCATAGTAGCATAATAGCTGAAGAGAAAACCCCGGTACCGGAACCAATAACAACAAGGGGACGATGACACACAGTCAAAGCCCAAAACCAATAGCTATAATGCTCATAAAGGAGCTAGCTCATCTCACATCCAAGGCCAATCTGGAGGAGGGTAATAATGGGGCAAAACAATGGTCAAGAATTATAATGGACTCAGCTCATTGCCATTATAATCTTTCGCATCGCCCGAAATACACAAATACCAGCTGGACTTCCAAATAAAGGCTAAGTAATAAAATACTAGCACAATAAACAACCACTGATTCCAAAGTAGGGAACCATACCAATTAATCACCATAAAGATGCAAACGATTACTCATGAAGAGTTCAACAACAACGAACACAAGAAGTTTCTCATAAAAGAGCCCAACAATGATAAATGAGATTGCTCATAGGGAGCCCAACAACAATGACCATTAAAACATAATAATTCCATGATAAGGAACCATACCGAACACATTCTAAAGATGGTACTCATAAGTTACTCAAAAAGAGTACCACCTAAACGGTCGCTCACAAATAGTACCATGACTATTACCAAAATGACCCTAAACATTTACTCATAAAGATATACTAGGACTATGAACTCAACCATCTCATCACAACTGAAATTCCAAATAAGAAATCAGAATGAATACATCTTAAGGTTAATCAAACCGTAGGTACCCAATTGCCAATTCACGCTTTACTTCCGTTCATAACGAACCAATTCTAAACACCCCAAACGAATCCAAAAGGTTACACTTATTAGAACATGATCATGACAGGACTAAACCCTACACCTTGGTGTTCAATAACAACCCTCTAGGTATTATAGGACATCGCCTAAAACCTAGACCAAGTCTTACTCGAAAATCAATTCGATTAGAACAATCACGAACACATCATAAGGTGCCCAAACAATCCCAAACAATACTTGATAAAATTACATGACACCATTGTTCACAAAGGAACCAATTTCAACTACTAAAGTGTTCCACGGAGCCCAACTAAGTCATCTAGAATAGTACTACGGAACCTAGATCGAGACTACACCTTGATCTTAAACCTCAACGAAAAGACAACCATTCTTATCTAGAACCATCCGGCCAATAGAACCATTTCATATTAATCTAAAAGAGCTTTCCGATGATAGTTTATACGTCCAAAACGGAGTCCGGATGAAGAAGTTATGGCCTCCGGAAGATTGAACGTAAAACGGACAATTTATATAAAGTGTTCGGCCGGACATTAAGAAAAATCCCTGTTTTAGCTCCGAATTTCACTCCTTTCATTCTAAATCTTAGGAGTACCTATATATACTTCTATCCTAACATTTAAAGACAAGAAAACTCAATTCATGTGCCTCTAAAACCCAAACTAAAATACAACCTAGTCTTAAACAAACACAAATGTGATTTCCAGAAAAAGGGGGCGGGCGGGCGCTCGCCAAGGGGCGGGCGGGCGCTCAGTCCAACAGAAGGTTGGAAATGGGAAAAAGGGTAGGTAGGCGGGCGCCTGGCTCAAGTCGGGCGGGCGCCTGGTCTGCCTTCAGGCCGGGAAAACAGAGCTGGGTTCTTCAAGAATTCTCTCCATTTCACAAATCCTCAAAATCAAACACAACCAACAAGTTTGCTAAGGTACCCAAACAACATTTAAGCTTAAGGGGACCTAACTAACACCGATTATCAACCCAAAACCAAGATTGAATCATGACATTCATAACATTCACCATTTTTATCAAAAACCCAAATAAATTCCAAATAAATTCCAAACTCAATAAAACATCGAATATAACAACTTGAGCATCATATAAACATGATATGAACGTTTTAGCATAAAAATGGGGAAAAGCAACTTACCCAGATTTTATCAAAGGTGACGGAACTCGAAATTTCTTAGCTTCCTAAGATCCTATCGACGATCTAAACATGTTTCATGTTATGAGAAATGAGAAATAATGAGGGGAAGATAGCTAGAATGAGAGAGAGAAGGGAGAGAGAAATATCTTAGCTTTTCCCATGGAAAGAGAGAGAGAGAAACTAGTGTGTGTGTGTGTGAGGGAAGAGGGAGTATGCAGGAGAGTGAGGGAGAGAGGGGGAAGTTGAAATATTAAAGAAAGTTTCACAATTAACCCCTCCACAACAACATTGAACACATAAATCCTTTTCAACTAAATCTCCTATCTTCACCTTAGCACAATTGATTAATTTAAAATGCTAGACAAAATATTAAGAAACATAAAATGCACACATAATTATTTAATTAAATAAATAATTTAACTAAATAAATAAGCAATAAATAAATAATTAAATATTTATTTCTAAGAAAATAGAGGCGGGTTTTCGGGTCGTTACAATCTACCCTCGTTAAAAAGAATTCGCCCGCGAATTCACTCATCAAAATCACAATGCGCGGTCATAATGAGGCAACAAAATATCAATTCGCATAAAGTACTCGTAACCCCAAATCAAGTACCTATTAAAGATTTCAGACAACAATTCCATGACTCAAATAAACCCACACATATTGAACACATACATATCTCAAGCATATTCATATCAACATCCTAAAGTTAACTTCCTCTTTCATCCCGAATTTCACATTCTCAAGACTATCACTTTGTCACGACCTGAAAACTAGGCTCTATTTTATTAGTAATAAATAACTATTATTTATTTATTTGCTTATTTATTTATATTAATTATTATTTATTTAAATATTTATGTGTGCATTTTATGTGTTATAATAATTTATGACTAGCATTTTATTCGGGTCATTTGTGCTAGTGTAGAAGTGTTGAGTCTTATTTATTAGTGGGGAGTTTTATTTTGAAAGGGTAGTATTAGGGGGAAGGGCCTAAGTGTAAAATGTTCAAATAATTTCTCCTACTCCCTCCCTACTCTCCTCTCTCTCCTCCCTCACCTCCCTCACTCTTTCACTCCATCTCTCTCCCAGCTCATTTCTCTCTCTCTCTTCCATAGCAAAAAGGTAAGTTTTTCTCTCTTCCTTCTCTCTTCATTTTCTTCCTCTTCCTCTCATTATCTCTCATTTCTCATAACTTGAAACTTGTTTAGATCGTCGATAGGATCGTAGGAAGTCAAGAAATTTCGAGTTCCGTCACCTTTGAGAAAATCCGGGTAAGTTACTTTTCCCCCCATTGATGCTAAAAATGTTCATCCTATGCTTAGATGATACTATGATTTCCATTTATTGCTTCTTTGGTTGATTTTGTGATGATTTACATTTTTGTTCATTTTGTGAAATTTTGGTATTTGAATCACCCTTGATTGAGGTCCCTTAGATGATGTTGTTGGAGTCCTTTTGGTTCAAAATGGTGTAGGTACTTTAGTTCACATTTTGGTAGTGTTAGAAATGGTGAAGATTGGGTTTGTTTTGGATTTGGGTTGTTAATGGTAGAAACCCAGATTTTTGGCCGGAATTTGCCTTTCCGGGCAAGGAGGCGCGCGCACCCTCCCATAGGAGGCGCGCGCACCCTTATGCCCTTCTTGAACAAAACCTTCTGTTTCTTGGAGGTGCGCGCACCCTCTCTTCCTCCAAACTTGATTTTCCTTCTGATCAAAGGAGGCGCGCGCACCCTCCCATAGGAGGCGCGCGCACCCTCTCCCTGGTGTGAAATTATTTCCCTTTTTGTCCAATCTTTCGAGAGCCATATCTCCCTCATCCGGACTCCATTTTAGGTGTATAAATTATCATTTTAAAGCTCTCCTTGAGCTCTTCGAGATGAGTGACCAGTTTTGGTTGTGTTCTTGAGTTAACTGGATCCTTTGTGATTGAACGTGATATGGGAATTGTGTTATCATGGTTGAGTTTATTGGAACACCTTACTGGTGTGTTGTTGGTTCATTTCGTCTTATTGGGGATCACTTTGTATGGTTCCCTACTTTGGAATCGTTAGTTGTTTATCGCGCTAGTATTTTATTACTTAGCCTTTACTTGAAAGTCCAGCTGGTTATTTGTGTATCGAGTCAGGCAATGGATCATGCTATAATGGCACAAGACAAGCCCAGTATAGCATCGCCCATTGATCCTCGTTTCCTCATCCAGATTGGCCTTGGATGGGATGAGCTAGCTCCTTTGTGAGTATTCTAGCTAGGCGTTTTGGAGCATGACTTGTGGCATGGCTCCTGCCCTTTGTGGCATGTTACTTGGTTATTGGTTCCGGTACCGGGATTTCTCTTCAGCTTTCATGCTATTATGAAGATGATGATTTGTTGATTATTGAAGCTGCGCAGCGACCTTTATTTGGTTATATCAGTTGGGAAAACATTGGCTAATATCCTTTGTTAATTGTTTATTTCCGCTGCTATCTGATATATGATAATTGCTATGTGTTATGTGATTTATTATTGATTATTGCATCCTAGCATGTCATATAGTTGCATTAGTAACTTATTGAGATTTATCTCACCCCTTTTTATTTTGTCTTTGTTTTTCCTTAACCCCCCCCAGGACCAAGGAATTAGACTCGCTGATCACGAGGACGTCGTGAGGGTTGAGCTTTTGGGGCAAGTGTATATTGGTGGGTTTACATTATATAAATGTGTAACCTTTTTGGGATATTTGTACCAAACTTGACGTCACTAAGATTTGTATATTTTATTATTTTGTAGTGTGAGCTTATGGGGCTTACACTAGTACATTGTTGTTGTTAAATTGTTTTCCAAAACCTTGTGTTATCATCTTTTGATAGGAAATGAAATTTTTATCTCCGATATTTTGGTATTTTGATTAGTAAGTCGACGTCCAGCTCGCGCACTCCGGGCTCGCGGGGTCGGGGTCGCGACAGTTGGTATCAGAGCTATGGTTTAACTCTAAGTATAAGTCTAGGTGGACTAGTATGACCTAGGTGGGTAGTTGTGTTCGGAGTGAGTAACGGTTGATGTTTTATGCAGGTAATTGTTCTCAATGGCTAGAAGAAGAACGGGTGAAGGTTCTAGTGGGGCTCAGAATCAGAATGATATTCGGGAAGAGAACCGTGCCATGTTCCAAGGCATGTTTGAGGCGGCCATGAAGGCTATTCATGATCAAGGTCCGAGAGAGGAGTATGTGCCACCTCCGAGATACGGGTTGGAGCAATTTCTGAAATTAAAACCAAGAGAGTTTGATGGTGAGCCCGATGTAAAGAAGGCCGAACTATGGGTTGAGTCTATGGAGAAAATTTATGATGTGTTTGGGTGCACAGACGAGATAGGGTCCGGTTCACAGCTTATAAGCTTGTGGGTACCGCCGAGCATTGGTGGAAAGGGGTTAAAGCAAGTTGGGATGACACTCACACAGTGTATGAATGGGAATTGTTTCTGCGGAAGTTCAAAGATCATTTCATTCCGGTAGTGGATCAGAACTGAAAGGAGATCGAGCTTCTCAACTTAGAGCAAGGTTTGTTGTCTATATCTCAATACTCGGCTAAGTTCACAGAATTAGCCCGGTATTGTGACTATCTTGTGAGGACCGAAGAACAGAAAGCTATGAGATTCATCCGGGGTTTGAAGACTTCTATTCGGACTCAACTTATAGCCCAAAGGATTGTGACATTCCAGGATGCGGTGGACCGAGCCTATATGATCGAGCAAGATATAGAGGAGCATAAGAAGAAGGTAGAGGTGACTAACCCGAGCAAACAAGGAGGGCAAGGCAAGCCACAATCCCGTTCTGATAACCGAGGTAACTTTGGGGGACAATCTCAGTTCCGAGGGCACCGATCCCAAGGAACCCGGGTACTACTTCCGGGAACCAAGGGAACCAAAATAGGCGGCTTTGTTCCTATTTCCAAAAGGAAGGCCATTCAGAGGACCAGTGTTGGAAGAAACAGGGGAAATGTATTAGCTGTGGGAAGTTGGGGCATTTTGCGAAGGATTGCCCGAGATTCAGAGGTCAACCATCCGTGTCAGGAGTTGGTACTCCTCAGGGTCAGAAAAGGGATGCTACGGGGAAGCCCAAGGTCCAAGGAAGGGTATTTGCCATGAATCAACAACAAGCTACCGATGATCCTTCTGTTATTGGAGGTATTGTTTCTGTGTTTAATGTGAGCGCCCGAGTGTTAGTTGATCCAGGATCGTTTCATTCTTACATTTCTGTGAAATTTGCTTCCTTGTTAAATGCTGTATCTGAGTCTTTGCTTATGTGCTAGAGGTGTCGACCCCTATAGGAGAATGCTTGGTGACTGATAAAGTCTTTCGTGCTTGTGATGTGCTTATATGTGGTCGTGTTTTGTGTGCAGACTTGGTAGTCTTCCTATTCAGGACTTTGATGTTATTTTGGGTATGGATTGGTTGAGCAAGTTTCATGCTTCTGTTGATTGTCGTAGGAAAATTGTTACTTTTTCTATCCCTGATGTGCCTAAGTTTACTTTTGAGGCTATGCCTTTTGGTAGAAATTTTCGTATCATCTTTTATGTGAAAGCTAAAAGATTGTTGCACCGTGGTTGTGAGGGGTACTTGGCTAGTGTGCTTGATACTAGGAAAGAATCCCCTAGTTTGGAGAGCGTTCGGGTAGTTAGGGAATTTCCCGATGTTTTCTCTTCTGAGTATGATATGCCTCCGATCGTGAGATAGAATTTTGCATAGATCTTTTACCGGGTACGGCTCCGATTTCGAAAGCACCGTATAGATTGGCTCCCGCAGAGTTGAAGGAACTAAAGGTTCAGTTGCAAGAGTTGCTTGATAGAGGGTTTATCCACCCTAGTTTTCCCCGTGGGGAGCACCGGTTTATTTGTGCGAAAGAAAGATGGTTCTTTGAGATTGTGTATCGACTACCGAAAGTTGAATCAGGTTACAGTGAAGAACAAGTATCCTCTACCTCACATGATGATTTATTTGATCAGCTTCAGGGGTCCGTCGTGTTTTCCAAGCTTGATTTGAGGAGTGGGTATAATCAGTTGAAGATTCGATCGGAGGATATTCCGAAGACGGCTTTCCGCACCTGTTATGGTCATTACGAGTTCTTGGTTATGCCGTTTGGGTTGACGAACGCGCCTGCCGTATTTATGGATTTGATGAACCGGGTTTTCCATCCTTATCTTGATTTGTTCGTGGTGGTCTTTATTGATGATATACTCGTCTACTATAAATCTAGAGAGTAGCACGAGCAACACTTGAGGACAGTTTTATCCGTTCTTGCGAGGGAGAAATTATTTGCGAAGTTTAGTAAATGCGAATTTTGGCTCGAGAAAGTGTCATTTCTGGGCCATGTGATTTCTAAAGATGGGATTTCGGTGGATCCTTCAAAGATAGAAGCCATAGTGGATTGGAAGAGACCCGAGTCAGTGACCGAGATCAGAAGTTTTCTGGGTTTAGCCGGGTATTACAGAAGGTTTATAGAAGGGTTTTCGAGGATTGCTACTCCGATGACTCAGTTGACCCGGAAGGATGTACCGTTTGTGTGGAGTGAAAAATGTCAAAGTAGCTTCGATGAATTAAAGAAGAGATTAACTAGGCTCCTATTCTTGCGTTACCAAATGGAAATGACGATTTAGTAATTTACAGTGATGCTTCGAAAGAGGGTTTGGGTTGTGTTTTGATGCAGAATGGGAAAGTAATTGCGTATGCTTCGAGGAAGTTGACCCCTAGTGAACAGAATTACCCCACTCATGATATGGAGTTGGCGGCGATAGTCTTTGCGTTCCACAAATGGAAGCATTACCTTTATGGAGCGAAGTTTGAGATTTTACGGATCACAAGAGTTTGAAATACCTTTTCTCCCAGAAAGAGTTGAATAATAGGCAACGCCGATGGATGGAATTGTTGAAGGATTATGATTGTACGATTTCCTATCACCCGGGAAAGGCGAATGTGGTCGCCGACGCGATTAGTAGAAAGTCTTATGTGGCATCAATGATGGTTCGAGAGTGGAAAATGCTTGAGGATGTTAGAGATTGGTCTCCTCGTGAATCGAGACATGGGCTATTTTTGCGAATATTAGGGTATCTCCGACCCTAATTCAGAGGATAAAGGAAGCTCAGAAAGAAGATCCTGAGTTGGTGAAGATAATGGGTAAATTGAAGGAAAAGAACTACGAGGATTTTTCTTTGAGTTCGAGTGGATTTTTGACTTTCCGTGATCGTTTGTGCGTACCCGATGTTGGTGGAATAAAGAGGCATGTTTTAGATGAAGGTCACAAATCGAGATATACTATTCATCCGGGTAGTATGAAGATGTACCAGAATCTGAAGCAACATTTTTGGTGGAATAATATGAAAAGGGAAATAGCGGAGTATGTTTCGAAGTGTCTAACTTGTCAGCAGGTCAAAGCCGAGCATCAGAGACCCGCGGGACTACTTCAGCCGTTAGAGATTCCCGAGTGGAAATGGGAGCATGTGACTATGGATTTCGTTACGGGACTACCTCGTACCCGTAAGAAATATGACAGTGTTTGGGTAATAGTGGATAGATTGACCAAGAGTGCCCATTTCTTGCCTATTGACATCAGATATTCGATGGAGAAGCTTGCGACCCTTTATATTGATGAGATTGTTAGATTACATGGGATTCCGGTTAGCATCGTGTCAGATCGAGACCCGAGGTTTACTTCTAGATTCTGGAAGGCGTTCCAGGAAGCTTTGGGTACAGACTTGCGATTCAGCACAGCTTTTCACCCTCAGACCGACGGTCAATCCGAGAGGACCATTCAGATTTTGGAGGATATGTTGCGAGCTTGTTCGATAGACTTCTCTGATTCTTGGGATTCGCACCTACCGTTAGTGGAATTCTCTTACAACAACAGTTATCAGGCTAGTATCGAGATGGCACCTTATGAGGCCTTATATTGGAGAAAATGTAGATCGCCTATCTGTTGGGATGAGGTCGGTGAAGCGAACATCGTGGGTATTGATTTGCTTCAGGATTCAGTTGAGAAAGTTAGAGTTATCCGGGATCGATTGCAAACAGCCCAGAGTCGACAGAAGAGTTATGCAGATAACCGAAGGCGAGATCTTAGTTTTCAGACCGGTGATTTTGTGTTCTTGAAAGTATCTCCGAAGGTGGGTATTCGAAGGTTCGGGAAGAAAGGCAAATTGGCTCCGAGGTTTATAGGTCCGTTTGAGATTTTGGGAAAGGTTGGACTTCTAGCGTATCGACTTGCGCTACCGCCATCTTTAGACCGGTTGCACAACGTGTTCCATGTTTCTATGCTTCGGAAGTATGTTCATGATCCATCTCACGTGTTACCGAGGGTACCGGAGGATATAGAGCCCGATATGACTTACGAGGAACGACCGGTTCGGATTTTAGATGCCAAAGTCCAAGAATTGAGAAACAAAAGCATTGCGTTGGTTCGAGTTCTTTGGAGGAATCATAATTTTGAAGAATCGACATGGGAGCTCCGAGATGAGATCGAGAGGAAATATCCGTGGCTTTTTAATTCGGGTAAGTCTCGTTAAAATTCAGGTCGAATTTTCTTTAAGGGGGAGTGAATGTCACGACCCGAAAACTAGGCTCTATTTTATTAGTAATAAATAACTATTATTTATTTATTTGCTTATTTATTTATTTAAATTATTATTTATTTAAATATTTATGTGTGCATTTTATGTGTTATAATAATTTATGACTAGCATTTTATTTGGGTCATTTGTGCTAGTGTAGAAGTGTTGAGTCTTATTTATTAGTGGGGAGTTTTATTTTGAAAGGGTAGTATTAGGGGGAGGGGCCTAAGTGTAAAATGTTCAAATAATTTCTCCTACTCCCTCCCTACTCTCCTCTCTCTCCTCCCTCACCTCCCTCACTCTTTCACTCCATCTCTCTCCCAGCTCATTTCTCTCTCTCTCTTCCATAGCAAAAAGGTAAGTTTTTCTCTCTTCCTTCTCTCTTCATTTTCTTCCTCTTCCTCTCATTATCTCTCATTTCTCATAACTTGAAACTTGTTTAGATCGTCGATAGGATCGTAGGAAGTCAAGAAATTTCGAGTTCCGTCACCTTTGAGAAAATCCGGGTAAGTTACTTTTCCCCCCATTGATGCTAAAAATGTTCATCCTATGCTTAGATGATACTATGATTTCCATTTATTGCTTCTTTGGTTGATTTTGTGATGATTTACATTTTTGTTCATTTTGTGAAATTTTGGTATTTGAATCACCCTTGATTGAGGTCCCTTACATGATGTTGTTGGAGTCCTTTTGGTTCAAAATGGTGTAGGTACTTTAGTTCACATTTTGGTAGTGTTAGAAATGGTGAATATTGGGTTTGTTTTGGATTTGGGTTGTTAATGGTAGAAACCCAGATTTTTGGCCGGAATTTGCCTTTCCGGGCAAGGAGGCGCGCGCACCCTCCCATAGGAGGCGCGCGCACCCTTATGCCCTTCTTGAACAAAACCTTCTGTTTCTTGGAGGCGCGCGCACTCTCTCCTCCTCCAAACTTGATTTTCCTTCTGATCAAAGGAGGCGCGCGCACCCTCCCATAGGAGGCGCGCGCACCCTCTCCCTGGTGTGAAATTTATTTCCCTTTTTGTCCAATCTTTCGAGAGCCATATCTCCCTCATCCGGACTCCATTTTAGGTGTATAAATTATCATTTTAAAGCTCTCCTTGAGCTCTTCAAGATGAGTGACTAGTTTTGGTTGTGTTCTTGAGTTAACTGGATCCTTTGTGATTGAACGTGATATGGGAATTGTGTTATCATGGTTGAGTTTATTGGAACACCTTACTGGTGTGTTGTTGGTTCATTTCGTCTTATTGGGGATCACTTTGTATGGTTCCCTACTTTGGAATCGTTAGTTGTTTATCGCGCTAGTATTTTATTACTTAGCCTTTACTTGAAAGTCCAGCTGGTTATTTGTGTATCGAGTCAGGCAATGGATCATGCTATAATGGCACAAGACAAGTCCAGTATAGCATCGCCCATTGGTCCTCGTTTCCTCATCCAGATTGGCCTTGGATGGGATGAGCTAGCTCCTTTTGTGAGTATTCTAGCTAGGCGTTTTGGAGCATGACTTTGTGGCATGGCTCCTGCCCTTTGTGGCATGTTACTTGGTTATTGGTTCCGGTACCGGGGATTTCTCTTCAGCTTTCATGCTATTATGAAGATGATGATTTGTTGATTATTGAAGCTGCGCAACGACCTTTATTTGGTTATATCAGTTGGGAAAACATTGGCTAATATCCTTTGTTAATTGTTTATTTCCGCTGCTATTTGATATATGATAATTGCTATGTGTTATGTGATTTATTATTGATTATTGCATCCTAGCATGTCATATAGTTGCATTAGTAACTTATTGAGATTTATCTCACCCCTTTTTATTTTGTCTTTGTTTTTCCTTAACCCCCCCCCCCCAGGACCAAGGAATTAGACTCGCTGATCACGAGGACGTCGCGAGGGTTGAGCTTTTGGGGCAAGTGTATATTGGTGGGTTTACATTATATAAATGTGTAACCTTTTTGGGATATTTGTACCAAACTTGACGTCACTAAGATTTGTATATTTTATTATTTTGTAGTGTGAGCTTATGGGGCTTACACTAGTACATTGTTGTTGTTAAATTGTTTTCCAAAACCTTGTGTTATCATCTTTTGATAGGAAATGAAATTTTTATCTCCGATATTTTGGTATTTTGATTAGTAAGTCGACGTCCAGCTCGCGCACTCCGGGCTCGCGGGGTCGCGACACACTTGTTCAGCAATTCTGAGACATAGATGATTTGATCCTAATTAGCATCACGCTCACCATCAACCCTTAAATCATCAACATCCATAAGTTTTACTTTTCCGGTTCACCCGTACGCATTGACGATCTAGACATCATCCCAAGTAATCATACTACTACCCGAACAAATAAGAGAAGGAATAGGGCTAACGATTATTGTCACCCAATGACTCAATGATATACTCAAAAATTTACCGTCATCAACTATCCGATCAAATGAGATTCCCCTACCACACTCACTTCCTCATGAGATAAAACATAATACAGTCAAAATCTTTGAATTTCTCAAACTACTTGCATTACCTCATACTTAGTTTTCTAAGGAAATATCCAGAAATTCAAAACATTAAACCATCTCGAGCTTACTCAACTTCTTAAACTATGAAAAGCTAAAGAAATTTCTCATCCTCCAAATGTTCACCGCGTGATTATATCTCTAAGGATTACCATTAAAGTAGCAACTGTAACGATCCGAAATTTTCACAATCTTTGTTTCAATAAATAGTAATATATTACAACTTACAACTCTAAAAGATATTACAAAGGATCACTAATAACCCGAAATATTCAATAAACTGCTCCGTCCCAATACAAAATCATAGCACCCTTTAATATGCCCAAGTATCTATACTCAACTTCACTTACAAATTCTTAATCCAAACGAGGACGCCACCAAGAAAAGATTCAGAACCATGTGACAACTGTTCACTAAAACCCAAAAATGCCTTTAATATTGTTCGAGGAATTCTCACCTTCTCTAAATATGTCTGGTCCTTTAAACTCAACGCGCTCACCATCATTAATGATTATAACTCCCAAAATATACTCCTAACTCGTATGGCTTTAACTCAACTCCAGTCATGTGTTAAAATGATCCCAAAAGTATCATAACTCAACTTCTTATTATGACCCATAATAAATTAAGTATTTCCTCATACTAAACAATTCCGATGCACTCACGTAGATGTACCAAAAGTAAAGAAAAACTCCTATCAAGAAATTCTCAAATTGAATCTTTAACTCTTTTAACCCAATCGACACTATATGTTCACTGATTCACCTATCAGTATTGTTTCTTATCTTAACTCATCAAATAACCCAAGTTCACTATCGGCCAAGCGACATATCGCACCCAACATCAATTATACTCAAGACTCAAAATTAGTATTGCCAACTGAATAAGCTAAATTCCCTGCACAACCTTATAATAAAGCTTTTCTGATTTTCAATATAGAACCTGAACATTATATATACTTAGTATTCTCCTAAACAAGTCAAACACACTAATATAGAATTATTCCCCACCTGTCGATGGCACCAAAGAAATTCGAGACACCTTGAAAGCTGGGCCATACTACTTAACTCGTCAATATCCTGTATATGTGACATAACCAATTCACCTAACCTCAATCAGTAGAAATCACGAAATTTCGTACTCGAGAATACACCTCAACATAAATCACTTAATAAGAACAAACATACGAACATAGCACAAGACATTTCCACTTTACGAGATAGGTACGTCCAAGCCTTCAAAACTCGCACTCTCGATTCCCAAGCCAACTAACCCCAATGGAACCAACACTATTGACACCAATCCTATACTTGATATACCACAAGAGAAGAAACACTCGACGTCAATACCATGACTCATAACTCAACCAACTTCTACCTTAACCTCATACTTTCAAGAAAACTTAGTTTCTAAACCACTCAAAATCATAACACCCAAGTATTGAAACCTATTCAATATCAGAGTTCTTATTCTCCTTCAAGATCTAAAACCATTGCTCTGATACCAACTGTCACGCCCCGGAAATTCTAAAAATCCATAAATATAAAATTTACATAATTAACATCTCCAAAAATGCTAAATACTAAACCGGGCGCGTGGATTCTACTATAAACCAATACCAACAAAGAATACCTCAACGAGATTATAACTCGGAGACTAGAAACAAACGCGGAAGCAAGAACAACTATTAATAATATAAATTCCCAAAGGACCACAGTAAATACATGACCCTGAACGACCACAACCTTTCAACCATATACAAAGAGGCTCTGAAGAGTAACTACCCCAAAGGCGATCAACCTGCTCAGAAGACTCCCGATACAACGGACCTCAAACGATACCACTTGCTTTCCTGGGGGGGGGTTAAGGAAAAACAATTTGAAACAAGAAACGGGGTGAGATAAAATCTCAGTAAGTTACTAAATGCATCTACATGGCATAATATCATGCAAATCAATTATATAACTGAGCAAGTAAATCATATAACAAAAAATGAGAAAGCTCCCTATCGCCAACCATCCCATACCAGTTGGAAATAACGACTAACTCATTATGCAGCACATAAGACTGAAATAAACACGTTACAAAGGATACTGAGCCAAGGTTTAAGCCAAAGTATATAACAATTGCTGCGCAGCTTGAACCAATTCCAATCAACCAATCTTCGTGTAGGCATAAACAGCTGAAGACATCCAATCAACGTAGCAGCATAAGAGCTGAAGGAAACCAATCAACCCATCTTCATAGTAGCATAATAGATGAAGACAAAACCCCGGTACCGGAACCAATTACAACAAGGGGACGATGACACACAGTCAAAGCCCAAAACCAATAGCTATAATGCTCACAAAGGAGCTAGCTCATCTAACATCCAAGGCCAATCTGGAGGAGGGTAATAATGGGGCAAAACAATGGTCAAGAATTATAATGGACTCAGCTCATTGCCATTATAATCTTTCGCATCGCCCGAAACACACAAATACCAGCTGGACTTCCAAATAAAGGCTAAGTAATAAAATACTAGCACAATAAACAACCACTAATTCCAAAGTAGGGAACCACACCAATTAATCACCATAAAGATGCAAACGATTACTCATGAAGAGTTCAACAAAAACGCACACAAGAAGTTTCTCATAAAAGAGCCCAACAATGATAAATGAGATTGCTCATAGGGAGCCCAACAACAATGACCATTAAAACATAATAATTCCATGATAAGGAACCATACCGAACACATTCTAAAGATGGTACTCATAAGTTACTCATAAAGAGCACCACCCAAACGGTCACTCACAAATAGTACCATAACTATTACCAAAATGACCCTACACATTTACTCATAAAGATATACTAGGACTATGAACTCAACCATCTCATCACACCTGAAATTCCAAATAAGAAATCCGAATGAATACATCTTAAGGTTAATCAAACCGTAGGTACCCAATTGCCAATTCACGCTTTACTTGCGTTCATAACGAACCAATTCTAAACACCCCAAACGAATCCAAAAGGTTACACTTATTAGAACATGATCACGACAGGACTAAACCCTACACCTTGGTGTTCAATAACAACCCTCTAGGTATTATAGGACATCGCCTAAAACCTAGAATAAGTCTTACTCGAAAATCAATTCGATGGAACAATCACGAACACATCATAAGGTGCCCAAACATTCCCAAACAATACTTGATCAAATTACATGACACCATCTTTCACAAAGGACCAATTTCAACTACTAAAGTGTTCCACGGAGCCCAACTAAGTCATCTAGAATAGTACTACGGAACCTAGACCGAGACTACACCTTGATCTTAAACCTCAACGAAAATACAACCATTCTTATCTAGAAATATCCGACCAATAAAACCATTTCATAGAGTACTCGAAAATATCTTTCCGACGATAGTTTATACGTCCAAAACGGAGTCCGGACGAAGAAGTTATGGCCTCCGGAAGATTGAACGTAAAACGGACAATTTTTATAAAGTGTTCGGCCGGACATTAAGAAAAATCCCTGTTTAGCTCCGAATTTCACTCCTTTCGTTCTAAATCTTAGGAGTACCTATATATACTTATATCCTAACATTTAAAGACAATAAAACTCAATTCATGTGCCTCTAAAACCCAAACTAAAAATACAACCTAGTCTTAAACAAACACAAATGTGATTTCCAGAAAAAGGGGGCGGGCGGGCGCTCGCCAAGGGACGGGCGGGCGCTCAGTCCAACAGAAGGTTGGCAACGGGAAAAAGGGTAGGTAGGCGGACGCCTGGCTCAAGTCGGGCGGGCGCCTGGTCTGCCTTCAGGCCGGGAAAACAGAGCTGGATTCTTCAAGAATTCTCTCCATTTTCACAAATCCTCAAAATCAAACACAACCAACAAGTTTGCTAAGGTACCCAAACAACATTTAAGCTTAAGGGGACCTAACTAACACCGATTATCAACCCAAAACCAAGATTGAATCATGACATTCATAACATTCACCATTTTTATCAAAAACCCAAATAAATTCCAAATAAATTCCAAACTCAATAAAACATCGAATATAACAACTTGAGCATCATATAAACATGATATGATCGTTTTAGCATAAAATGGGGGAAAAGCAACTTACCGGATTTTATCAAAGGTGATGGAACTCGAAATTTCTTAGCTTCCTACGATCCTATCGACGATCTAAACATGTTTCATGCTATGAGAAATGAGAAATAATGAGGGGATGATAGCTAGAATGAAGAGAGAAGGGAGAGAGAAATTTCTTACCTTTTCCCATGGAAAGAGAGAGAGAGAAACTAGTGTGTGTGTGTGAGGAAAGAGGGAGTATGCAGGAGAGTGAGGGAGAGAGGGGGGAAGAAGTTGAAATATTAAAGATAGTTTCACAATTAACCCCTCCACAACAACATTGAACACATAAATCCTTTTCAACTAAATCTCCTATCTTCACCTTAGCACAATTGATTAATTTAAAATGCTAGACAAAATATTAAGAAACATAAAATGCACACATAATTATTTAATTAAATAAATAATTTAACTAAATAAATAAGCAATAAATAAATAATTAAATATTTATTTCTAAGAAAATAGAGGCGGGTTTTCGGGTCGTTACAGAAACTTTGACTTCAAAAGTAAAGGTCATCGGGGCTATCACTACAAGAATTTTGAGGTATAGAGTAAGGGAAAGGATGCAGAATATTGCTGTGTGATCAGTTTGATAAAAAACGGTTTAAATTATAGCTGTTGAAGTGCCCTGCTCAGAAAAGAAAGGGGCTGGAATTCAGCGAGCCAGAAGCGCGCACCTCCGACAAGCGATTCCAGATGCTCGCGCCTCCCGCGACCAAAGCCAGGCGCGCGCGCGTTTGACAGCAGACAGAAACAGAACATGCCTTTGTCAGTTCAAGAAGGAAGCCCAGGCACGTTCCAGCGCCTTCAACCTGCAGAAAAGATCAATCCCAGCAACAAGAGAAGCTCAAACGATGACAGCAAACACTTGGCTGCGCACACATTAATTTGGTCCGCCTTTAAGGCATGTCTAAAAACTGAAATAAGATAGAAACTCCCATTCAAAGTAGGGTGTCTTTTATTTTCTCAAAAATCAGTTTTTACAATTCTTCCCCAGCACAAAGCACTCCGCAGTCAACTGTGCTCGCACCCCATCAAAAGTCAAAGTCAAACAGTCAACATCAAAGTACGACTCACGACAACAATTTGGTCCGGGGTGAGCCACAGAATCACCGTTTCCTCATCAAGCAAGATACACATCCATTCAAAGCAGACGGTTCTCCGGGTCCCGCACTTCAGCAAACGGTCCTCCAGGTCCCGCACATCAGCAAACGGTCCTTCGGATCCCACACTTCAGCAGACGGTCCTCCGGGTCCCGCACTTCAGCAAACGGTCCTCCGGGTCCCGCACTTCAGCAAACGGTCCTCCGGGTCCCACACGTCAGCAGACGGTCCTCTGGGTCCCGCTTCCAGCAAACGGATCTCGCTATCAAGCAAACAGATCACGCTTCCAGCAAACGGAACTCGCTATTAGCAAACAGGTCCCGCCTCCAGCAAACGGATCCCGCTATCAGCAAACAGATCCCGCTTCTAGCAAACAGATCCCGTTGTCAGCAAACGGATCCCTTATCTCTCAAAGCCGCTCACACAGGGAGCGCACCTCTATCCCCGCAATTTCAAATTTCTGCTTTTATCGAGTCTTTTCCTTTTCTTGGTGATGTCCTAGGAGGATGTCTGTCTTTCGCCGGCGCGTTTGCTTCGCAATCCATGCCGCCGAGGGGTTCTGTAGACACCCTGCCTTGGACCGCTCACCCCAATTGCACACTTGATTTTGTGTTTCTCCCTCTTTTAAGTGTTTTCTGTTAGTTTCTGTTACTTTGGTTAAGTTCCAGACGGACTCCGTTAAGTCCCGGGACTAAACTGAATAACAGTTCTAACTTTCTAGTCCATTCTGTCAAAAATTGCTTCTCATAGTCACGCGCCTCCGCCCCTTGAGGTCAGACGCGCGTGCCTTCCGCCGCCTAGGCAGGATGCGCGCGCTTCTGGGTGTGTCAGTTACAGATTCTGCCCAAGAATCTCTCCCTTGCTCATTATACATGATTTTTCCCGGGAAAGATTTCTTGGAGACTCCGTTTGGCTCAAAAAACAGTCCTTTTTCAACTATAAAAACCCCTCCAATACATCATTGGAGGAGGACCTTGGACATCATTACTTTTAGACCTTTTACTCACTTCTTTCCTAGACTTTTTCTTGGGATTTCTTCAACTAAGTATTCAACCTCTTCTCTAAGGCTTTACAAGAGGTTCTCTTTGAAGGATACTATAGGTAAATGTCTTAAGCATTTCTCTTCTTCTTCTTCTCCTTCTTCTTCTTCAATCAAATGTGCAATCACCCAAAACCATTTGGGACATGACACCAACGGTTCTTTCATTACATTGAATTGGCCTAGGAGTCATCTCCCTACATTTTAACTCTAAAACTCCTTTTTATCATCAATTTAATAGGAAGAACACATTTATCTTTAAAAGTGAATTATGAACAAACAAGACTGACTTTTCTCGGGCGAAATGGGTGTTTAAGTACTTCCCATTTCGTAACCTAACCCCCGAACCCCTCATCCCAAAGAATCTCTGTTTTCGTGAATCAAACATAGGCTCATAAACATTAGGTTTTCTTACGTTCCTCAAAAACGTGGGTGGCGACTCTAAAATACAATTAGACATCCTAGGGTAATTCACGCGCTCTAGCCAAGCCGTGGTCCCCCCGGGGTATCTACAGCTTCACTTTTATGTTTTATTAGGTAAACATACCCAAATCTACTATAATCATCGGTGAAGGTTATGAAGTATTGAAATCCTCCCCTAGCATTGCTATTTAATGGTCCGCATACATCGGAATGTATCAACGCCAATAAGTCGCTTGCCCTTTCACCTAGCTTGTTAAAAGGTGTCTTAGTCATTTTTCCAAGAAGACACGACTCACAAGTGTCATATGACCCAAGGTCACATGAACCTAAGAGACCGTCCCCATGGAGTTTTGAGATACGCTTCTCATTAATATGACCAAGACGGCAATGCCACAAATAAGAATGATTTACATCATTAGGTTTAGATTTCTTATTTATATGATAGACATTTTCATTATTTTCATTCTTGACATCCAAGACATAAAGGCCATTAAATGAATTAGCAATACCATAAAGCACATCATTTAAATAAATAGAAAAATTTCTTATTCTCAATAAGAAACTTAAAACCTTCATTATCCAAACAAGAAATTGAAATAATATTTCTACTTAAATCCGGTACATAATAGAAATTGTTCAAAACAAGTATTAAACCGGAAGGTAAAGTGACTTCATAAGTCCCTACGGCTAATGCAGCAACTCTTGCTCCATTCCCCACGCGTAGGTCTACTTCACCCTCTTTAAGTAGTCTCCTATTCTTTAGTCCCTGCACATTTAAACAAATATGAGAACCACATCCGGTATCCAATACCCAATAATCAGTGGTAGAAAGGAGAATATCTATCACATAGATACCTGAAGTCGACGCAGCCTTGCTGCCCTTCTTCTTCTTTTGCTCTTCCAAGAAAGCCTTGCAATTACGTTTCCAATGACCAATTTATTGATAATGGAAACATATTGCATCCTTTTGTGAATCGGGTTTTGCCTCAGAAGCCTTGGCAACCTTTGCCTTGCTTATCTTGGGTTTGACAACTTTTGCCTTACCCTTTCCTTTGGCACCAGCCTTCTTCCATCATGAACCAAGAGCACAGGAGAACCTTTCTCCACAATCTTCATCTCCGCAGTTTTAAGCATCCCATGCAACTCAGAGAGATTCTTATCCTTTCCATGCATGTTATAATTCATCACAAACTGATTATAACTTTTAGGCAATGAATTAAGAATGAGATCTGTGGCTAGCTCCAATGGGATCGGATAGCCATGTTTCTAAAGATGCTCCACATAACCTTTCATTTTAAGCATGTGAGGACTCACTTGTTTCCCTTCACTCATTTTGTAAGAAGTGAATGCAACAATGGTCTTGTACCTCTCTTGCCTACCTTGCTCTTGAAACATGTCTCTTAACTCCACGCCTATCTCATATGCTTCCAAATGTTCCAAACTTTGTTGGATTTTTGAGCACATAGTAGCAAGCATAAGACAACTTACATCTCTAGAATCATTACGATGTTTCTTGTAACTGTCTCTTTCTGCCCTAGGGGCAGTAGGTTCTGGTTCAGCAGGAAGTGGCCCATCGAGAATGTACAACTTATCTTCTTGCCTTAGAACAATTCTTAGGCTACGGATCCAATCCATAAAGTTAGTACCATTCTCTTGGAGCTTATCCTTCTCAAGGATCGATCGCAATGAAATTGATTGAGTGTTGTTAGTCATTATCTACAATTATGCAAAATTTCCAAAATTTAATAAGTACCAATTTTCATTAAAGATTAACAATGTATTTTTTTCAAAAAAAATAAAATACTCCCACTAAATTATACAACCTTCTATATACATCCAATGTATAGTATAATTTAAATGGGTTAAGGTCCCGCTTTAATTTAATTTTAAGTCTGATAAGGCGGATTACACAAAATCAAATTAATTAGGTAGACAACTCTTATCAATCATATCTCATATGACTGTTAGTTCCTTTTATGAGATTCTTGAAGAAATCCTATTTCAAAAATCATGTTAAATCTCATCTTTGCCTAGGCTCAAAACTGTTTCGATGCCCAATTAAGTCCAACCATTTTAAACGTATAGTTAATGTGCCTCGCTAGGGCGTGCCCACATTATCTATCTTGCTTATACATAAATAAAGTAAATGCATCTCGCTAGGGCGAGTCTATATTAAATTCACCCATGTATTAACAAGTGTTTTAATCATGGCATGGCAATAAAGGAATTAAAACTTTCTTTGAAGGTTCATCACATAAAGCATACAACACATTTATGAGCACATAATATAAACATGTTACGCATCAAGTTTAGCCACTAAATTAATCTCCATTAATTTAAGCATAATATTTATGTGTCTTTAGTTTCTCTATAATTATGAGGATGAGACTATTTCAACTTTGGTTATTATCTCCAAATCAAGACAACAAGAAATGCGGCCGAAACTAAGCAATAAGGCATCCATAATTCTGCACTAATTCAAGAAACCAAGAAAGTAGTCCATGTGGCCGAAACTAAGCAATAGATGGTCTCGATGAACGTAGGCCAATTGCATCCACAATTCCACATGGATCTCCAATCTTTGAATCAAGAACTTTGTTTCTCAATTTTAGCAATTATGAACTCTTCATAATTCTAACTTCGTTTTATCTTTGAAACTTTGATTGCGATCAAGTTTGGGAAACACAATCTCGATGAACGTAGATTAGCCATCCAAACCTTGAACCAATCTTAGAATCACAAGACTAAAACAAATAGGAAAATCAAACCCCAGGATCCACACCCAAACCAACTGCCCAAAACCCACTCTAGATCAGCAGGTCTGGCTGGTCTTGTCACTGGTCTGGTCGGACCCCATCAAAATTCTAGATTCTGACTCTGACCGAAAATCAAAACCAGAATCCTGACAACTGTGCGGCCGCCCAAGAAAAAACTGTGCGGTCGCCCAAACTTGTGCGACCGCCCAAGGTTTTCTGTGCGGTCGCACAGTAGCATCAGAATGAATTTTTAAAGTTCGAAAATTTGTCTCAAAATTGTTTTCCCCGATTATTAAAACTTTGATCGAATCAAAAATTAATAATCAAACAATTCAGAATCCAACATAATTTTTTAGTGCGATTTAATAGTGCGATTAAAGTTGTAAAACAATAAACTGTTGGGTTTCCAAGTAACATGGGCAGCGGAAAATAGCATTTAATTTTTTTTATGAAACCCAAACCCCATAGATCCATTCATATGATTAGATCAAATACAACAATATGAATACTAGAAAAACTAACCCTTGATGACTTTGAATTTGGTCTTTGATCTTGGTTGAGAAATTGAAGCTTTAATCACGGACAAGTAAGAACACGAACTTTGAAGATGATAAGCTTCACCCTCTAGCAGTATCCACACCTTGAACGAATATCAAGAACACTTGATCTTGGTTGCTAGACCAATATTGTGAAACACGTTTTCACAATTAATATGAACTATATGGAATTTTATTTGTGTATTATTTTGTTCTTCAATCTAGGATGTCTTAGAACAAAATAAAACCTCTCTCAAACTCTTTGAGACTTGCATAAAAGGTATGATCTGTTCTGGCCCGAATTTGGCTGTTTATATACAAGTTAGACCTATTCCAAATACGAAACTTGTGTCAAAACCCATCCAAAATCCTTTTCCAAATCAAATCAGGAAACCAGTCCCGACATGGTGTGTGGCCTCCCAAAACCACCTGTGCGACAGCACATCTATCTGGAAGGTTTCTGGTACTTTTTGAGCCAAGCTATGCGGCCGCCCAAACCTTTTGTGCGGTCGCACACCTACCCTAGATTTCCCTAATTTCCTTCGACTCAATATTCCGATATGGTCCTTATTTAAGATTCGTTCTATTGTGTGTGACCCTCTAGGATTACACTAAGTTGGCAATGGGTTCAAACATGAAACCATAAGATATGATTAGGTTCTAGCAAACCGTCATACCTACCCAAATAGTATAACTAGATACAAGTTCGCATTCCTTTAGAATATGTCACAATCCCTTTGTCCACGATCTCATTGAACACAAGTCATAGTCAAACGGTCAACTTGTCTTTGTTCAATACTTTCTCGATTCCGAATATGTTGATAATCCAAATGACATTAATCTAGTCAATTCATTTGAGTCCGGCCGAACATTTTCATCAACATCATTCCTACGAGGGGCCTAAGCTTGAGATCTCTCTGAAGAGGGACAAATCCATTTAGCTTATTATTTTTCCCTACGTGAATCCGATTATGCCAATCATACACTTTATAACTACCCGGTTAAAGGTAGCGTTTGAATATGTCAAACATAATGTTCATCAAGTGGAGGACTATAATAACTTCATGTCTAAGGATTCGAATAACATAACTAATATGAGATATATGTACGACATAGACATGACATAAATCTCATACAGCGGGTCATGTCCAGTACCTTGTTCCAAACAAGTACCCATAAATCTAACATGATCATCCATGATCATTTAGCCTTTATACTAGTACTTAACAAGTACTAGGGACGGAGATTATTATAAGTAAACATCAACAACAATAATAATCAAAACATCTCTTTATTGATATGAAATAAATGATAACAATTACAACGTTATTAAACGTGCCTAGGGCACCACTACCAACACTTATTGGTGGTTTAGCCACAATATTTTGTGGTGAGCATGATTGGAGTTGATCGTCTTGGGTTGGTACCCTTGCACGGGTGTGATTTGACCCTTTGCCTTGAGGACCACGAACACTTCGGTTTGAGTCATGCCTTGGAAGCGGCCTTGTAGCGGTAAGTAGGAGTGGTCTTCTTAATCTCCTTGAGCAAGTCATCCATGCGTACACCCGCCTCATACATTTGGGAGAAGTCGGAGTAGCAAGCCCCACTTAGGTGAGTGCGGAGATCAATCTTGAGACACTTGAGAAAGATGTCCATTTGCTCTTTTTGTGTTTGGCCTCTCAACAATTTCGGAGAGTTTGTCATTCCATCTTCTTGTGAAGTCGATGAAGGACTCATTATCTCGTTGAGTAGTGTTCTCTAGCTCTTTCCTTGTGGGCCGGTGAGTGGTGTTGCCTTGGTATGGTTCTTGAAGGCAAGCATGGCGGAGTCCCAATCAAGACGGACAGTGAGCGGGAGAGTAGTAGCATACCAATCTTTGCCGCCCCCTCGAGAGTGAGAGGAAAGCATTGAGCATCACCTTGGTGGAGACCTTCTTTGGAACCATGCCCAAATATAAGTCTCAATGTGAGCCATAGGACAAGAGTTGCCTTGAATTTGCTTATGTCGGGCATCTTGAACTTATCGGGAAGAGCGGCCATAGTACTCATGAGGATGGATGATTGATAAAGGCTTGTGTCGGAGCCTTTCCCCATGTTGAGCCCATTGAATTTTGGTCGATGTAGGCCATGATAGAATCCACCATTTTGGGCTCATTGTTCTCGGAACTTGGTTCCCCCATTTTCTTGGTGCGGGTGTTGACATAAGGACTCTGAACAAACCCTCGGTCCATTCGGATTCATCATCATTTTTCTTGTTCTTTCCTGGCAAGGTGGTGAGCTTTTCTTTCATTAACTCCATTTCGGCCTCGTGGGCTCCCTTTGGCTGTCGAGGTGGGATTGCCAAATGTCGTCTTTGCTTTGTGCCTCCTTGTTAAGAGTGGAGACTTGCTCTTGGAGGAGTTGGACCATAGTCGAGAGCTGTTCGAGAGACATGGTGTTGCTGCTGCCGTCATGGTTGATGTTGGGTTGTGCTGTTGGAGCTGTTGGAGTGATCTCTTCACGGACTAACCGATTTGCTGAATCCCGGTAGACTTTGTAAGTACCAATTGAACCTATATGCAGAAGAGGCCCTTGTCAGTCATGAGTAACACACTTGCGGTCCATGAAGAGGCTTAGAACACACAGTTGGGCACACGACTCGAAACACATAAGAAAATACTCTTTTTTTGTTTTATTATTTATAAGTCGGAGGGAATGAATCCCTTTGGGGTTTCTAAGAAAATAATGGAATCGTCACACTAGTATATAGACCATCTCGCGGTTCCATATACTCATCGGATTCCATCGCGCTTGTGAATCCTACATGTATCGGGATTAAACTAAATTAATGTAGTAAAGCATACATGCTGGGACGGATTTTTATTTTCGTCCAAAATACCACTTTGGGGACGGATTTTTATTG
>JAOWBW010000540.1:293953-343953 GCA_026119855.1 Campanula takesimana
ATATCAATACTGAAGTTGTCATCAACTCTCGTTTCAAAAATTAAAACTCGTTCGCATTCTTACCATCCATCGAGAAAGTGTATATTTCTGTGTCATATAGTTAACAGTGTAGCTACCTTAGAAATCCATCAAAGATTCTTTAACCATATACCAATCTCAACAAATTACATACCGCTGCTACTGAAGTAGGATTTTTTTTCAATACTGTTGCTTCCATTGAAGGATCAAAAACTATGCCTGAGTTGAAACTCCTTCAAAATAATTATCCTTTAACAAGAAGACATAATGCCTTGATTTTACAACTGTTGCCTCTCACGTAGATATATTAAACAAAATAAATCCATTGTCAAGAAATATCTCAAGCTAAAGCTTCTATTCCTGTAACTCAACCGATGTTATAAGCATATTGGACTAGATATCAACACTGCAACAGCTTCTCATCAAGTAACATATACTACTCAATAGAAAATCTATCTGAGATTTCTCAAAGAAATGGTACATTCTCAATTTTAGATGCAAACTCTCTGCTGCTAACCCCCTAACCCAAATACCAGGCACAACCTTGTGCTAAAATTTTTTAAACTTTAATGCATAAATAGCATGAAGCCAAACATATGTATATACCATGCTTAATTAAAGCACACTAGCATATAAACTCCACCACAATAATATCAAAATCTTGCTATGAGAAAATAGCTAAACCAGCAATAAAACATGCTCACAAATTTGCACATCACAAGTGCGCAATACTCTATCAATCACCAAACACTCCCCCTTAGGATAGACACCTCTAACACCTAAGGTAGAGACTCGGGAGACACATGTAATCGAAAAGCAAATGCACAGACACATAAGAATGCGAAGAGCCAGGGTCTATAAGTGTATCTGCTCTCAAACTAGACACAGAAATTATACCTTAGAACATTGTTCGAACCTCTTCTCTAGCATTACCCGACCCTGAAGGCCCTGACTGATCACCCTCTGTTCCAACCATCTTCAGTGATTACCTGCATAAAACACTCAACGTTACTCACTCTCTACCCAACTACCCTCTAGGTCACTAAGTCATTCTAGACCATCTACAACCTAGCTCTGATACCAACTATCGCGCCCCGACCCGTGGTCCTACTTGGCCCCACGTCCGGGACACGACGCACGGAAGACGTCATAAAACAATTTTAAAGGAATTTTTGAAATATACTTTCATAAAAAGGATCACACGACCAACACAACTACTTGAAACTTGACTTGAAGTCATAAAACAAACCAACTTTCACAACGAGTACTGAGCCACTTGGCCACAACTTTACTTACAAATATACAACACCGACATCTACTAAAAGAGATGATACAAAACTAAGTCACGGGTACACTATCCAAAAGGTGTTACTTTACATAATGTATCCTTTAACATACACACCACTTCCCAAAAGTCTTACCAAAGATCCTCTCCGACGTCCTCCCTGTGTGTGAACTATCCCTGGGCTCCTTATCTAAAACGGTAAACAAATAAGGGGTGAGAATAAATCTCAGTAAGTTACTAAAATGCAACTACATTACATGCTTATATGATAAAGATAAAGGAACAATGTCACAAATGATCATATAGCATATAGCACATAATATGAGAGGCTCCCTATCGCCAACCGTCCCATACCGGTTGGAAATAACGACCAACTCATCATACAACACATATGTAGGAGTAAACACTCCTACGAGGATACCAAGCCAAGGTTTACCGAAATAACATGATCATCAGAGAAAACCATCTGAGAAAACCATCTGAATAACCATCTGAGAAGACCATCTGTCTGAAACCATCTGAGCAGCATAAATAGCTGAAGCCGGGATCCCGAAAACCAAACCATATCCAACAGAGCCAAAGTACAACGGGCAGCATCAATAGCTGAAACAGGTTCCGAACCATATAACACAACCACAACAATAGCGGAGAAAATGACACAAAGTCATACCCCTAAATGCTCACGTGAGGGAGCGAGTTCATCCCATCCAAGGCCAATCTGGACTGGGGAAATAGGTCCAGTGGAAAAGCCTTAATGCTTTCCACCTCCACCCGATAACACCCAACCTGGGGAAATAGGTCCAGTGGAAAAGCCTTATAGTGAACTTGGCTAGTGTGCCACTATAATTCTTTCCACCTCCACTCGATAACACACAAAACCAGCTGGACTTCCAATAAAGAGCACAGTAATAAATACTTGCTAAAACAACAACAACCGGGCAATGATTCTACACAAGAACCAAGCCAAACACATCAAAAGATGCAACCACGTTACTCATAAAAGAGTTCACAACATTGACATTAGGCCACAACACAATCCTTTATTAATGACATTAAGTCAAACAACAATATTGCACACACTTGAACACGATCCTCAATAACAAGTATGTCGAACCCATTTCTAACACAAGGATTCCAAAGTAAGAAATACTACGAAAGCATCATAAATATGTACCACACTTAAATGAACCTAAACGGTTACATTATTCCAAACTCGATCACAAAGGACCAACTCTACAACACGGACCATTAATACTCTTTTTGTTATTAAACACCTACTGGATTTCCGTAATATAATATTTAGAACCCAACTGAATAAACCACCTCATCACGTAGTACACAAGAAGAGCTTCGAAACGATAGTTTACACGACTAAATCGGAGTCCGTATGAAGAAGTTATGGCCTCCGAAGGTTGAACCATTTTCTGGAAAAGTGTGCGATCGCCCAAAAATAGTGTGATGCCGCCCAAGACACTCAATTAAGGCCAAATTGCTCCAGAAAGAGTGTGCGATCTCCCACAAAAGTGTGCAACCGCCCAAACCTCCAATGTACCAAATTGCACTCCTTTCATTTCACCGTCTCACAAGTATAAGTACAATTTTATAATATACTATTATACCCGTTTAGGGATACTTCCATTCATTTCCCCGTACCACAAATAATGATACAATTTTTCTAATAATATTTAATCAAGTTACTATTTTACCGTCTCACGAATAGGAGTATAATTTTTCAATACTTTTTTCAAGTTTCTTCCCAGGAGCAAGGCCATTCATTTCATATTTATCATACGAATACTCCCTTCGTCCCAATTTTACAAGTATCACAAATATATTATTTTCACAATAATTTCACCACATATTACACATATAGCAAATATATGACCATTTTACTATTTAAGGGGAATTAGTAACTTACCTATTTCCGGAAAAAGTATCGCAGAAATAATATTTGATCGGTAGAAATGACCTACTCAACGCCCTGATCATTTTTATATAATTAGTTTTTAAAATGGATAAGTAAATAAAATGAATTAAATCGAAATGTGTTGAACTTACCTTTTTCTTTCACCCTAGGAAAGTACGGGAGAGTTGCAGAATGTTTTGTTAACACAGAGGAGGAGAGAAGGATAAGCTTGCTTTTATAAAAAGATCTTTACCCACTTTTCAACTTTGGTCACCCAACTTTTGTTTTTTAACACTTTAACCCCTAAACTTTCCTTTTGAGCAAATAAGCCCCTGAACTTTAAAGTTACACTTTGGACCCTAAAGTTTCAACTAACTCATTTATTCCTTTTAACAAAATTACTACTAACACTTTAACTACCACATATACTCAAATAATATATGCAAGTCATAAAATATTTTCTAACACATAAAATGCACACATAAATTCAAATTAAAATTCCCAAAAATATAAAATAAATAGGAACGGGTTTTGGGGTCGTTACATTACAACCTTCCCATGAAGGCCTTTACCTCTGTTTGGGTGCGAGATAGCTTCATTTCCACAATTGCCTTAACCTTTTGGGGATCAACTTCGATGCCTTGTTCAGTGACCATGTACCCCAAGACTTTCCACGAGAAACCCCAAAAGTGCACTTGGCCGGATTGAGCCTCATGGAGTGCTTCCTAAGCCTGTCAAAGAACTTTCTCAAGTCTATCAAGTGTTGCCCATCGGTGCCCTTGGAATGCACAATCATGTCATCGACATACACCTCTATCTCCTTATAGATCATATCATGTAAGAGTGCGGTTGCGGCCCTTTGGTAGGTAGCCCCAACATTTCGTAACCCAAAAGGCATCACGGTGTAGCAAAAGGTCCCCCATGGGGTGGTGAAGGCAGTCTGTAACGACCCCAAAACCCATCCCTATTTATTTTATATTTTTGGAGATTTTAATTTGACATTAGGTGTGCATTTTATGTGTTGCATCATATTTTATGATTTGCACATCTTACTTGATTATTTGTGTTAATTACTTGGTTAGTAATAATAATGATTAAGGGAGTTAATTGATTAAGTTAAAACTTTAGGGTCCTTTGTGAAATTATAACCTTAGGGGCTTAATTGTTGAAAATAAAAGTCAAGTGACCAAAACATAATTTTCGAATAAAAATCTTTATAAGTTTATCACTTCTCCCTCTTTCTCTGTGTTTGCATAATACTCTGCAACTTTTCCTCGTTCATTCCTAGGGTTAGGAGAAAAAGGTAAGTTCAACCTATTTCGATTTAATTCTTTTTATTTACTTATCCATTTTAAAATCTAATTATATAAAAATGATCAGGGCGTTGAATAGGTCATTTCTACCTGAATAAAATATATTTCTGCGATACTTTTTCCGGAAATAGGTAAGTTACTAATTCCCCTTTAAATATTAAAATGGTCATATATGTTATACTTGATACTTGTACTTGTTAATTTTGTGATTTGAATGATATTTGTGATACTTGTAATTTTGGGACAAATGGAGTATTCACCTTCTGTGTAGGAATGAAGAGTTAAATTGAAAGTAATGTTTTGGGATGGTTGTTGCACTCCTGGTAATAGTATAAGTGTTAGTAAGTTATACTCCTACTCGTGGGACGGATGAATTTGGCTTGCAGGAGAAATTTGAGAATTCTGAGTCTGGCTTGTGGGCGACCGCCCAGAATGGGGTTCGGCGACCGCCCACAACTACTGAAAGGTATGGTCTGGGACAGAGCATTTTGGGTGACCGCCCAGTCTGGTTTGGGCGACCGCCCATAATTGCTGAAAAGTTGAGTTGCTCCATTTCAAGTGATTTAAAGCTCAATCTTGGTCTAGGTCTTAGGTGATATCCTAAAGTACCTAGAGGGTTGTTGTGGAACACCCTAGTGTTTGAAATTGGTTCATTTGTGAGAATAAGAGTTGTGGAATTTGACTAAATGTTGATTGGATATTGGTGAACATCTTTTGATGTGGTTTGGGTTGGTTCATCTTTGTGATGTGTTTGGCTTGGTTCCCTACTTTGGAATCATTGCCCCCGGTTGTTGTTTAAGCAAGTATTCATTACTATGCTCGTGTTTAAAGTCCAGCTGGTACTTGTTGTGGAGTCGGGCAGTGGTAGGGATTATAATGGCACACGAGTCAAGTTCATTATAAGGCTTCAACCATTGGTTTCCCATTTTTAACCCCCTTCTTTGGGCCACGGATTGGGTTTGGGCTAGCTCTCATTTGTTTGAGTTTAGTCACCATTTGGGTTATGACTTTGTGTCATTTTCCCCCCGTTGTTGTTGTTGTTGTTGTTGTTTGGTTCATGAACCGGCTTCAGCCCTTTGGTGCTGCTCAATTGATACCTCTCAGATGGTTATATGATTGATTCAAGAACCTTGGCTCAGTATCAACAGTTGAGTGTTTATTTCCACCTTACGTGTGGAAAGATGAGTTGGCTTTGCCTATCATATTACGTGCTATGTGAATGTTTATTGACATTGTTCAATTATGAGTATCATTTCATCATGTAACGTAGTTGCATTTTAGTAGCTTACTGAGATTCATTCTCACCCTTATTTGTTTACTGTTTTAGATAAAGGAGAGCCCAAGGGATAGGTCACTGCACAAGGAGGACGTTGAGGTGGTGATTTTGGGTAAGACATTTTGGGATATGTGTTATGTAAAGGCTACATTCTGTAAATGTATAACCTTTTGGGTAGTGTACCCGTGACTTCATCTTTGTATCACCTATTTTTGGAACATGTTGGTGAGTTGTAAATTTGTAAGTAAAGTATGTAAGCCTTATGGCTAAGTACTTTGGATTGTGAAAGTTTGTTTATGTGGAAATGAAATCAAGTTTCAAGTAAATGTGTTTGGTTATATGAAACTTTTATGAAAGGATATTTCGAAAAATTTTCCTAAAATGTTTTATGACGTCTTTCGATCGTGTCCCGAGCGTGGGGCCAAGTAGGACCACGGGTACGGGGCGGGACACAGTCTTTTCCTGGTCCTCCTCAGCCATCTTAATCTGGTTATAACCGGCAAAACCATCCACAAAAGATTTGAACTCAAAACTAGAGGTTGTATCTACAAGCATGTCGATGTTCGGGAGGGGGAAATCATCTTTAGGACTCGCCTTGTTGAGATCCCTAAAGTCGACACAGCATCGGACCTTTCCGTTGGCCTTTGTGACTGTTACTATGTTGGAGAGCCACGAGGGGTACTCTATCACCCTTATGAAGCCGACCTGGAGCAACTTCTCAATCTCTTCTTTGACTTGCAAAGACCATTCCAGTTTGATTCGCCGAAGCTTTTGCTTGACAGGTTTCACCTCGGGATCCACGGGGATCTTGTGTTCAACGATCGAAGAATCCAACCCCGTTATATCCTTATAAGACCAAGCAAACACATCCACATACTCCTTAAGTAGCTCAACCAAAGCTTCTCTTTTGGATCCTTTGAAGTAGCTACCAATCTGTGTCTCTTTCGGCTCATTTTCAGTCCCCAAATTCACCTTAGTTAAAACCTCTTCGGCAGCTTGGGCACAGTTTTCCTCTTGGTCAACTACCTGCTTTGATGATTGTTTAATATTTTGTTCGTTTAGTGTGTCTGCATTATTAGGTGATTCATCATTAACCGTTTTTATATTATTAGTTAATTTATCATCTAATAAGTTGGCAATGAGGGGATACTCGGAAAGGTTTATCATTTCATTCAATGCAAACGGGAATACAACGTTGGCTACAAGTTCATAATCCTCGGGCGTGAGGCCCTCAGAGGAGGAAGACTCAAATTCAAAGACAAGAGATTGAGGGGACTCAACTACATTGGACCCTATGACATTTTACTCTAGGGGGCGGGGAACCAGTCCAAGCTTCGTGGTCATTTCCTCCTTGCTCGCCACCGGTCCAGAGAAGGTTATCCAATTCTTCAGAGGCGTGTCCATCGGGCTTACCAAGGTGCGAGGGTCAAAGGTCCCAGGAGATCCATCTCCTATCATAGCAATCATTTCCTTTTCGAGGCCAATCCGATCAGGCACGACCAACTCCTCCCCAAACATTTCTTGCATTACCACACCACTCCATTCGTCGTCCATGACTTCCTTGGTGGCATGCTCGGGAGCTACCTCCTCAAACTTGCATCTACCATTTTTGACCCCAAACGGGTCCCCTTTCTTGGCTAGCCTCCACCATAGACAAGGTTTCAAATTCCCTTACCATCTTGGGCACTCCCTTAAAGGTGTATTCGTGACTCATGGTGGTCTCGGTAGGACCGGTCATCTTGGGTGTATCCAGAAATGCCCTCCTTACGAGGTTAGCCACCATCCCTCGGAATCTTTTGAGATCCTCTTGCAACTTATCCAATTGGTCATCATTGGCTCCTTCGGCTCCGGGGCCTCGGTTTGGACCCCTCCTTTCACAAAGTAGCGGCTCATATCAAAAGTGTAAGGGCGGAGGTTGGAAGCCTTAAACGGAATCCCTTGAGCTCTGGCTTGGCTTCCTTTTCGAGTCATTTCCTTATCCATCCCAAGGTCCTCAGGGGTGGGTTTGTATCCCAAGCCATGGAGCGTCTTTTGCTCTTTGATCTCAACAATCTTGTGGGTCCCTTGGAGTTTCTTTCTAAGACCAAGCCCCGGGAGGTAGCGCATCAAACGCATCATTTTCATTGCAGGGGGAATCCTATCCTTGGTGAGCGTAAGATCTACACAACAGATGTGGGTTTTGGATGGTATCTCGGTGAAGCCAGTCAAAACCATGCCGCTCTCCTCATGTTTGATTTCTAACACGGGAATCCCATTGGTGTTGGTTCCTTCTGTAGTAATACTGTCCCCATAAATGGTTGTCAAATTACCCTCTTGCACATATTTCATGCACTGGTGGAGGGTGGAGGCTACCCCGTTGACTTTATGGAGCCATGGGCGTCCCAATAGAGAGGTGAAGGATATGGGGATGTCAAGCACTTAGAAGTCGGTTGGAATCATTTTTTTTCCAAACCAAAGGTTCAAGGTGGCCACCCCTAGGACTGAGCGGGCCGTGGAATCATAAGCCTTAACGGTGATCATGGAAGGCTTTAGGTCGGTGGTCCTAAGACCAAGTAGATCCATCATCTTAACAGGGAGGACATTCATGGCGGAACCAATATCCACCAAACCCGAGGGAGGCGGCGCTCATCCAATTGCACCGTGATGTAGAGGGCCTCATTGTGGTTAGCCCCAAATTTTGGCAAATCCAAGTCCATGAATGTGATGACATTCCCATATTGAACACTCCCAATCATTTGCACGGCCTCTTCGGGGGTGGCCGTGGTAGGTACCATAGTTTGGGCCAAGTATTCCTCCAACTAGAGCTTGTGAGGGTAGGAGGAAGTGAGGAGGGACCACAAAGATATGTTAGCTTGTATCCTCTTGAGATGGGTTAAAACGGAATCCTCTTCTCCAGAATCTAGGGATTTTGCCTCACTAGCAAGAGTGGGAGGAATTCGGTACTCCGGTGGCGGAGGTTTCTTAGGGTTCTCTATGTGCACTTGCCCAGATTGAGTCAGTATGCCGACTCACGAATCTTTTCTAGAGACATAGGGTGGTGGCTTTTGCTCTTCCTAACTCCTACGGTTTCACGGAGTTTTTCCAAAGTAACCATGCAACAATAGTAATCCGGGAATACAGATCCATCGATCAGTGGTGGCGGTGGAGACAACGGTGGCAAAGCTAAGAAGTCATCCAAGGCCGGAAAGCCTTCTTCTTCCAATCTCAGGGAAGGAACACGGGGAGGCATATTTGAAGATACCTCATCATCATCACTTTCACACAGGATTCGGAGCTCCTTACAGGGCATAGAGCGAATGGCTCCTTTCATTTGGGCGAGGTACCCTTCATAGTTGGTGATTTCCGGGGTCTTTGCAATTTCAGACCCATTCTTTCCATTAGGGTGACCCACCCGCTTAATTGTCCTTTTGCCGGTGGATGAACTACATGCTTCAATGACATGGAAGCAATCATCGGGAGGAGGACAAACCCCACTTGAGCCTTGGCTCTCGTTGTCCAATGTTCTCTTAATGGACTTTTCCATTTCCTCCATGCATTCTTTGAATGTTAGCTCATGCTCGGTGAGTGTTATTACGATCAACTCATCGACATTTTGGTGGGGGACCCTTGTACTCATCACATTGGCAATCATGGAGTCGGATGGGCACTTTATGTTTCCCTTTTGTAAGCATGCCCACAGGGTTTCCTTCCATTCGTTCCTAATCTCGGTCATCGGGACATTGAACTCCAAAAGGTTTATCGGTGTTGGCCCCCCGAACTCAATCATATTCACATCGACTGGCCCAAATTCAATCATATTAATGCCATGGTTGTTGGGGAACGGATTGTTGATCACATTTGGACTTCGGGGGAATTCAATCTTTCCTTTGGCATTCAATTCTAGGATGATGCGCTTTACAGCGGGGCAATCATCGGTATCGTGCCCATGGTAGCTGTGGAATGCACATCTCTTGATTTTATCACGGTACCTCTCGGGGTTTCTGGGTTGGAAGTTAACCAGGGGTTTTGCAAGGCGTTGTTTAACTAACCCCTCAAACACCTTACCCAAGGGCATCCCAAAGTCCTCAAATCTAACATACGGGCGCCTCTCCAAGTTCTCGGCCCTTTAAGGAGTTTGTATCGTATTCTCCCCTTGGATATTGTTTACCGTTCCCACGGCTTCCTTCCCTTTACCGGCTGTCGGGGGACGATATCTGTAGGAGTTCCCACTGGCCTGAGTAGAGGATTGCTCATTAAGGGCCTTCTCAGATTTGGACCCGGCAGTGACCATTACCCTGAGGTTGGGGTAAAAGTGATGACTGATCAAGGCCCGCAGCTTAGGTTTCAAACATGATTGGAAAATGTCCAATTGTTCCTCTTCTGTAGGTGGGTTGGAAATCTCCCCAAGTTTATAATTCCACCTCTTGTAGAACTCCTCTATTGGTTCATCTCCCTTTTGCAGGGTGCTTTGCAGATCAACCCGGTTAGTTTCCCATTCTAGGTTTGACCGGTACTTGGTGAGGAATGCTTCTTTGATTGCATCCCATGTTGCTCGGGATTCATCTTTCAAGTGAAAGAACCACTTGAGGGCATTTCCTCTCAAGGACAGTTGGAAGTGATCGGCCATCTGCTGCATGGTACACCCTTTTGCTCTCATGGCTAAAGTATAAGCATTGAGATGAGTCTGGGGGCATGCAGTCCCATCAAATTTATCTATCTCCGGTATTTTGAACATGTGAGGCAAAGGAACAATCTTGTTGGGGTCGGTGATCCCCAAGTAGGATTTCTTTCCGTTCATCCCTTCAAATCTCTCTTCCATTTGTTTCAATTTCTCTACCAACCACTCCATCTGGGGGTCCACATGTGGGCTTGAGTTGATTAATCCCACGGCTTGGCTCGTTACTGGCATTGTGGTGGGAGGTGAAGTGGTGGATCGGACCATCGGAGGAGGATTTTGAGGTGGCAAATGGGTGTAGACATACCCTGGTGCCAGGTTACTTGTCGGGATATATGGTGGGATAGCCTCAGAGGTTTGGGCCATTGGGTGGTAAAGTGGGTAAGGCACTTCTCGAGATGTGGTTGGCAAAGCTGGAGGTGGCAGGCCAATCGTAGCTGGAGCCAAGGGGGCTCGGCTATTTGGGATTGTGTCATACAAGTTGATCCCTGGCGGGTACATGGGAAAACCGCCCGGTGGGACAAAGGAAGCATGAGTGGTAGGCACATTTTGGTGAGTGGTGGCTTGGAATGTGGGACGTGAGGTCTCCACATTTGAGTAAGCTTGAGGGGGCGGAACGCGGTTATATCCTCGGGGCTGCACATTCTCAATTCCCTCTTCATCAGTGATTTCCACAAAACTTCCGTCGTTTTCAAACACAACGGATACCCCTCTCTGCCTCATGGCTTCCATAACCCTACTCTGCATATCCTCATGGCGTTTCCTGACATTCTCTTCCCAGGCCCTGGCGGCCTCTAGAGCTTGTACCAGCTCTTCTCTACTGAGACCATTCGGATCTGCTGCGTTGTCACCCCCACTACTACTTCCTGCCGGACTAGCCATTCGGAGAAGTCTGGGTGAAGCTGCTGATGAACTATCAGACTCGGCACTAATCAGACGATGACCCGGAACTCTGACCCACTTCTTACGAGCTGCGGAGGAAAGGGAGGTTCATTTAAGACTCGGGTTGGTGTTTGGGAGAATGGGTTTTAGGCTCATGCAACATGAAGGTTCATTATTATTAATTATGTTCATGTCTACTTAAAACGCATTTATTCCTAACTGGTTGGAAAAGATTTCTCTTCTTTTTCGTAACTATTCTACATCCTGGATCGGTGGAGGCCATCACTACGCCTATAGACCCCTCGTTTTTCACCTGCCTTGCACACTCCCAAGGATGGACTGTCCCGGGCGAGGGTCCTATAGGGCAAGCGGCTTCCACCGACCAAAAGAAATGAACCTAGGGTCTAGTGCATCGCAAGATTCCCAACGCGTGAGCCATTCCAATCATGATTAAGCCCCGGTTAAGATCGGGATTCGCCTTAGGGACTTAAGGGACTTCCGGCATAACCTCATTTTTTATGAGGGCTCTCGAATCTTATCCATGGGCTTAAGGATGATTAGTATGAACCATTCATTAGGGATCGACAACTATGAACCAGTCATTAGGGATCGACAACACAGTGTCACCCTATCCTTAATACATGACTTAGGTTAATTACGGTCAACATTAACGCATAAGTCAAGGACCGGGTCAAAGTTGACGATGGTCACACTTGCTTTCACAAGGAGTCGTGACTCGGGCATTAACTTGGCTATAATTAATCTCAGACACGTATTAGGGACGTGGTAACGTGAGCTAGACCAAAAATCAACCAAAGTCACGGTATTTGTGTGTCACGGACAAGTGTGGTTGACTCGGCTCGGAAGGGGAGGGGGAATGGACCCGTGCGCGCTAGAAGGGCACAAGAGCACCAATCAAGCTGCATCGTGGCATCCATCCCGGGTTTAAAGGGCATTTGGAACGTGCAAGGTCAAGTGCGCGTAGTGTGAAGCCATTCTATGTTCTCTTTTGAGTTAAAATAGAAATTTTCAATTCATTTTAACATCATGAGCAATGTATAATCAACATATGAACAAGCATGAATAAGCCTAATCAATAAAAATGAGCAAGCATGAATAAGCTATTTACACAAGCAATCAAGCAAGAATCATATGAACAAACAAATCCAAAACATGTACATACAACAAATTGTGCACAACCAAAGATTCTTTAAAATCAAAACTTCACAAGAAACAATCCTTTTGAAAACGATTTGCAAAACAAGTTGTGCACAACAAAAGGATTCAAAATTTTTACAAAAGGGGTTATACACAAGGAGGCCTTAAAAACCCAATTTTGTGTCCAAAAAGAACTTGTACATAACCAAGCTTTAAAAACCAAGTTTTGGCTAAAAAGGAAGAAGGTAATGTGCACAAACAAAACTGTAAATGGAACCTGGACAAGAGCAGAAGCCAAAGGGGCACAGAATGTTTCTGCCCTGCACAAAATTATCAAATTTTGAAACATTCTGTTCCCTGTCCAACATAGCCGTACGGCTATAGCATCCTGGCAATTATTTTTTGCAGTTTTTCAACTTCTGATCATCAAGCCCCAGTTTATTGCATTTCCAGGACAGTTTCCACTCCGGAAGATTCAAACAGAAACACGGCACACACAAAACAAATACAAAAGTTAACGAAAACGGGGAACGGGAGTTTGACCCACACAAAAGTGTCCTCAAAGCTTGTAAAAAGAAGTTTGCAAAAACTTTACTCCCCAGTGGAGTCACCACTGTAAGGATCCCGCCCCGCGCGGAAAACGCGACGAGTATGGGGGCGAAACGCCAAACACGGTTATTACGCAAAACATAACGAAGTCGCCACATTTGTTAATTATTTAACCCAACAAATGGAAAAGTTAGAGATTCTATTAGTTTGGAGGTCATGTTACGCCTTGGGAAGAGTTTTACGTCACCCAAGTCGCCTCGGATAGGACCGAGTCTCCCTAACGTTAGTTAACAAAGTGCATGTGTGTGTGTGTATTTCAAAAATGGGAGAAACTGACTTTTAGCAAAACGGGTTAATTATTTAACAGAAAAGGGTTATTTTGCAAATATTTTGACCAGAAAGGGAAGAAACTGAAAAATACACTCCCCGGCCAAAGTAGCTATACGGATGGGGAGGGCATTCCAAGAGTTTTTGACAGTTTATCAGAAAACTGTCCAGTTTCAGGCAAAACATAGTGTTCTTGCTGAAACTGGACTGAAATGATCATTTTCAGTTATTTTCTTTTAACAAAAACATGGATTTGATCATCCCTATGTCATTGATCACAAATTAGACACCAAAAACAAAGGTTTTGGGTGTGATCAAGACAATCATTGGGGAAGTTTTGAGAAAGGTGGTGAACATGCCCTTTGAGCCAAAATTGCCATTTGATGAGTAAAGATTGAAACTTTACCATTAAAATGGACTTTTTATGAAAGATTAACCTTGAGGGACAACAAAAACAACATAAAGATCCAATCTTTATGACCCAATCTTAGGGATTTTTGGCTAGATCAAGGTTGGGATGATAAAGATTGAGCCTTTATCCCCTAACATGATCATCATGGCCTAGTTTGTGTAATACCAATATAAAGACATGAGCTTTCATCTTGATAAAGAGATTTTTAAGCTATTTAGGACAAGAAATCAAACCATGATCATCCTTAGGTTTGAACCTCTTTCACACAAAAGTATGAAGGGCACCTTGAATCATGCTCATGGTTTAGTTCATATTATATGTATATATATATATATATATATATAAGATATATATGCTTGAAATGGACAAGTCTTGTAGTAGTATAATATATGTATGCTTGAGAGGACAAGTCTTACAAGAATGTAAATTTTCTTGAGAGGACAAGTTTTACAAGAATGTAAACAAGAACAAGTAATATTATTAATAAAGCAAAATAGAGTTGAGATGAAGAGAAGATGGGGGAAGGGGACCTCACCTATGATGGTTCTAGTCTATCTTCCTTTCCTTCACTCAATTATAAGGGTGATTTTTCTCTCATATACGATTTCTGCAGAGTTTCCCCTATCTAAACAATATTCTTCCCTCCCTGAAATGATCAGCATGGGGTTCCATTTATAGAGGCTGAGGGTGCCCAACATAGCCGTACGTCTAGGGACCTCATGTTCCCAAACCATCCGTACGACTCGACTTGGCGAGCTTCTGGATTTTTCTAAGTTTAATTCCAGTTCAGTCCTGGAATATTAGGTTTATCCTAGTGAGGTCCTGGTCCATTAGTTTATCCCTAAATGATACCAAGAATTCCTCTAAAGTAGGTCAAATTCAGATTGGGGTACTTACAGGCATGTAGAATGGCTGATCCAAAGTAAAGAGAAGAATAATTCCTGAGGATCGGAGATGTCTGATCAACCTGCGCTCAACTGCGTCTTGGTTGAGATCTTGTGGATTCACTTCCCAGACACAGATAAAGTAGAATGGATTATGCGGTCCACTAAAAGTGCGCATGACATTTTGCGCAGAGCAAATATTGCGCAGAGATTCTTCAAATCTCATAACTGAACTGTTCCATGCGCTTTAACTTACTGCGCAATGGCTGCGCAGATGCATGAAACTAACCTTTGAAAACTTATCAAGCAAACACAAGAACATTAGTATTAACAAATAATATGGACAAGTTAGCTGAGTTCAAGCATACCCATTTCTCCTCTCAAGACGATAAATCTCTTTGAGTCAAGTACCTTTGTGAGGATATCGGCAATTTGATTGTCTGTGCCCACGTGCTCTAAATGGATGTTGCCTTTTTCCACGTGGTCCTTGAGAAAGTGATATTTGATGTCGATGTGCTTTGTATTTGAGTGCATGACAAGATTGTTTGAGACTGCGATGGTGGACATGTTGTCGCAGAAGATTGGGTAGTTTGCTTCATGAATTCCATAATCCACCAATTGTTGCTTCATCCAAAGGATTTGGCAGCAGCAGCTCCCAGCAGCAATGTATTCAGCTTCAGTTGTGGAGATGGACACAACAGCTTGTTTCTTGCTTGCCCACGCAACAAGTCGATTTCCAAGGAAATGATAAGTCCCACTTGTGCTCTTCCTGTCAATGGTGCACGCTTTCAAGTCTTTGTCAAGCTTGTTGTCCGTGGCCATTGGAGTGTCGTATGCTTTAGCATTCTCAAGTCCAAATTTCTTGATTAAGTCTCTAGTGTACTTGGCTTGATTTATGAAGATGCCATCATTCAATTGCTTGATTTGAAGTCCGAGGAAGAATGTGAGTTCTCCCATCATGGTCATCTCAAACTTGCTTTTCATGAGCTTCTTAAAGCGCTTATAAAGTAACTCATTAGTAGAACCAAATATAATATCATTGACGTAAATTTGAACAAGTAAAGAATGATCATTATACTTAGCAATAAAAAGAGTTATATCGATTTTACCGCGCTTGAAACCTTTCTCTAGTAGGAACTTTGGAACTGTATCATATCATGCTCTTGGAGCTTGTTTCAGCTCATACAAAGCCTTTTGAAGCTTGAAGACATGATTTGAAAATCTGCTATCTTCAAATCCCAGTGGTTGAGCAACGTAGACCGTCTCTTGGAGTTCACCGTTGAGAAATGCGCACTTCACATCCATTTGATACAGCTTAAATTTCTTGAAAGAGGCATAAGCTAAGAAAATTCTTACAGCTTCGTGTCTTGCTATAGGCGTAAATGTTTCATCGTAGTCGATTCCTTCCTCTTGCATATAGCCTTGCACAACCAGCCTTGCTTTGTTTCTTGTGATGCTTCCATTCTCATCCATCTTGTTTCTGAATACCCATTTTGTACCAATGACTCCTTGGTCATGAGGTCTGGGTACTAAAGTCCACACTTTCCAGCGCTCAAATTGGTTAATCTCTTCTTGCATAGCAACAACCCAACTTGAATCTTGGAGCGTTTCATCAATCTTCTTTGGTTTTATTTGAGAGATAAAGGAATTATATGCATCAAAGTTGGATGCTCTCCTTGTACGAACCCCTACATTGAGATCACCAATGATGTTTGTTGTTGGATGATCTCTAACTTCACGAACCTCGGGAGGTAAGTTAGGTTGAGTAGTAGGAATACGAATATCAATGGGAACTCCATTTGCTCCAGCATCAAGGTCATCAAAAGTAATTTGCTGAAGCGGGGAAACATTATGCGCAGAAGGAGGTGTATGCGCATCAGGAGTCGTCACTTCTGGTGCAGCATCCGGAGTTGGCGCATGAGATGGACTTGCTTGATTCTGATTGTGATTATCTTGATTATCATTCTGCACAGGTACAGTTTGGGGATGGGTACCTATCACATCATACTCAGCAGAATTATCAGAATCATTTGGAGCCAAATGTGGCTCAATGAGAGAATGTTCATCAAATGTAACATGTACAGATTCTATGATAACTAGAGTAGTTCTATTAAAAACACGAAAAGCTTTATAATGTTTGGCATACCCAACAAAAATACATTCATCTGCTTTGGCGTCAAATTTACCTCTATGATCTTTTCCGTTGTAGAGGATGTAGCATTTGCAGCCAAACATCTTAAAGAAAGCGATGTTGGGCGCTCTTCCTCTCCATAGTTCATATGGAGTCTTGTTGTAGGCTTTGTTGATAAGGGATATGTTCTGAGTGAAGCAAGCAGTTTTGACAGCTTCTCCCCAGAAATACTTAGGCAGCTTTGCTTCTGCTATCATGGTTTTTCCAGCCTCAATCAACGTGTGATTCTTTCTTTCCACAACGCCATTTTGTTTCGGAACTACAGCAGCAGAGAAATTGTGATCTATTCCATGATCATCACAATATTGCGCGACACTATTATTCTTGAATTCAGTACCGTTGTCCGATTTAACGCTCACGATGTCGTCTTCCTTTTGGGCTTGGAGCCTTTGAAATAGAGCAGTCAAGATATCATAGCAGTCGTCTTTGGATATCATCATCTCTACCCATGTATATCTTGAGTAGTCATCCACCACAACTAAAGTGTATTTGTTTCCTCCAATGCTGGCGGTGGAGACCGGTCCAAACAGGTCCATGTGAAGCAGTTGTAAACATTTAGAAGTTGAGGAAGTAATCTTGCTGGAGAAAGACTGCTTAGGTTGTTTACCCAGCTGGCACGCTGCGCATTTTCTGTCATGATGATCAGCTACTTTGGGAAGTCCTTTGACAAGATTTTCCCTTCCTAGCTTCGCCAAATATTTGAAGGTCAAATGGCTTAAGCGCTTGTGCCATAGCCAGCTGCTTTCACTAACATTCTTTGCTATAAAACAGATATTAGTGATAGAATTTATAGCAGTAACATCAATGATATAAATATTTGCCTCACGAGTCCCTGTGAGTAAAGTGAGTCCGGATTTGCCATCTTTGATATAGAAATGCGTAGCAGTAAAATGTCATTCCAGTCCTTTATAGCAAAATTGAGATATGGAGAGCAAGTTGTGCTTGAGGCCTTCTACGAGCGCAACCTGTTCTATGCACACTTTATCCTTTTTTATTCTTCTATATCCTACAATGTGCCCTTTGTTGTTGTCCCCAAAAGTCACTGAGGCACCTCTACCATCATGTACATCTTCAAGATTGTTGATATCTCCAGTCATGTGCCTAGAACATCCACTGTCGAGATACCAAATATGCGCTTTAGCTTGTGAAGAGTGCGCAGTGAAGCAGGAGACCTGAAAAATAGACATTAAAAAAACGCAGGTCCCCTTTATTCTCCTAGAGTTAGCAACTTTTGACAACCCACTCCTGTCTGACCTTAGGATTTTTATGTCCCTTGGCGTTAGGAGCAAATCTCTAAAGGCATTCTACAGCCTTGTGACCTAAACCATCACACACAACACAATGATGTAAGCCACTTAGAGATTGGGTTTTTACAAACTCTTTACTATTCTTTGGCGCAGCATTCTTAACTGGAGTAGTAGAACCTGCTTTGACAAACACCATCTTTTGAGGTTTGGGTGCGCTTTTCTTAAGAATGCGCGTCTGGAGTTTAGGCGCATGGCTTTCATGCGCATGGCCCTTGTATGCAGATTTGACATTCGAGGTTGAAGCGCAACCATAGTCAAAACATGCGTTGTCAAGTGCAGGGTCAACTTTAGCCTTACCCTTGGCTTTCCTAGTTTGCTTCTTTGGGTAGACATAATGGAAATTTTGTCTCTGGACTTTCTCATGTCCTTTACCCATTGAAGAAGAATGCTTTGCTTTGGGAATTTCAACAGTTTGCTGGGGTGAAAAATCCTTTTCTCTTTCAGAGCAAACTGCGCATTTAAAGTTATCACTAGTTGAGAACCCCAAGCCTTCTTTATCTCCACTGGCTTTTTGGGATTCTAGAATTTGATCCATAGCGATGCGAGATTTGGTCCACTCATCAGTGATCTTTTTGAGATCAGCAACTTGAGCAGCCAATTCTTCATTTCTTACTTTAAATAGCGCATTTTGATTTGTCATGAAACGGTTCTTTCAGTAAGAGGAGTCATGCTCTTAATCTGCTCCTTAAGGAGGGTGTTTTCAGATTTTAAAAGAGTTTTCTCCGTCTTAAGCTGTGAAATTTCTCCAATTGATAAGTCCACTGCTTCTTTCATAGAGTTGAATCTTTTTATTACCTTTTCAGCTTGTTGGAATACAGACTCGCGTTCAGCAACAGAGTCATCATTCACTTTTACAATTTCAGCAGGAATTTCAAAAGATTCTTTGCGTGAAGGCGCATCTACAAACCTTTTGGATAGGTCTGCTCTGGCAAATAAGTACTTGCTATTCTGTCTGCTTGGAGTCAGATGTCCCATTTCTACCAGTTCAGTGATAGTGGGACCTTTCTTCTTTGCTATCTTTCTTGGCTCATTCAGTGCGTTCATAGCTGGAACGTCATTCTCTGAGTCGCTATCATCATTAGCGTTGGCCATCAAGCAGAGCAGTCCATCCTCAAAATCATCATCATCACTGTCTTCAGTGTCCGTCTATATCCATGTCTTGAGTTCCTTTTCTGCACAGTCTTCTTCAGCAACCATTCTGTGCTGCTTAGACGATCTTTGCGCATTGTTCCTCTTCATGTACTCAAATTTTGGAGTAGGGCATTTTGATGCGAAATGACCAGGCTTTCTACAGTTGTAGCAAACCAAGTCATCATCTTTCTTTGAGTCTCTGCCTCGAGAGAACTTTGCTGGTGATTTGCTAGAGGACCCAGATTTTGAGAAATTCCTGATTTTTTAAATCGCTTAACAAACATTGCGAAATCATCATCGTCCATTTCGAGTAAAGAGGATGTAGAGACTTTGTCTGAGGTTTGAGCAGGCGCATGTTCTTTTTGAGAAACCATTGAGATTACTTTTCCTTTTCCTTCAGTTTCATCAATTCGTTTAAGTTTTAACTCGAATACTTTCAAATTAGCATATAAACTGCGCAGAGGCCAAGTATCCAGAAATCCAGAATCTTCTAGATGACTTGCCTTGTGCACATATCTAGAACTAAGCGCATCTAGAAATTTAGCATTAATTTCTTTATTTGTGAAAGTCTTTCCCAAAGATATACAAGAGTTTACAATTGCACAGTAACGATCATAAGTTTGTCTCAGGGTTTTACCATCAATCTTCATGAAGCAGTTGAACTTTCTTTGTACCACAAATCTTTTGTTTTCCTTACTAACTTTGTCTCCATTCACATAGCCTTCAATAGCATCCCATAGCTCTTTTGCAGTTGCGCAGCTCACAATTTGGTTGTGCGTAGAGAGGTCCATGGTGCTAAGGATGATGTTCCTTGCTCTTCCATCATAGGCAGCCTATTTCTTTTCTTCAACGGTCCATTCCTCCTTGGGCTTCTTGATGGTAGGATTGTCCTTGTTGGTAGCAGCATCAAGATTAGCCTTCATTGGGATATAGGGTCCTTCAAGAACAATGTCGTGGAGGATCTCGTCTATGGAATAAAAATGAGTGAGCATGCTGTGCTTCCAGATGTCGAAGTGATCTTCGTTGAGCACAGGAACATGTGAATAGTTATCCATTGCCAAAGATTTTGAAGCCATCTTGAATCGTCACCCAAGCTGTTAAGCTTGAAAAACAAAACAAGTTTTATGAAGGTGTTTGCTCTGATACCACTTGTTGGTCCTAAAGGGGCAACAAGGGTATGAAAAATTCTAGAGGGGGGTGAATAGTGTTTTAAAATTCTTTTCAAACCCTTTTGCAAATCAATGGCTTATGAGCACAGTTCTCAAATAAGCTAAGTATAGCGCGCAGTGAGAGTGTGAAATGCACAGCGGAATATAAGCAACTACTGCGCAGGGTATACTGCGCAGAGAAAAAAATGCACGCGCTAAGTTTTAGCTAAAAAGTTGGTTAAAAATGCTCTAAGGCAATAAGCAATAACAAAACACAGCAGTAAATAGCAATCTGATAAGATCAAACAATGCAGCTATTAAGAAATAAGGTAAGCAGGAAATAAGCAGTAAGAATAATGAACAAGCTATTTGGAGAGGTTCGATCAATGAAAGATCTACGTCCTCTACCAAGATGGTTAGTCTTGGATTTTCTAATGAGATATATATTGATGTGAGGAGCTTTTATAAGATTACAAATAATCAAAACTCAAATCAAAATCTAATCTATGAAGAACAAATCCTAGACTAAACAGGTGTTTCTCGAGAAGTAAGATCTAAGTAATCGAAGCTTCAAAAGGTGTGTGTGTGTGTCAGAAATTCTAGGCTCAAGAAATCTATAAGATGAAGAACACGAAGAATTCTGGGTGATACAAGCTTAGGATCTGGGCAGGAGTTTGAAGGTTTGAAGGTTGTTCTTGGGAATCTGGGATTTTAAGCAGCAATCTTCAGAGCTTCAAAGTTTCTCTAAGGAGGTAAGAACTCAAGCAGCTTGGAAATGAAGATGAGCATGCTATTTATAGCTGAGAGCTTAAAACTAGCCGTTGGAGCTCTGAGCAAGGACGATGAGCTGGCACAAAGTGATTGGTGCGCAGGAGTCCTTTGTAGCCATTGGAGAAAGAGCATGAAGACAAAATTCAAATCTTCTTCTAGAAGGTTGACAGCTGTCTTCATTTGAAATATTTCATCTGAGCGCATCTCCATCGTTGGATTTGCTGGGTGTGCTTGTCTTGTCGTTTCTGCACAGCTCATCACTTTAATAAGCGTACATCTTCTAAGCGCTTTCCAAGTTTGGGAATCTGAGAACATTGAAGACTAAGCAAGGTGAATGATGCGCAGAAAAGTCCTGTGCAGTAATGTCATGCGCAGAGAAGTCCTGCGCAGTGAAGTGCTTCTTAGGAAATTCTTCGATCCTTTTATGCTCCAAGTCCTATATGCCTATACTATAAAATGGACTAAGCTAAAAATTGAATTTATTAAACTTCTTATATAGGGTCCTAAAGTCCATAAAATACAAATAGGTGGTGGAATCAATCAATTCTAACATACTTAGGAGGGTTAAGAGATAATCATACCCAACGGATTCCATAAGAATAAACACTATCCTTTAGTAAGGCTTCTTTAGTAAGTTTCTCTGAAGCTTCCTTAGTAAACTTCACGAAAGATAATCTTGCAAAGCTTCTCTTGTACACGTTTGGTTCAAAGGACATCCACATAATAATATATTATAACAGATACTAAATTTTAACATTTTTAATAATTTGCCCTTAAAATATTTATCGCATATAAAAAGGAAAAAGAAAATCCTATCTTTAGCATTTATCCCCATCCCTCATCACCCCCAAACTCCCCCTCTCTCCCACCATCATCCTCATCCCACCGCCGTCTCCTGCTCCTACGCTACCACCCAAGGCGCCGCTGTCGCCTTACCCTCTCTACTCAATCAACACATTTTCCCCTCCCGTCTATGCTCACTATAGCCCTACCCCATCCATTCCCACTTCCGTGAGAGACTTCCACCACCCACCACTCTATTAAGTTTTCCCTCAAACTAGTGTAATCCATTACCTCTCTAGAATCTTCTTCTTGAGCCCTCAAATCCGATCTAACCCCCAAATCTTTCTTGTGATTTCGAATCAATAGTCCCTAAATCTCACTTTTGATTTTGATTTTTCAATGTTGAAATTCGACTTACGATTTCAAACCTGGGATTTTTTAAATGGGAGCGTATAGTGGTGGAATGGTGTTTCTGTGATTTTAAACAATCCTGAAAAATTAACTTTTGATTTTGAATCTTCAATCCCTAAATCTCAGTTTGCTCACTTTTGATTTTCAAATCTAATCTATTTAAATGTAATAAATTTGAGTGTTTTGAATGGGGATGATCTCCAATTTGCAAATCGGATTGCCAAATTCTTGTGATGATATCTATTTTTGGTGGTGATGAGGAAGAGATGATGGTGGTTGGGGTTGATGGTGTTGATATTGAAATTGTTTTTTGTTGGTGACGGGGGTGGTGATGGTAGCAGCGGTGGTGATGGTGATGGTGGGGATGATAGTGAAGATGGTGGGGATAATAAAGAAAACATTTTTTTTTAATGGACCTGTTACTAAATACGTACAATGTAAAATCATCATGTTGTTTAAGAGAACCATTAACTTGTTGACAGATATTGGCCTTCCTTGCAAAAGAAAAAACTTTAATGACCACATTTGAAAAATATATGTACAAGGTCGTTAAGTTTTTAACACCAGTTAAAAAACTCGATTATATTGTTAATAAACTAAAGTACACAGGTGGCTTTGGTAGTTTTGACAGTACAAGTGGAAAGTTGCAATAATCTGATAGTACTCGTGTCTGTTTTACAATTTACTCATTAAATAATACTGTACATACTAGTATGTCACAATTAACTGATTGGTTTAATTAATATTATTTGACAGAAGAAACAATTTGGCCGCTAACAAAATTCTAGATCTACTAATATAGTATTTTATTTTTTTATTATTGTTTATTTTTATTTTTTGAAACCAAGATCTACTTCCTAAAAAAAAAAAAAACCAAGATCTACTAATACCGAGTAATATATAAAAGTTGAGTTACAGAAATATACTATCCTTTTCGTTCAAACACACCCCTCCAACTTTTTATTGACTTTTACTATCCCCCCTTAAATATTTAATCCCCATCATATAATTCCCAGCTTTCCTTTTAGATACTGTACTACATATAGTTATGAATCCCGTCCCGGCAAGCGCACCGGTTTTACTATTGGAACGGGACGTACCGGTACTGGAGCGCACCGGCGTACCGTACCGGGTTTATCAAACTTTTTTTATTTCATAAATTTATGTGATTTCGCTTTACTAAAATGTTGTTTCATTTGTGTTTACATTGTCTAAATATATGATTTTATGTCTAATTAAAATAATAAGTCCAATATAGTTTTTTTACAAACCACAGTTAAATATCAAAAAATAATTTAACTTGCTACTTCCTCTGGTCCAAAATAACTATCGCTTTTGGTCAATCAGATGTAACTTTGACCAATAATTTAAATAAAAAATAATGATGCTAATAAAAATCCAAAATTTGTCATTGCATTATAATTAATTAATAATACTTTTAATAACAATTTTTAGATTTTTATGAGGATCATTATTTTTTGTTTAAATTTATTGGTCAAATTTACATCTGTTTGACCAAAAGTAACAGTTATTTTGGACCAGATGGAGTAACATCGTAGAAAGATGAAAATTAATTTGATGACTCTCTCTCCTTGAAGATTGTATTCACAAGTGCATCACCAATTTTGTATTTTCAATACTTTTCGGTGACATCAGTTACCCACTCTCCAAAACGTTTAACTCAAAAAAGCCTTTTGAGTTTTTCATTTGACTACTCCAGTCAAAAGCTTTTTCTACCCATTTCTTTCTACCGTCTCTATCTAAAGAGATATAGGACTCTTCTTCTTCAACTCCGACAGAGCAACCGACAGCACCTACTCCCGTCTCCAGTCACCTATTTACCACCACCCACCACTTCAAGTCCATCAACCACCGTCTCCACCTCATCCTTACCGAACTACCTATCCTCCACCACCAACCACCCCAACTTCATCTACTGTTGTTGACGCCATTTCTTACTCTTTTTTCTTAGGGCGGTTCAAACCGGTTTAGACCGGTACACGCCGGTTCAGAGCGGGATGAATTGCGGAATTTTGGTCGTTCCGCACCGGTTTCCGATCGGAACGGTGCAACCGGCCGGTACGGGACGGGATTAATAACTACGTCACCCTCATTCATCAACATTTCCATCTGAGGACCTCCAATCCCTACTCCTTCATAATGAATTTCCCGGAATACCCTTCCGGCATGTCCCCCGGCGCGAACTCCAGGGCCCCCGTCCGACATCTCTCAATGTCCGGGAAGACTCACACAAGATCAAGAAACCTTCGATTGTCACCCACCACCACAACCAATCTCAGCCGCAGGAACAACAACCGCCGGTCATCATCTACACCGTCCCCCCATTCACAACAACCCTAACAATTTCAAGAACTTAGTTCAACGGCTCACCGGCCCCTCCTCCTCCTCGTATTCCTCAATCCCCTCCCCGGCGGCTGCAGCGACCACGTCTTACTCCACTTTCCAAGACGACGGTGGAGCAGTATCGCAGGCGGCAAGATTCGCGTCAATAGAGAAAACAAAGTCGCCGGAAGGGAGAAGATTACCATTGATGCAAACCGGCCATACTGATACGATTGAAGGCGTGGAGATATGTACCAGATTGGGAGAGTGCTACTATTCACACCCGCACAATTGCTGAATAAACCCGCAATACTAAACCTACCCAAAGCATTATCCGCTCAAAACCATATACACCATCTATTTTCCAATTTTACCCTTTTTAACTCATAATCATACACCCACCAAAATTAATACTAATACACACCCACACACCAATCTGCGGTCAAAATTATTTGTCGTCGAGCGCTAACTCCGATTGCCGGACACTGGCGTTGGTTAACGGAGTGATGAATGAGTTTTTGTGCTCGTTTATTGGGTACTTTCTAGACTTATTCTTAGCAAAATCCTTGGGTTTTTGTGTATTTAATGTGTGTTTTAGTGTTTCTTTAGAAAACAGGTAAACCAGGTGGAAAATGCATAATTGAGAGGAGCTATGGCGAAATTTGCAAATCCAGGGACTTAATAGTAATTTTCAGAAGAGATGGGGCTGCTGTGCAAAGTGTTCACGGACCAATCTGTCCGTCTTGAGACTTGAGGACCAAACTGAAGATATCCGAAACTTCAGGGGCTGAAATGCAATTCTCGGAATCCAATGAACACGTTAACTTGGTAGAAATTTTAGGATTTTAGGTTTTTTATTTTCTTTAGGATTTTATTTAGTTTCCTAATTCTTTTCTTATTTTCTTTTCCTTTTATAATTTCTTTTTCCTTTTTAGTTTAGGTTAGTTTTTCCCTATAGATACTAGATTAGTTTTCTTATATTTTTTTATCAAACAATGTAGCTAGTAAATATTTGTAAGGGTTGCAAGGTTGGAGGTAATTTTTATCTTTCTATTTAATTGAGGTATATTTATTTTCATCTTTTGATCTCAATTCATAATTTTACTTGTGATTAATTTAAATCTATTGTTAGGGTTTGTAGATTTGATCACCCTATTTATCCTTGTGATTGATTTTTGCTAGAATTATCTATTTACTGTGCCAGTGTAGAAATTCACAAGTAGCATCTTCATAGTTTATGCTTGTGCCATGGTAAATTGTGAAGTGGGTAAAATTAGACGATTATCTATATGAAATAATTGTTGAAAGCGTTCTTGATCTTAGTTTCTTTAAACAATCAAGCAATTAATTTTTGGATCTAGACTGAACCAGCTAGATTTAATTTTTGATTAGGGTTTCTAGTGAGTGTGCCACTGCTAGTAACTAAACTGAAAGAAGAAACAGAGATTGAAATAGATCTCGTGATCAAGTGAATAGGTGAAAAGTGAAAAGATGTACCAATGATATTTGAATTAAAGACAGAGATATCTTTTAATTCTGCGATTCCTATAATTTATATGATTGCTCATGTTGATCACCTATCTTTTTATTTGTCGTTATTTATTTTTATTATGTTTATATAGTTAAATAACTTTGAATTAATCCAAGTCTCTGTGGATCGACCCTTGTGTTTGCATATTGCTATGACAATAGCTCGTGCACTTGCGAGGTATTATAATTTTGTCTATCAAGTTTTTGGCGCCGCTGCCGGGGACTTGCGCTTTAATTCTAGTTATTTAATTATCTATCTTAGTTAGTGTTTGTTGCACTCGAAAGAGTCTCCTTGAGTTTGTGAGTTTATAGAGGAGTGTAAATAGTGTCACCCTCCAAAAAGATTTTCATTTTTTTTATTTTATAAAGTGCCTCCAATTTTTGTAAACCTTGCAATTTATTTATTTTTAATTAATTTTTGTTAGTTTTTAGTTTTAGTTCTATTTTTTTTTTCTAGAAAGATATTATGCTTGTGGTATATTTGTTTGTGGTTGCAGCTTTATTAAATTGGGCAAAATGAGTGAACATGATCAAATTACAAATAACATGAGAAAGAAGGGGTTAAACTTCAATACACAGGGGAGTGCGCTTCATGATGATCAGAATAATTGTGTTCGCTCCAAGTACAGAGAGAGAGAGGCTACAAAGAAAAAAAAAGTGGGTGTGTGCTTCATGGTCAGAAAAGCAATGCGTTCGCATCAAGCGTACGCTTGAAATACAGAGAGCACGTGAAAAGAAAATACAAAGAGCAGGTGTTGTGGGGGAGTTTTTGAAAAAAAAAAAAAAAAAAAAAAAAAGTCAAAGTCGTTCAACTCCCTCAAATCCCTAACCCGCTCTCCAAGACGCAGCCCTCACTCACCCTTCCTATTTCCCATCGGCGACCACCCTCTACGCCGACCGTCTCTCTCGGGAAACAACAAGCAGGCCGAGCCTCACAGTAATTCCGGCGAACCCGCTCCCACTGTCCGCACCATGGTTGGAATAACCCCACTCCAGCCGCCACCTCCCTTGTTTCTCTCTTGCGCTGCACTAGATACGTTCCTCTCTATACGCCTCCGTCTCAAATCCGGTTACTCTCCAATCGCCGACGATTCTCACTCGTCTCCCTCAACTCCGGCCGATCTCCCCTGCTCTGCGATACACCCTAAAGCCCCCAGTATCCGCCACACCTTCCAGCCCCGTCCGTTCATGGGCTATTCTCAAGATCCGATCTCCATTTGCAAAGTCTACATATCGGGATAACTTGAAATTGTTGTCAGCCCACTACAGTCTCCATTTGAGGTACCTCACTTCTCTATTTTGCACAATCTCAATTCAAGGTTAAAAAAAAAAAAAAATAATAATTTCTCAAATCAGAAACTTGTTGTGAGTTGTGTTGCACTGTAACTTTGTGGTGGACTTCATTGTGGCCATATAATAGATTGCTATTGTGAAGTTGGGATCTAATTTTGTGCTGTGAATGGTTATTGGCTGAGACTCCGCTCTTTCTAATGGGGTTGTGATCAACATAAATTTTATTGGTGGTTGGTGATGGTAAATAATCACCCCTGAATGTGGTTCTTGCCTCTCATTTTGTTACACAATGGGACATTGCTTCTTTCAAGTTTGGGGGTGGGGATATTTATCTGTTTCTCTTGTTTGCCTGTGTCTCTATATTTTTAAGTTCAGTTGAAAAAAAAAAAAATCTTTTTTATTGTTTTTTTTTTTTTGTTTTTTTGGGTTGGTTCGAACTACGGTGACCTGAGCCCTTGATTGTGGGTTCGCTCACTTTTAAAGGGAACGTAGGCAGCTTCGGTGCGGTCAAATTTTTGAAACATTGGTGTTTTTCCCCATAGTCGTGTCTTTTAAAACCGACGTTAAAGATTATATGTGCCATGATTTATCTACTCTTGTCTTAATGTATACTCCCTCCGTCCCAGCTCACTTGAGACTTTTTGATCAAAACTGGTCAACTTAAGGTCGGTTTGACCAACACTTTATAAAAATATTTATGATCCGAACAAAAATTAAAAAAATGTAAAATGACCATTTTAAATCCTCTCAATAACAATTTTTAAAAAGTTTTTTGGAACATAAATATTTCTATAAAGTGTTGGTCAAACCGACCTTAAGTTGACCAATTTTGGTCAAAAAGTCTCAAGTGAGCTGGGACGGAGGGAGTATTGGATTAATTTTGGTTCTTTGCTTAAGTATTATAGTTAGATTGTGAATCTCTAAAATAAGTGCACTATTACTGAGACTCCCGTTGTTGATAATCATTGATTTACTTTATCGAGTTTATAGTACACTGTCATCCCTTAGGTTAATGAGTTTGTATGCAAGTAAAGCCTCTTAAAACTTAAAATATGGATACTCTTTAGACACTTGAAGTTGGTTTATATGTGTTGGCACCCCTAGTTGTTATAAGTAATTAATGAATAATGTGACTAAGGGAAAAGTGGGAGCAATGGCAATAATAATAATAAGTTAAATAAATAAATCAATAACTAAAGTTGCAATGTTGCTTTGGTGTTACCTCCAGACGCGTAGGTTAGCCGGGTAGGGGCTATTCTAGCTTAACCAGATTTCTGGGTATGCAGTAGCGTTATGGAGGGAGAGCTTTTCCGTCGCGATGGTCCGTTCCAAGCTCGAATCCGAAGTACAGGCCAACTCCCTCCCCTTGAATTCATCCTAACTTTGTGGTAAAAGCGCATGAAATATGTGCTTCAATTGTCAATAATTAAGTTTGGGGTGCCTTTGTTGTTAAGTGCCAAGTCCTAAAGAATATTCATATTTTGCCTTTTAAGAATGTTTTATATGATAGACAAAGTCAATAGAATAAGGGATGACTGTTGTACTTGGCTTTATAAAATTATATCATATTTGAAAACATGGGGAGAATTGGTATTCACACACACACACAGAGAGATTCACCGCTTAATTATAATGCATATGCAAATTAGCAAAATTAATTGTAATATATATTAGCACTTGCGTAGTTAGATCTATTCACACCCCGAGGCGTTTGGAATTATTTGATGCATGCAATTGTGGGGGAATTCAAGAATGTGTGAGTAGAGTAGTTAGTTTTATTCATGTTTTAGTTTAGTTTATATTTTATCTTTTAGTATAATTTTGTTGTTTGCTCGAGGACTAGCAAAGTCTAAGTTTGGGGGTATTTGATGAATGAGTTTTTGTGCTCGTTTATTGGGTACTTTCTAGACTTATTCTTAGCAAAATCCTTGGGTTTTTGTGTACTTAATGTGTGTTTTAGTTTTTCTTTAGAAAACATGTAAACCAGGTGGAAAATGCATAATTGAGAGGAGCTATGGCGAAATTTGCAAATCCACTGACTTAATAGTAATTTTCAGAAGAGATGGGGCTGCTGTGCAAAGTGTTCACGGACCAATCTGTCCGTCTTGAGACTTGAGGACCAAATTGAAGATATCCGAAACTTCAGGGGCTGAAATGCAATTCTCGGAATCCAAGGAAGCCCGCAGACACGTTAACTTGGGAGAAATTTTAGGATTTTAGGTTTTTGATTTTCTTTAGGATTTTATTTAGTTTCCTAATTCTTTTCTTATTCTTTTCCTTTTATAATTTCTTTTTCCTTTTTAGTTTATGTTAGTTTTTCCCTATAGATACTAGATTAGTTTTTTTATATTTTTTTATCAAACAATGTAGCTAGTAAATATTTGTAAGGGTTGCAAGGTTGGAGGTAACTTTTATCTTTCTATTTAATTGTGGTATATTTATTTTCATCTTTTGATCTCTATTCATAATTTTACTTGTGATTAATTTAAATCTATTGCTAGGGTTTGTAGATTTGATCACCCTATTTATCCTTGTGATTGATTTTTGCTAGAATTATCTATTTACTGTGACAGTGTAGAAATTCACAAGTAGCATCTTCATAGTTTATGCTTGTGCCATGGTAAATTGTGAAGTGGGTAAAATTAGACGATTATCTATATGAAATAATTGTTGAAAGCGTTCTTGATCTTAGTTTATTTAAACAATCAAGCAATTAATTTTTGAATCTAGACTGAGCCAGTTAGATTTAATTATTGATTAGGGTTTCTAGAGAGTGTCACTGCTAGTAACTAAACTGAAAGAAGAAACAGAGATTGAAATAGATCTCGTGAATAGGTGAAAAGTGAAAAGATGTACCAATGATATTTGAATTAAAGACAGAGATATCTTTTAATTCTGCGATTCATATAATTTATATGCTTGCTCATGTTGATAACCTATCTTTTTATTTGTCGTTATTTATTTTTATTATGTTTATATAGTTAAATAACTTTGAATTAATCCAAGTCCCTGTAGATCGACCCTTGTGTTTGCATATTGCTATGACGATAGCTCGTGCACTTGCGAGGTATTATAATTTTGTCTATTACGGAGCAAGGAAGAATGTCGGGGAAAAGAGGCAAAAGGGTTGATCGTGTGGAAGACCTCAGCTAAAGACATGGATAAGGACAAGAAGAAACCCACATCTCGCTTTTCTCGTGCACGTCTCCAATTTCCAGTTGGTGATAAAAAACTTGATATCCTCATTAAAGGAACCATAGCTGCTGGTGCCTCATTAACAAATCTTCCAAGGAATAGTTTCTCCTAGAGTTCACTTTTGATACTGTCTCGTTGATTTGGTTCTCAACTAAAAATTTGACCTCCTCTTTTCTGGATCTGGAAATGTTAACTTTCTGTTGAGACTTTTGTTTAAGGGGTAGGTTATTTAATGGATGTAGTTTGATATGAATTGAAATCTGGAAGAAGTCTTTTTCGAGAGAGAGAGAGGTTTTGATTGATTTATTTTTTAAATTGAAAATGGAAACATAATAGGGTTAGAACAATGAGGTAAAAATTTAGGGTAGATGTAGGAGGGAGTTAATGTTATGGGTATATTTAGTAGAGGGTTATTATCAACATTTTAATTAATGGCATTTTTGAAAAATTATTAAGTGCGGGTTTATTCAGCAATTGTGCGGGTGTAAATAGTATCACTCAGATCGGGAAAACCCGGGTATTTTCCGAGCATTTTGTCACCGGCTCCGGCTTCTTTACCACCCATACCACCAAGCTTTTTCTTCCTATCAATGGATCCGAATCATTTCAACAGCTTCTTCTTACCCCAGTTTCACATAGAAATATAAATTTCTTGGGGGTACTTTCATGCTTAGCCCCTCAAATCTTTTTTCGTCTCAAACAACATCCCCTACTTCTTTAGATTTCTTCGGTACTTACTTTGTTAATTTTGACCTCTGAATCTGAAGAAGATATGGGGGTTGACTGTTGAGGGGAGAATTGGAATTAAGGTGGGATATACACACCCACCAATTTGATTAGTTCGCCCACTATATTTTTATTACAAAAAGCCCATGTTAGTAAAAGACAGTTGAACCCCTAATCTTATAATTATAACTCTAAATTGATTAGAACACCCAAAATTTATTATCAATCCCTAATATTATCATAGTTCTATTTTTAAATTGAACAGAAATCTGTTGTGGTATAAAGCTTGTGATAAACGATTCATTCTCAAGACCAAACAGAAGTCTATGATTCTGTTATTTATTAATTTTTAGAGTTTCACTTATTATATTTTCATTTTATTTTTGGATTTTTAGATTTAGGAAATTTCAAAATGAAAAAAAAAAAATAAGAAATGGAAAAATAAAGGAAATTTAAAACGAGTCTTTTTCTTTCTACAGTTTATGTTTCTGTTATTGGGTCTTATTCAAATAAGTATTTGGAATGGATATTTAAATGCCTTTTAGTGATTTATGGTTGAGAACAAAAGCTTGAAAGTAACTTAACTAGACTATGAGAAAGTGTAGATTGGCAACACCAATTTTTACAACCAAATGGCAGAATGATTACCTTAAGATTAACTAAATAATCAGGCATTTTTCATAACAAGGGTAAATTGGAAAGTGGATGGTTGCAGTTACCAAAATAACTTTTTATAAATTTGATTAGTGGGTGATTTAACTAATGTGGGCGTACTACTCAAATTAGTGGGTGTATATATCACCATATAGAATTTAGAATAGTGGATAAGAAAAGGTTTGAGGACAATTTGGAAATTCAGGGTCAACTGCTGTCACACTAAAGGAAAGAGATATCATCTTTTGACAGACTTCACAATGACATTCTTCAAATATATGGGGTTTTGACCAATCGACAAGAACTTCTGGACTTGAAGATTCTACAAAAAGCTCGGAGAGAACAATCCTCGAACTAAGCTTTGCGAGATCAGATATACGTGTTGGGTTTTGATGCATCATGCGCAGCGGAATAAACATAAGATCAAATACTCATGAGCCCGGATCCGTGCATGTTGATTAGATTAAATACAAGATGAAAGAAAACATACCCTTGAAGATCGAATCCATGAACACGGACTTTGAGGTGCTAACGCAAACACCCTCTATCGGTATCCACACGTCGAACGGATATCAAGAACACCTTCTTGATCTGGATTGCTAGACCCAAGGCTTGATGAAGAAACGATTTCTTCGTCGGAATTATCTTGCTTCATTGATTATTGTATTTTGATGATCATGGATCACTAAATAAATAATCCTACCTCTCAAGATTTGTTGTTTCTAAAACAAAGGTTATTGATTTCCAAAATCAAGATTAGAGGCTGTCAAACCCGGCTGCATATCTTATATGAGGGTCTGACCTAATTCTGTTTGGGATCGGGATTCCTTATCGTACAAGAAAACCAAACAAACTGGCCAGTTACGGCAGGGAGCCGTACGGTGGTCACATGGCCGTACGGTGGCAGTTCTAAAAATCCCTTATTTTTGCCTTTTTCCAATCCGTTCTATTGTGTGTGACACAATAGGATTATACTATGTTGGCAACGAGTCTGAACCAGTTAGAACCCGTAAGTCATAAGCGGACTCTAGCAAGCCATTATGACTACCCAATTAGTACAACTTTGAAAGTCCAAAGTAACCTTATAGAACATATCACAATCTCTTTGTCGCGCGATATCATATTGAACATAAGTCATGGTCCACTTCAACTTATGTTTCCAATGCTTTCTCGATCCCGAGTAGATTGATATGAGCAAATGATATTGAACACTTCAATTTATTCGGGTACGGCCGTACACTATCATCAATCTCACTCATCGAGAGGCCAAGCAGATATCTCTCTTGAGAGAGGGACAAATCCCATCTTGACTTATCATTCTTCCCTACAAGAATCTGATTATGCCAATCGTAGATTTTATAACCACCCGGTTAAGGGTAGCGTTTGAGTACGTCAAACATAATGTTCATCATGTGGAGGACCATGATAATCTCAGGTCTAAGGATTCAAATGACATAACTATTATGAGATCTAATTATGACATTTGACCATGACATAAATCTCATAGCGGGTCTATCCAGTACATTATTCTCCAACAAGTACCCACAAGTTTAATCCGCATCCTATGCACCATAATCATCATATGATTATCCATTAAACTCATGACAGTGCTTCATAAGTGCTAGGGAAAATAATTATTATAATAAACATGCAAAAGATATAATAACCGGGTTTGTTATCTTTATAACACTGAAGCTATGATATGACGTATAGGCCTTTCTCAAGGGCCTAGAGCATAATATCCAATAGTCTCCCACTTGCACTAGGCCCAATCAAAGTGTATCTAATACCCATTGAGCTTAGTTAAGATCTCCATCATTATTGCAAGCGAGCTTATTTAAGATGATATCTTTGTTATCATCATATGGTACTTTGCATATTTTGACATCTCCCATCTTTGACGATTTCTCGAATAAGACAGAAATGTCCGAGCATATGTTTAGATAAAACATTAGCGCATTTGGATTGTGTAATAACAATTATTGTCACAATGAAGGTCTATAAAATTAGTTACATTAAAAATGATTTCCAATTTACTAATTAGTATCTTAATCCAAACAACTTTCTAGTTGCATCAAATGCTGCTAGATACTAAACCTTTTTGTAGAATAGTAATGGTACATTTTGAACTCTTCTAACACCATTATTGAACATAAACATGTATTTATACTGTAATATTAATCTTTGTTGGTTTATAAGAATGCATCAATGTAACTATTACCAGATCATCTGTCATTCCTTCAAAGATCAAGAATGCATCCTTTAGTTCCTTTTAAAGAACATAAGGGTGTTTCTTATCTAGTGACTATCACTAGGATTCGATTGGTTTCATCTCATCATACTCCAAGTATATGAGACATCCAGTCTTAGTACATTAATATGGCTTACATGATAGATCCAATTGCTGAAGTATATGGAATCCTAATCATGTACTCTTACTCATTAGTCTTCCAATAAGACTAAATCTTGCAAAGATTAATACCATTAGACTTTTGAAAGTAGCCTCTCCAAGAGTCTTGCATAGTGAACCTTTCACTATCTTGTCTATATTAGTACATTGACTTTGATCAATCATCCTTTTAGATTTATCTCTATAAATCTAAGTTCTAAGGATATAGGCGGTTTTATCAAAGTCTTTCATTTAGAAACTCTTTCAAAATGAATTATATGTCAACCACATATATTAGACTAGGAATAAAATTACGCTCCCACTAAATTTATTGTAATCACAAGTCTCATCTTTGATGAATTCAAACTCTTTGAATACTACATCAAAATGAAATTTCACTCCAAGTAGTTTGCTTCAATCCATCTCATGGATTTCTGCAACTTGCATATTTTACTAGAATTTTATGGATTAAAACTTTTAGGTTGTATCAAACACATCCTAAAGTAAGTTCCTGTTAAGGAATATAGTTTTGACATCCATCTGTCATATTTCATATTCAAAACATGAGGTCATGACAATAAGAATTCTTAATAACATTAAGCATGACTGCGGGTGATAAAGTTTCATCATAATCGACATTATGAATTAACTTTACTCAATTAGTCGCGCTTTATCAATATGCACCTTGCGATCCATGTGAGTTTTCTTCAAGAAAACTCATTTTCTATCCTTTGGTTTTTAAGCCTTAGGGTAGAACAATTAAGTTCGAAACTTGATTATGATACATGGATTGCACTTTTAGATTTTATGACTCCAAGTCATTGATCTAAATCCGGAGCGAACTTTGCATCTTGATAGGTGATAAGTCAATCATTCTCAATGATATCTTCTCAATTACTTTCTATTACGAGAAATCAATATTTCTTGTTATAGATAGTATCCTATCATATATGGAAATAACTTGTGTATACTTGAGCGAATTTCAACAACTCCTTGTGAAACTTTGTTCAACTTCCATCTTAGGTTCTATGTCATTTTCTGGGTCTCGAACTCTTCGAGATACATTTTACTCTCACTAGTTCTTTAGAGATAAACGATTTATCTAGAAAGTGCTATTTAGATTAACAAACGATTTGTACTCTTTAAAGGGCGTAAAATCAATATCATTAAGATATCCCATGAAAATACATTAATTATATTTGAGTGTGATTTTGAAAAAAAAAACACTTTTCTCAAAAGCATCACATCACAAATCTATATGAAAGACAAACTAAGTTTTCTTTCATTCCATATCTAATATGGTATCAGTCGAACCTCCTTAGATGGAAATCATTTTAGTGTAAGCGCAGCTGTTTCTAGCACATAATCTAGAAGGTTAATTAAAGATCAATTTGCCTTATTATGAGGCGAAAACAACAGTTTGCAGACAATCTGTAAACTTTTGTTTTTCTTATTCTGCAGACTTTCTGCAGAATTCTCATCAAGTCCATGGTTCAAATATTTATTACCTTGATCAGATCAGAGTACATTAATACTTTTGCCATGAGTTATCGAAATCCTTTCTAGCATTGTTACTTTAATGAACTACATACATCAATATGTATTAGTTCAAAGAGTACTTCCTTTTACTACTATTAGTAAGAGGTGTCTTAATCAATATCCAAGATTCACATACATCGCATGATTCGAAATCATGTGAATTTAAAAGTTCATCCCATAAAATTTTAGTTATGTGTTTCTTTTTAATTGACATAGACATCAATGCTTTAAGAATGTAACTCTTACATCCTTAGATTCAGATTTCCATTATTTACGTTATACTCATTATTTTGTTCTTCCAAGATAAGGATATAAGGTCTCATTATATGATTAACAATACAATAAAGTGAATCATATTTAATGAAACATTTTCTTATTCGAAATAAGAAGTATCCATAATCTTCTAATGAAGAAACCAAAATAATGTTTCTACTTAAAGTAGGAACATCACAACATTTGTTCAAAACAAATATAAACCCACTAGGTAAAGACACTTCGCAAGTTCCTATGATTAATGTTGCAACCATTGCATCATTATCAACACATAGGTTAATCTTTACCTTCCGTAAGTAGTCTTTCTATTTCTCAAGTCTTGCACATTTATACAAATGTGGGATCCATATCCGGTATCCAATACCTAAGAGCTTAGAAGTAGAATTTTAACATAAATACTTGAAGCGGTAGTCCTACTACCCTTCCTTTTGATCTTTTAATTCAAATTGTAATTTCTCCTATGGTCAATCACATTGCCATGGTAGCAATTACATCCTCATGATTTTAGGTTTTAGCCACAAATATTTCCTTTAGGCTTGACAACACTTGTCTTGCCTTTATCTTAAATCCTTGTTCTTATTAACCTTTAGAGTTTGAGAAGGTTTCCAATTGATATTAAGACTTAGCATTTTAAACATCAAATGTCGCTTATAAATTAATATCAAATCCGTTGTTAGTTCCAAACTAACTTGATAACCAAGCCAACTAAGATATTTAATATGTCTCTCCATGTTCAAAACATGAGAACTTATTAATGTACCTTTCATTCATCATATGAATGTTAGGCTCTAATAAATATCAAACTTTTCTTGTGTTTCTTGCTTGTAGGAACGCTTCCTACGCGATTGCTTATCACATAAGCATTCATGTGTTTTAGATACTTCTAAAGTTCTAAATACTTGGTAGCAAGTCATAGGACAATTGACATCTATAGAATCATCCACATGTTTCTAATCAATGTCTTTGTCCATCCTTAAGGCATTAGGTTTCTTAGGAATATGATTTATTAAGAATTCATAACTTCCATTCTTGCTTTAGAACAATTCTTAAGCTCATGACTAGGTTAAGGAAGTTAATCTCATTCTCTTTAAGTGGGGTCAATCGCAGTAACTATACATGATTATAGTTTAAAACATTCTACAAAATATGCAAACAAATATACACATATATTTCATACCATTATCATTTAGAGACATATAATGTATTTCATAAATACTCCCACTAAATTATACACCTTCAAATACTATAATGTATAATATAATTTAAGTGGGCTAAGATCCATATTTCACTTAACTTTGAGTCGGCTTTGGCACGACTGCTCAAAATAAGCCATTTAGGTAGATAACTCTTTATCAATCACATCATATGTGACTCTTAGATCCTTTATGAGATTTTAGACATCTTATGCCTAACATGTTTTAATCTCATCTATGCCTTAGGCCCAAAACTGTTTTGATAGCGTAATTAAGTTAAACCATTTTAAACGTATAGGAATCACTGTTTCCTCATCTTGCTCATAGATGAATAGAATTAATGCACCTCGCTTTGGCAGAGCCCACATAAAATTACTCAAGTACTCACAAGTGTTTTAATCATGGATTGGCACATGACTTAAGTTTTAAAGAAGGTCATTTACATAGAGATATGCATCATATATTTAATTATGTCAAACATAATATAATATAGTCTTTGCATAATTTATGTTAACTAATCAAATTAATTAACAGGAGTAAAATCTTGTGATTTAATTATGAAGCAATATTATGGAGACAGAATCTAAATTATCTGTAAACAATTTATAGATTGGATATTTCATTCACATTCCCAGAAACAAGGCGTAAGTCTGCCATTGGTCTATGTAATGAATTAATCCAAATTTAGTTTCCTTCTCTTGCAAACAATTTGCACTTTGTTCATAGGGTTAAATTTTGAAACTTTGTTTCCGCAGAGCATCAATATATTGAGAGAACAAAACGTACAGTCGAAACTAAGTCAAAAGGCATCCACAATCCCGTACTGTGATCAAGAAACCAAGCAACTTCTCTGTACGGTCGAAACTAAGCCAAAAGGCATCCACATTCCCATATAGATAGTTCACTTGTTTCAAGACCTTTTCATTGTCTTTTAATCTCATAGATTACAGCAATCCTAAACTCTTTAGAATTCTGATTTCTGCATTTTTCTGGATTAAATCATATTTCAGGAAACATGGTTTCAAAAACCAGCCATCTGAAACCAGATTCGATTTCTAATTCGAATTCTGTAAACGATTTACAGAAAAATCAGAAAACCGGAAAAAACAAATCTGCCAGAAAAACATAGGGGAGCCATACGGCAGTCCATCAGCCGTACGCAGTCTTTGGAGCCGTACGGTTCCTTCTCCCAGTTTCCCCAGATTTCCAGAATTTTTAAATTCAATCAATCCCATTATCGTGTTTATGCATTAATCAGATTAAACTAACACGAAATTACAGATTACGAATTTTAACCCATCTAATTCAAATAATCAATAACCAATTTATTCTGCATACAAATTAGATCAAGATCATCAATAAAATAATCCAATTATAACATGATAATCTCAATATGCAATTATTCATATAGATCACATCAACATAATAATTACATCATCCCCGTATTCATGCTCATAAATTTCATATCGCATATAAAATTCAAATCACACATTTATCTTTATCATCATGCAAAATTCATATAATCGAATTAAATAATTTAAACATGATGTATTAAAATAATCAACGATGAACGGTGCTCTGATACCACCTTTGGGTTTTGATGCATCATGCGCAGCGGAATAAACATAAGATCAAACACCCATGAGCCCGGATCCGTGCATGTTGATTAGATTAAATACAAGATGAAAGAAAACATACCCTTGAAGATCGAATCCATGAACACGGATTTTGAGGTTCTAACGCAAACACCCTCTATCGGTATCCACACGTAGAACGGATATCAAGAACACCTTCTTGATCTGGATTGCTAGACCCAAGGCTTGATGAAGAAATAATTTCTTCATCGAAATTATCTTGCTTCATTGATTATTGTATTTTGATGATCATGGATCACTAAATAAATAATCCTACCTCTCCATAATTTATTGTTTCTAAAACAAAGGTTATTGATTTTCAAAATCAACATTAGAGGCTGTCAAACCCGGCTGCATATCTTATATGAGGGTCTGACCTAATTCCGCTGGGATCGGGATTCCTTGTCGTACAAGAAAACCAAACAAACTGGTCAGTTACGGGCAGGGAGCCGTACGGTGGTCACATGGCCATACGGTGGCAGTTCTAAAAATCCCTTATTTTTGCCTTTTTCCAATCCGTTCTATTGTGTGTGACCCAATAGGATTATACTATGTTAGCAACGAGTCCGAACTAGTCAGAACCCATAAGTCATAAGCGGACTCTAGCAAGCTATTATGACTACCTAATTAGTATAACTTTGAAAGTCCAAAGTGACCTTATAGAACATATCACAATCCCTTTATCGCGCGATATCATATTGGACATAAGTCATGGTCTACGTCAACTTATGTTTCCAATGCTTTCTCGATCCCGAGTAGATTGATATGAGCAAATGATATTGAACACTTCAATTCATTCGGGTACAGCCATATACTATCATCAATCTCACTCATCGAGAGGCAAAGCAGATATCTCTCTTGAGAGAGGGACAAATCCCATCTTGACTTATCATTCTTCCCTACAAGAATCCGATTATGCCAATCGTAGCCTTTATAACCACCCGGTTAAGGGAAGCGTTTGAGTACGTCAAACATAATGTTCATCATGTGGAGGACCATGATAATCTCAAGTCTAAGGATTCAAATGACATAACTATTATGAGATCTAATTATGACATTTGACTATGACATAAATCTCATAACGGGTCTATCCAGTACATTGTTCTCCAACAAATACCCACAAGTTTAATCCGCATCCTATGCACCATAATCATCATATGATTATCCATTAAACTCATGCCAGCGCTTCATAAGTGCTAGAGATAATGATTATTATAATAAACATGCAAAAGATATAATAATCGGGTTTGTTATCTCTATAACACTGAAGCTATTATATAACGCATAGGCCTTTCTCAAGGGCCTAGAGCATAATACCCAACAATACGTTGATCTACGACTCGTGCGATACGCTGCTCCAACACATCCTCCTCACGTTCGTAGATCTCTTCCACAGTGGCCTTCTTTCCTCCTCGTGCCATTCTTCCTGGAACGAACCGGAGTCTGATACCGACTGACGTAGCGGAAGACTTTGATAAAATCTATTATTGTTGTATCGCGCACGATAACTAGTAACGGATCTTCAATCCACGTTGAATCGCGCACGATTACTGAGAATTGGATGGAAGGAAAGAATTAAATTCCTTTTGGATGCCAATTATTCGGTAATCGTGCGAAATTCAACGAGGATTGAAGATCATTCACTGGCAATCGTGCGCGATTCAACAGTGTTTGATACTATTCTTCCGGTATTGTTGCGACATTCAACGGATTAATAGTGTTTATCCGTTTTATCCCTTCCGCTGCCTACATCACTTTTACTCACTTTTTATACTCATAACACAAATATTATACGGGTGCTTATGTTAACTTATTTTATCTTATTTTGAATGAGACAAAGAGAGTATCACACAATTATTTGATGATTGGCCATTGTACTTGTTTTAATGTTTAGTGTTCTCTTGCAAATTGCAATGATTGAAATATGGGTTTGAATTGGGTAATATGCATTGTTCTTTTGTTTGATGTGCAATTCAGTGGCGGACCTAGGATATTTTGTAAATAGGGGCAAAATTGCTTAAGGGGGCAAAATAAAATGGTAGTGTATTTTTTACATTACATTTAAAGGGGGGATGTATACTAAATTGTACTAACACCCCTAACTTTTTTAAAAAGATGCACTTGTAAAATTTTATTTTTATTTTCAAACGGGGCCACAGCCCCGAATGACACTACTTAGGTCCGCCCATGGTGCAATTGGTGGACAATGTGGCCACTTACGATTATGCTTTTCCCTTTTTAATAAGTGATCACGTTTGCGCACCTTCTTACGTACTACGCACACGTTAATATTATGTGGTATCTAAACTAAAATATTATTTTAATCGATTGACTTGTTCACGAGTTGAAATAGGATGAAAACGTAGGAAAATAGATGGAAAAAGAAAGGATGTTGAAATAGTAAGAAAACAGAGGATACTGAATGGAAAAAGAAGGATGTTTGTGATTTATCAATAACATATTTCAAAATTTTATTAAGATAATTAATTTGATATTAATATTTAATTAAAATTTACTCATGTTAACTAATGTAATCAGTATACTTGAGATGGAGGGGAAACAAAGATTTTTTGTACTATGACATTTTATTATTGCTATTTTTTCTTTTTTGTACGTTATTAAAATTGCACTACATATGCTTCTTTTCTTTGAAATGTGACAATCTTTTAAACTTATAAAAAAATATAGGTTGAACTTCTTTTTTTTTTTTTTAATGAAGAGACTAAGAAAGTAGATTTTTTTTTTTTTTTTCTTTATTTGGGTACACAACGAAATAATTGTTTCGACATATATCGAAAAGTGATACTGGTACGAAGATAAAATAAATTCATCCAAAAGTAATGTTTGTTACTAAGGTCACAATCCTGACGAACCTATAAAATAAAAGCTTAACATAAGTTGGTTTGTTTTCCTCATATATTCAAAATTTGGAGAGCAAATCAAAATTTAACATTAACACCTCCAATACTCCCTCCGTCACTAAAAAAGATAGTCTCATTTTGACTTTTTATGGTCAACAAAAATGAACTTTGACCAAACACTAGTGTCGATCTAATCATTCTAGTGAAATTATAAAAGTTATAATTGATTAATCATTAACTCATTCATCAATACACATTTTAAAATTTTATTGTGATGATTAGATTGACACTACTGTTTGGTCAAAGTTTATTTTTGTTGACCATAATAAAAAGTCAAAATGAAACTATCTTTCCAGATATCTTTCCAGACTAGAGAGTATTAATTATGATCGTATTTTCCCTTCCCTACCCCGTGACAATTTTGCACCTCAAGTGTAGTTTTGTGAGTGGCACATTGACTTCATCAAGTTTTTTGACAGTCCGTCAAAATAAGACAAAGGATTGATTACAAACTAATTAGTGGACTTTGTTTTATAACTAAGGATCTAAAGTACTCCCTCCGTCCCAAAATAATCTTCACATTTGAATATTCAAATCGTGATATGAAAACTTGTTTCATTAGCCATGTTGTATTTATGCACATTTAAGCTTAAATTGTAGAAATATGAAGAACTTTTTTTTGAGACAGTGAAAAATCCTAAATGAGATCATTTCGGGAAGGGAGTAAGATTCTTGTAAATTATGTGCACCGGAACTTATGCGTCCTTAGTATGGCATGGCGACCGCAGGAGCTAACAATCACCCAAAATCTGCGGACAACAACAAAATCCAAAAGATGAATCCTACTATCCCTCCCCAGCCCATACATCATTTGACTTTTTATAGCTAACACAAGTTAATTCTGACTTAATATTAATGTCAATTAAATCATCCAATGAAATTCTAAAAAAAAAAACAAAAAAAAAAATTGATAGATTGCTATGTAATTCGTCAATAACAATTTTTAAAATTTCATCAGATTAATATATTGACATTAATGTTTGATCAAAGTTCACTTATTGACAATCAAAAGTCAAATGAGACCAATCTCCCAGACGAAGTTGACTATCAATCAAAAGTCAAATGAGACTATTTTTCCCGGATGGAGTTGATCATCAAGTCAAATGAGACTATTTTTACCGGGACTGGGGGAATATTTTACTTAGAAGCCATTTGGCCAGTTACTAGCAGAGCCCAAACCTCCAAACGAAGGAAAAAAAAAAAAAAAAAAAAAAGGTACTAATATAGGGGGGGGGACTAATATAGGGGGGGGGGGATCCTTTCTAGAATTTGCATCAGTAATTTACATATACAACCCTGATAACCCTTGTCTCCATATATTCATTTACACCCCCAAAATATCAAGCAAGAAGCTATACAACACCTTCTGGCTTGACCACTGTCCAAACAGCCACCATTAGCCACTGATGCCAAACTGCTCTCCAGCAATATCAGCATCGAAAGTGTGCCCGTGTACTAGCTCATCATCAACACCTCTGCTTAGAAGATCCCGTGTCAGTGGGCCCACAACTCGAAGGTTCTTCAAAGAAGAGGAAAATCTGCACGAGAAGCCTTTACGTAGCCATGAGACATACACACTCCATTTCTCATCCCAAGCTCCACTGAAAGGAGTCTTAGTTTCTTCCAAGATTCCCATGAGGTGATTTGAAAATGGCGTTTCATCCTGTTTTAATAATCAATTTTCATGTCAAAGAATTATTGTGATTGAGGGATTCCTAGTATTTGATAAACATAAATCAAAATAGAGATCCGCGGAGATGTATTTACCTTAATGCTTGAAGGACTTGGAGAACTCTTTCCGTCCACCAAAGTTTTTGTCAAGGGGAATGTCTTTCCACTTTCCGCTTGAAGAATTTGTACGTTGATTACTTTTATCACTTCCCCCCTTTGAGTCTTGTAGGTTTCTTTTTCCGCTTTCAACTTTATTTGAAATAGTTGAACGCAGATCACTTCTCTCATTTCCCTTTGAGTCTTGCATGTTTCTCTTTCCACTTTCCATTTTCTTTGAAGAATTTGGATCACTTCCCTTTGTGTCTTGTAGGTTTCTCTTTCCACTTTCCATTTTTTTTGAAGAATTTGGATCACTTCTATCACTTCCCTTTGAATTCTGAAGATGATTATTTGTTGGAGGACTAGGGTTGACTCTCTTTGCTTTAAAAACTCCCCACAAGTAGTACTTACCCTGGAATCCTGAACATATAATTTTCAAGCCAGTTAAATGCAATACCAAAAGGAAGGAAAGCAATAACTGCGATTTCTTATCACAAATAAACTCACTCCAGAATGACGGAGGCAGCTCCGCAGAAGTGAAAACCAAGAGCTCTGCATTTGTTACAACAGCTCTCATCGCAAGTTCTTCGTTCATCATGTCATCCACCAAGAGATCGAAAATTCCTTCGTGCCTGATTTGAGTGAAAAGTAATACTTAAAGAAACATATTTAAAAGAAAAATAAAACCATCTAGACTTGAGTATCTACGTAACGAGGGAAAACAATACTTTGGTCCTGCTGGAAAAAAGTACAAGGCAATGTTATCATCAGATGGCTTATTTTCCAGGAAACTCTTCGGCCACAAATCAGACTTGGGAAGCATTTCCAGGGAAAGCGATGACGGAAGCGAACTTGCCTCCTCATAGACTTTACCACACACTTTGCTCGAAACATGGCCCACAGCATAAGTTTCGTAATCTTTGTTTGCTATATCAAAGCCTCCCCTGTCAACAGAGCTTAGAGCATTATAAATCAATGGCCAAACTTGCTATTAAATTGTGTGTGTGTGTATGGAGCGACGAAAAAAATAAAAAACTTACGTCCATATTGGATCAATGACAGGTTGTGCATGTACGTAAACATCCTGTTGAGAATTATTTACACACTTTGCAAACTGAGAACCCGCATTATGAGGTTCAATCTCTTTATTGATCATCGGTTGTTCTTTCTCATTAATCAACGCTACATCTTCCGCTTTAAATGCTTTGCACTTATGGTCCTTCGTCGTCTTATCCAATTCCAATTTCCCAGATACTAACTTGTCATGATTCACAGTGTCAAGCTTTTTATTATCTGCCTTGACAAGCTGCAGGGGGATATCAAATCGACATTTTTTATTGTCTGTTGAGTCAGCAACACCGTCCATTTTCGTACAAGCCTCGTGACATGAATTACTGAGGTTTCTTTTAAGTCCCTCATCTCTTGTCTCGCTTACGTAACAAGTAGTATTATTTTTCATCATTTTCTCTTTCAGATCGGTCAAACCAGTGTCTTCTTCATTTGTCGTCTCCTTCAACTTTACTTTCACCGGTGAATTTGCCAATGGAATAACTTGGCAGTCAGGCTCTTTTGTCAACTCCCCATGACTATTCTCTTCCCCTGCCCCGGCCAATGATGAATTTGAACACATTTGCTTTTCCTTTTCCTTTTTCTTCTTTTTCTCTTTCTCCGATTTTGCTCTGGCGCATAGTTCTGCAAGTGGAACATCCTGTTTTAGGGGATCAGGTTCTCCAATTGCCTCGGAACAGCTGATTCCCTCCGTTCCACTCAATAAACAAGCAGTATTTTCTATTTTCTTTCTCTTCGAATCAAGTTTAATGGGTGAATCTGCCAACTCAACATGCTCAATTTCAGACTCTATAATCACCTTGCTGCCACTGTCTTCCTCTGTCTCATCTACTAAGCAAGCAGTGTGCCTTTTCTTCCTCTTTCTCAATTTCACTTTTGTTGGAGAATCTGCCAGTGGAATATGCGTCTGTTCTTGTTCTACGGCTGTCTCCTGACAATGAATGCTGTCTACGCCATCAACCAAAGAGGCAGTGTCTCTATTTGTTTTCAAATTTTCCCTTGAATGGATTTCTTCATTGTTTACTGAACTTGTATTATCCTGATCTGAGATGTGAAGAGAGTTGTGACTGGGAAATGCAGATTGATTTGAAAACTTTTGTTTACAGTCATCACACACCCAATGAACAATCTCATCAAATGTTTTTGGGATGACATTTAAGCAGTACCTGGAAAAATGGAGACATGGGCAATCGGAAACCAAATAATTATTAAATAAGTATTATTTTTCTTACAGAATGTGTTAAAAACTTGAGTTTGTATCACTTTTGCAATTTGGTTCCAAGAGTGTAAGTTTGGCAACCCGATTCCAGGTGTACCTTTTGTTGCAAATTGCCAAATTGGTATAAAAATTAAAAACTAACAAGGCGTCATAGAAAAATTATGCTCTTTAATCTCAAAACGACGTCGTATTAGATGTTCAAAAATATAATAAAATTCATATTCATATTTATCTACACTTGTCACATTCTATATACTACTTCAATGGATCATTATAGTTTCTTCTTTTATGGAATTAATATAATATATGAACAAAATATTTGTCCTCGTCTAATCTCATGCCTACTCTTCCCGAAAAATATAATCAAATTCATATTCATATTATCACCGTAAGCTAACTTCTCAAAATTCCCATAAGACAACTGTTTCATTTGACAAGAGACAAGACTATAAAAACAATAAAGAAAAATAAATATTCACTTAACAAATCTTTTTAGGTGCCAGGGCTAGGCCACTTGGTGTGTAATGTACAAAAGAGAATAAGGAGGTATAAGAAGAAACAAAGTCTGGAGCAAGGTCAGAAAGTATGACCAACTAAAAATGGCAAACAGCTAGGTACCTGTGAATTACAAACTCCAAGCACTTAACACAATGAATGAAAGCATTCTCGAATCCTTTGTCACCACACTGCTGACATATCATCACCTGCAAGAGCATAAGATTTTGCCATTAGTGACAAGATCACGAATTAAGTAATTAGCTCAACGCGAGAAGAAAATTGGTTAAAGATTACACTCTATTCCCTCACCCCGCCCGCAGCCACGCACAAAATGAAAGAACAATGTAAATAAAAAGCAACTGAGACAAACATATAGATACAGCGCAAAAGTATTACAAACAAACAAAATTCCCTCGCACATAGGAAACGAAATATAAGATCATCAAAAAAATTGGTAATTCTCTTTTAACTATTATTGCATAATCAATTAAATTGTCATTGGACCTGACTAAGATCTGGGGGTGCAAAAGTTGGAACATTATGCTTTTAAGATTTATATAACATCCCATCTTAACACCCAAGCAGCTATATTACTAACAATTTACTAATGTGTGTTTTGTACAATGAGGATAACGGTGCAACAGTTCAAACTTTGGTTACTCCCAAGGACAGTTCAGAGGCTCAGTTACCGACACAACTTCAGCAGGTCAAATATGTATGGAAATAATACCCATGGAGCAAAAACATACTCCCGATTGACTTTTTAGGGTCAACTCACGTTAACTTTGACCATACATTAGCGTCAATCTAATAATCACAATGAAATTCTAAAATTGTACTCCCTCCGTCCCAGAGTATATGTCCACCCTCTCATTTGCACGGAGATTAAGAAATGGTGGAAGTGATGCAAGTGTTGAGTATAAAAGTAGGAGAGAGAATGAGTGTGAGCGAATAGTATGTTGATTAGTGTTGTGAGTATAAAAGTAAAGTAGGAGAGAGAATGAGTGGGAGAAATAGTAAAGATTCTTTGCCATTTTAGGAAGTGGACATATACTCTGGGACAGACTAAAAAGGAAAGGTGGACTTATACTCTGGGACGGAGGGAGTAATTGATAAATCACTTAACGATTTAACAATTGTAATTTTAGAATTTCACTAGGATGATTAAATCGACACCAATGCATGGTCAAAGTTCATTTGTGTTAACAATAAAAAGTAAGACAAGACAAACTTTCCGGGACGTAGTGAGTATCTATTTTCTTACGCTGGACAGAAGTTTCAAAATACAGAAAAAACAATAACAAGCAATAATAAGGTTTACAGATAACCATCATCTAATATAAGCAGTATAGTTAAATCGACAAACTAGATATCCAAAAAGCATAATTCTGCACAAATATTACATAGCACATCACGGATGGATTTCAGCCATTGCATAACCAGCTAGAATGTTATTAATTCTCGACCAGCCACCCTCATTTGTTTTTTCAAATGAACCAATCTAGTACTAGAAAATTTTGAAAATTTGCTTCACTAAAATACTCCCTCCGTCCCACAATAAGGGGCACAAAAATGGGCATGCACGGGATTAAGGCGGGAGTGTTTATATTCAAGAATATTTGTAGGTGAGCAAGTGTTGTATGAAAAGTAAAGTAGGTGAGAGAAAGTGAGGCAGAGAATAATGAGGGGATGTTGTTGTGAGTGTGACAAGTGAGTCCCACTATATAAAAAAAGTATTTAAAACTTTCCATTTTAGGTAATGTGACTTATCAATGTGACACCCAAAAAGGAAATTCTTCAAAATCATTTTTCTCATGTTTAAAACTCATTCTCCTTCTACCATTTTTCTTGATGAGCCCGGACCCCGCGGACCGTGCCTAAGGTCGCTCTATACGGACCAGCTGGTTGGACAAGACAATAATTGTTCTATGAGCCAGACCGCGAACATCTGAGCCCGAGTCAACCTCTCCTCTTAGTCGTCAGCCTCCGAGCTACAATCTACGGGCTCCTCATTTGTGCCTTCTCTGACGATATTGACAAACCTGTCACATCCCACTAATGGAGTATCACGCGCATATATGGCGCCGAACCATAGTTATTAGAAGCGCCTAGGCCCAGGGCGCAGAGAGGCGCGGCATTGGAGCCTCGGCGGTGCTAGGCGAGGCGTTGTTTCGAAGCGCGCCTAGGCTCCGTTAGCATCTATTGACCGGCAATTACATGATTTACATCGTAATTACGCGATTAATACTCTTCATTTCTTTTGAAATTGAGATATATATATATATATATATATATATATATATATATATATACACTCCCTCCATCCCACCCGAATTAGGATTTTTGGGTTGAGCACGGGGATTAAGGAAAAAGTGTTAGTAGAGTAGGTGTTGTGAGTATGAAAAGTGAAGTAGGAGAGAGAAAGTGGGGTAGAGAATAATGAGTGGAAAGTTGTTGTGAGTGTGAATGTGGTTCCCATTAAATAAAACACTTCTATTTTTGGGTTGTCCTAATTCAAATGGGACACCCAAAATAGAAATTTGTCCTAATTTGAGTGGGACGGAGGGAGTGTATATATATATATATATATATATATATGTGTGTGTGTGTGTGTGTGTGTGTGTGTGTGTGTCTATTATCTGGACACTTGATTTTGTGTCTAATCCAGTGGTTATGCATGGTTCTCATTTTATTTTGGTTCTCATTTGAGCACCTTCCTATATATATACATGTACATATATACATATATATATACACATATATACTCCCTCCGTCCCTTTTTAAACTTCAAACATTTCCCTTTTGGGTGTCCCATTTTAAACTTCAAAATCCAAACAAGGAAAGTTATTTATATTTTTTTATTTAGTGGGACCTACATGTCATACACACAACAACTATCCACTAACTATTCCCTACACCACTTTCTCTCTCCTACCCACTTTCTATACTCACAACACTCTACCACACTATTTATATTTTATAATATAAAGATTCTCATCTTAATTCTTGTGCCCACTTTTTTTTTTGAAGTTTAAAATGGGACGGAGGGAGTGTATATATATGTATATATATATGTATGTATATATATATGTATATATATATATATGTATATATATATATGGTCGTGCTCCTGTGAGAACCTAAATATCGTGAGAACTGTGAGAACTTGGATACATTAGGTAAAAAACTAATGTATCCAATGGTTCACTTGGATACATCATTGGTTACATTACTTAACTTGGATACATCATTGGATACATTACTTAAATACATTAGGTAAAAACTAATATCCAATGTGCACTTGGATATATCATTGGATACATTAAGTTCTCATGGTTCTCACGATATT
>JAOWBW010000540.1:348953-439495 GCA_026119855.1 Campanula takesimana
GTGACTCCAAATTATTCTTTGAACAAATCCATTTCCATAACAAATTTAAACATATACTCCAAATGGGAATAAAATTTGATGCCTTACCTCTTTCAGGAACTTGCATAATTGCTAAGCAAAAGCGAATTCCAGTATCATCCTCAATCATCATTTGTTATCCGTAAAACAATACTCTGTCAATAACAATGGCGAATTAGAAGATAGTTGAAAGATTTTCGAGGGCACGTGCAAAAATAACACACTGTTGACGCGCCTTTAGACATTGAGTCAGCAGATCCAGATGGGATAACGGCCCATTTTGTTACCGATTTATTTCCGTCAACAGAAAAATTCAATAAGTAAACCTGAAATCACCACATGAAGATCTTTATCCTATGATGTAAATGTAGTTCAATAATCAAAGGGGAAAAAATATCAAGATGATATCAAATGAAAGAGGGACGCCTTGCTCGATCAGAAACAGGAAAAAAGGGGCATGTGTTTTACATTCATGAGTCAATTTCAAATGTTGCTGGTGAAGTTAGAACTTTATATGATTTACGAAAAACTGACGACCTAATGGAAGAAAGTACTTGATTTATCTTTCTTGCAGATGGCGGAACATCCTGAGTAAATTTCAAATGTTGTTGTATGGTGAAAGAGAAAAGGTCAATTGAAATATCCACATCATACTGTTCAAATAAACACAATAATCATTCGAAATAAAGAAAATTATCTTACCTTCAATAAAGGTTTCTCCATTTGAGAAGTTCCACTATCCTCCAATCCAATAATACTGCCTTTGAAGCTCTCAGAACAACTTGGCGATTCACTATTCACAGATCTTCTTGGTAGAGGCTCATTCTCTGTAACAATATTAGCTCTGATAACCTTGTTAATATCCAAGTCAACTTCCTTAACAGCTGAATCAGCTCTGACCACCTTGTCAATATCCAAGTCAACTTCTTTTTCTCAGGGACATTATTATGTTTAATCAACAATTCATGATCAAAGAATTCTACTCCCTCTGTCCCAGAAAGATAGTCTTATTTTAATTTTTATGATCAACAAAAATAAATTTGATCAAACATTGGTGCAAATCAAAAGAGGCAATGAAATTCTAAAAATTGTTATTGATAAATCATTTAATATTTTAGCAATTACAAATTTTAGACTTTAACTAAAATGAATAAATCGTCACTAATGCTTGGTCAAAATTCATTTTTGTTTACTATAAAAAGTCAAAATAAGACTATCTTTCTGGAACAGGGGAAGTACTATTTTTGTATGAGAGGTAAAGCAAAATAAGACTAATGCTTGGCCTACTTGATTTTTGAGATGTTACAGCAAATGTATAGATTAATTTGTGGTGTGTTTGACCTTTTGATTTATTTTGGTAGCTTTAAACATGGCATCAACAAATTTGCTAGATTTATAGTGAGGGGTATCTCCCCTACATATTGTATTTATACACTAAACCTCAATAAAATATTAGAGAATCAATCAACATATTGACATAATTTCCCTCAAACTCTTCTTAGTACCAATATGGAAATGATTTTGCAATGTTAATCATTTATTATCTCCAATTGTGACTTTTTTTAGTTTTATAGTTTTCACAAAACAATACCATATTGAACCACGCTTTATCAGATCTCACCCTCAAATTCTAAAGCCATGTGGAATTAACTTTATAAGCATTTTTACTTATGAATTGTTAATAATAAAATAATATTTAAATAAATTTATAAGGAAAAATGCTATAAAAGGGAATCCGTTTCTTTTTCTTAAATTTAAATTTAGATTTTGAAATTCAAATCATACCTAAAATAAAATAAGGAAAAAAATTTCAATCAACTATAATATTATAATCGGTTTCTCTATAAATCCTATAAGTAGTTTTTGAAATTCAAATTGTATGTATACATATTTAAAATAAAAATATTTAATACCAAACATTTGAAATATTTGAAATTTAAATTGAACGTGTTTGGTTTCAAAAATAAAAATAAAAAATTGAACATGTTTGAATAAGCCAATTAAATGATAATCGATAAAAACTCTGCTATTATAATATTATAAAGATAGATTATATTGTCTAAGTACATTATATTCCGTCTGTTGATTTATAAATGTCACACTTTGATTTTAATTAATTACAAAATAGATATTGCTTTTTTAAAATAGGGGGTATATACTTTTTTGTGCTAGATATTAGTTTCATTTGTGAATTTACGTGTCTCCTCCACAGTAGTGATATAAATATGCATTCATTTATGTTGGGCATGAACTTGCTAATTAACATATTTGATGTATTTGAATTCTTTCAAGAGGTACTTACTCAATCGATTATATTGGTATCAATTATTTCGTCACTTTAGTTGATAGAGCAAAATTGAACTCATTGAAATAACAAAATTTAATTTTTCAATGGTTTCAAACATTATAAAGTTATAAACATGAGCATTAAAAATAACAAACACTTTATTATTCTTCTTACAAATAGAGTACTTGATACTTTAATAAACCTAAAGAACATCTTCAGCGGTACTAAGCACCACAAAACGAACCAATATGATAATTTAGGCTAGCTGGTAAATGCATGACTATGTTGGTATATATAGAGAGTGCTTTGATCTTCATTACTTCTTCTGTCCTAAAATGAATTTTCAATTTTATTTCAACCAAATCGACTTCACGCAGATTCTTAGATACAAGGAAGAGGTTGAAATTAGTAGTCATTTAGGTATAAATATGAACATAAACAATATAGTTATATATTACTTGACTCATTCCTTATTGGTATTCTAAAACATAAACCTGCCATCCATATCAAATTCATGAGCCGATCTTCAAGCTTCATCATATTCTTCTGCATACAAATCAAAAGAATATATTTAAGTCATCAATGAAAAATTAACTGAGAATGAGATGCTTTTTGGAGAAGTTAGACTAGAACTATTAAACAAATATTTAAAAATGTATTAAATCATCAGTTACTAATTTAGATTGAATTGCAAATTCCAAATGAACTTCTTCTGCATCTATCATTCTCTTTATACCTTTCCATGACTCTATGAACAATAAAAAATAAATTTAATATTGGAATCATCAAGAAGGATATTTAAACAAACGTTGATTTTAATACAGACAATCAAATAGTATATTATTTTCTTGTTTAGATTGAATTGCAATTTAAAATGGCTGTAAATTTGTGGTTAAATTAAGATAGCAATTAAAATTCAATTCTTTCTTAAAATGAAATTTTTGAAATTTGAATTGACCAATTAAATCAATAAACTCCTAGATTCTTGTTAAGGTTTTAAAAAAAACTTGTTAGGCTGAATTTTTAGTTTTTTTTTTTTTTTTTAGAATCAACAAAATTTTGCTGGGAGCTTGAAAGCCGCCACGTGGCTTTCCACGTCATAATACCACGTGGCGGGCTGTGGTGCCTAGAATTGGGTCTGCTTTCATATAATATATAGATTAGTTAACTATAATAGTTACTCTCCCTGTCCATCTTTAAGGTTCTTACTTTCTTTTTTGGTCTGTCCCAATTTAAGATTCTTACTTTACATTATTACCTAAAATGGACAATGGGACCCACTTGTCATTCTCACAATAAAAACTCCCTACCCACTTTGTTTTTCCTACTTTACTTTTCACACTCACAATATTTATTTTTTCTTAATCTCCGTGCAAAGTCAAACCAAAACTTTAAATTGGGTCGGAGGGAGTACTATACTAGTTAACTATTACTATTGTTGTATTAGTTAACTATAATAGTTACTCCCTCTGTCCAGCTTTACGGTTCTTACTTTCTTTTTTTGTCTGTCCCAATTTAAGGTTCTTACTTTACTTTATTACTTAAAATGGACAATGGAACCCACTTGTCATTCTCACAACAAAATCTCCCTACCACTTTCTTTTTCCTACTTTATTTTTCACACTCACAACATTTATTTTTTCTTAATCTCTGTGCAAAATCAAACTAAGAACTTTAAATTGGAACGGATGGAGTACTATACAAGTTAACTACGACTATTGTTAGTATTAGTTAACTATAATAGTTACTATATTAGTTAACTATTACTATTAATAGTATTTGTTAACAATATTAGTTAACTATTATTGTTAATATTATTAGTTAACAATAATAGTTACTATATAATTTAACTATTACTATTAATAGTATTAGTTAAGTATAATAGTTACTCTATAAGTTAACTATTACTATTAATATTATTAGTTAATCATGACAGTTACAATATATGTTAATTGTTACTATTAATAGTATTAGTTAATCATAATAGTTACTATAGTAGGTTATCATTGTTTAGTTAATCATAATAGTTACTATATTAGGTTATCATTGTTATTAATAAAATTAGTTAATTATAATAGTTATTATAGATATTAATAAGTACTATTAATAGTATTAGTTAATTATGATAGTTATAATATAGATTAATTATTACTATTAATAGTATTAGTTAAGATGATGGTTACTATTTTAGTTAACTATAATTAGAAAATTATTTTTTATATATAATATATTTATATTACAAATAAATGTTATGCTACTTTATTGAATATAAAATATAAAAAGAGCAAAATAATAATAAAAAAAATAGAAAATTAGTATTCCGTGCAAAGCACGTGTAGAGCATGTGTTACTATTTTTTAGTTTTATTTTCCTCCTTGCTCGCCTTTATGTCGCCCGCCTCTCGTCTCGCTTTTCGCCTTTCCTAAGTACATTTCGCCCGCCTCTCGCTTTCGCCTTTCGCCTTTGACAACTATGGTTGTGTTTGTGTTCATCAGGTTCACGACATCAAAGCCAAATACTCCTTATTCCGACCCCAAATTCTAGGGTTCTAAACTTTGTTTTTCTCGAAATAACTACATTTATATTGTATCATATGTTCGGGTAGTACTCTCAATAACTTCAACCCATGATGGTTTCAGCAACTCTAGTTCAAATTAATGGATAGCCATAAGGAAGGCTAACTAAAAGCAAGCATTTATAACCATATTCTAACAACTGACCAGGAAGTTAGTTCTCAAGCACACTTAACCGCCGCCCAATCATCCTAAAGACTAATGCGAAATTTCCAAATACATAACTCACAAAACTGTAGAGAAGACAAAATTCAAACGCGCAGAACTCAAAACATATCTTTGATCACCAATACAAACGAACAAAAAAGCAGGATAGAACACACACAAACATATAAACAAGTGGAGGGGGCAGAAATCTTACCATTTTGAGAGTGAAATTGAGGACTTCAAATGAAGAGGGCCAGTGGAATTCAACTTCAATTCCGACGAAGAAGACCGGGGAGGAAAAATTGGGGTGGTAGTTGAATTGAATTGAAGTAGAACTGATTAGGGCATTGTGATTGGAAGAGAGAAACGGTGATGAGCAGTAGTTTGCTCGATGAACTGGAAGAGATAAACGAAAGATAAAAAAACTTTTTACTGAGAGAGAGGGAGAGAGAGAAAGAGAGGGACGTGGGGGAAATAAATAATTGGGGAAGAAAGAGAGAGAGAGAGAGAGAGAAACTGAAAGAAATTTGAAAACCCTTTTACCCAGAGTCGAGTCCGGGAGTTGAAGTAAAATGACAATCCTATCCCTAACGATTTAATCCAACAATCCCCGCAAGCAAGTGACGATCGATTTGAGTCGGATTATCAAGTTTAACCGTTAACGGCACCGTCCATAGGATCAAAAGTTGAAATTTTGAACTTAAATTTATTAATTCCCCATCTTCGGTGAGTGCTATGGTTCGATCCCTCTCCTCGTTTCCTTCTGACGTGGACATCGTAAAAAAAACACTTAATTTGCTAAAAAACAAAACTTATTTATTAATTAATGGATCTCGATAGGGCTATTAAAAAATAAATTAGAACCGGACCGAACCAATTGAACCGGACCATTCAAAACCGGACCGAACCAATAGCGTTGGTTTGGTCCTGGTTCCATATACCTCTAGAACCGGTAGATTGGTTCGGTCCCAGTTCTGAGTAATTTGACAACGGTTCTGGACTAGCTTTTTGCATAAACGATTTTTTTAATGGCCAAAGTAACTTTTGAAAAGTCGTATTTGTGTAATTATTACGCTGATAACTTTAATTTTATATGTGCATTACTTTCATATTATATGTACATTAAATACAGATGGATGTGTTTTTACACATCCAATTCATATACTTTTTGGACTTATTCTTTAGCTTGTTCTCAAGATTTGTCGTGTTTTAATGGTGTTTTGGAGTGTTTTTGGATTCAGGGAAAAAGATGGAATTATGGGTAATTGGTGCTTAAAAAGGCTAAGAAGTTGTGGACGAGAATTGGTAAAGAAAAGAAGGGAAAAAATGAAGATTTCAGTCCAGGCATTTTGGGCGGTCGCACATAAGGATGGCGGGCGGTCGCACACTCAATTGGCAAAAAGAGAAAAGTGTACTAGAACTTTGGGCGACCGCGCACAACAAGAGCGGACGGCCGCTGTAATTACGCCAATCTGAACTTAAACCAACTTAAAGGTATTCTTAGGACTATTCAGGAATAAAACTGATAGACTAGGACCTCACTAGGATAAACCAAGAACCTTAGGACTGTTCTGGGATTAAACTTAGAAAAATCCAGAAACTCGCCATGCTGAGTCGTATGGATGGTTTGGGTACTAGAAGGGCCCAGCCGTACGGCTGGTTTTGGTGCCTTCAGTCCCTATAAATTAAGACCCTTGCTGATCATTTCAGGGGGGAATATTATTTGAGAGCTAAAACTCTGCTGGATTAAGAGCAGAAACATAAAACTTTGTCAAATTGAGTGAAAGGGAGGAAGATAGGCTAGAATCAGTATTGGTGAGGCCTCCTTCTCTCCCATCTCCTCTTCACCCTTTTATTTACCTTGTTGCACCATTATTTACTTGTCTTGATGATTATCTTACTTTAATGTCTTTACATTTCAAGAAAATCTTATAAATTGGAACCAAGCCTTTGAAATGATTCATGGTGCCCCCATACCTTGTGTATGAACAAGGGTTAAAACCAAATATGATCAAGGCTTATTATGTTTAATGCAATTTACTTTTATGCCATTTACTTTATGTCATTTACTTTCATGTTATTTATATTCTATGTCTTTAATTTTGGCTTGGTGATCCATTGCACATCTTGGAGAAAGTCATTGTATATTTATTATGTTTATGTTTATTGTTGAAGTGATCAAGTATGGGTGGTAAAGTCCTAATCTTTACCATCCAAACTTTGATTAAAGCCTAAATAATGTCCCTTTGGATGATAAAGATTCAATCTTTATTCATCCAAAGGTTGATTTTTGATGTCTCATGGCTTTCTATTGGATGAATCAACCATTTGGGAGGTTTCTTAATCTTTAACCCTCCCAATGGTTATTTTGGCGCAAAGTCATGTTCATCAACTTTGTGTTTAATTCCCCAATTATTGCCTTGATCATGCCCAAAAGCCTTGTGTTTTGGTGTCTAATTTATGGTCAAAGGCATAGGGATGATGATGTTGTGTATGTTTTGGTACAACAAAATAAACTGAAAAGATCATTTTCAGTCCAGTTTCAGCACGATGCCCTGTTTCTGCCTGAACTGGACTGCCTTTCTGATATGTCTGTAAAAATTCCCAGGACAACCATCTTCAGCCATACGGATGGTTTGTCCAGGGAATCACTTTTCCAGTTTTTCCCCATTCTGTTAAAAAGATTTGCAAATAAACCCTTTTTCGTTAAATCATAAACCGTTTTCTGTTAAGTCAGTTTCTCCCTTTTCAAATACATATACATACACACTTGCACATTTTGGTCAACAAACTAAGGAGACTCGGTTTCTTCCGAGGCGGATTGGGTGAACCGCGATAAGTTCTTCCCAAGACGTAATCTAACCTCCGAACTCACCCTCTCTAACCTTTTCCGTTAAATTTGGGTTTAAAATTAAATTAACGTGGAGACTCCGTTTCTTGAACATAAAAGTGTCGTGTTTGATTTCTCGAGGGAACTCTTCCGATTTTCCCGCGGGTATCTTACAGCCACACACTGTCCCCACACCATTTTTTCCAAAGTCCATTTAGAGACGGGATTTGGACTTATTTCCTAATTTTTACCCTAATTTACCAGAGTATAAATAGGAGGACTCCAGCCATTATTTCACAAAATCTTGGGAAGTTTTTCCTAACTCCCAGGAAAAACGTGTTTTAAAAAAAAACGCGGTGGCATTTTTGCAAATAAGTGGAACTTCTTTAAAAAATGCGCGGTGGCATTTTTGTAAATAATTGGAACTTTTCAAAGGTTCTGGATATCAATATAAAACCTTCTGGATATAAGATTGATAGCCAAAACCTTTTAAAGTAATAGCCAGAAGGGTCATTTTTGTAAATAATCGGAACTTCTAACAGTTCTGGATATCAATATCAAGCCTTCTGGATATGAGATTGATAGTCAGAACATTTGAAAGTAATAGCCATAAGGGTCCTGGATATAAATATAAAGCCTTCTGGATATCAATATAAAGCTTTCTGGATATGAGATGATAGCCAGAACCTTTGAAAGTGATAGCCAGAAAGTTATTTCTGATTTTTTTTTTTTAGAGTAACAGAAGTGTTAATAGATAGCCGGTCACAATGTTTAGGTGTTGGATATTATGCCCTAGGCCCTTGAAAAAGGCCTATACGTTACATTATAGCTTCATTGTTATAGAGATAAAAAACCCGATTATTATATCTTTTGCATGTTTATTATAATAATCATTGTCCCTAGCACTTATGAAGGACTATCATGAGTTTAATGGATAATCATATGATGATTATGGTGCATAGGATGCGGATTAAACTTGTGGGTACTTGTTGGAGAACAAGGTACTGGATAAACCCGTTATGAGATTTATGTCATGGTCAAATGTCATAATTAAATTTCATAATAGTCATACCATTTGAATCCTTAGACCTGAGATTATCATGGTCTTCCACATGATAAACATTATGTTTGACGTCAGGGGTGGACCTACCCTATGTCTATGGGGGGTTTAAAAAAAAATTACTAGTGTAATTTTTTTGAAAATTTTGAGTATTAGTGCAATATTTTTGACTTTGCCCCCCTTTGTTTAAAAAAATAAATGCATTAATATTTATTTTTGCCCCCTTTAAATGTGTTATGCCATTTTTCTCCCATTGTGAAAAATTTCTAGGTCCGCCACTATTTGACGTACTCATACGCTACCCTTAACCGGGTGGTTATAAAGGCTACGATTGGCATAATCGGATTCTTGTATGGAAGAATGATAAGTCAAGATGAGATTTGTCCCTCTCTTAAGAGAGATATCTGCTTGGCCACTCGATGAGTGAGATTGATGATAGTGTACGGCCGTACCCAAATAAATTGATGTGTTCAATGTCATTTGCTCATATCAATCTACTCGGGATCGAGAAAGCATTGGACAACGTAAGTTGACGACCATGACTTATGTCCAATATGATATCGCGTGACAAAGGGATTGTGATATGTTCTATAAGGTAACTTTGGACTTTCAAAGTTATACTAATTGGGTAGTCATAATGGCTTGCTAGATTCCGCTTATGACTTACGGGTTCTGAATGGTTCGGACTCGTTGTCAACTTAGTATAATCCTATTGAGTCACACACAATAGAACGGATTTGAAAAGGGCTAAAAACTAGGAAATTACAAAACTGCATCCGTACGGCTGAGAAGCCACCGTACGACTCCTGGTGAGCCGTACGGCTGCCCCCCCCCCCCCGATTTTGGTCCGTTTGTTTGGAATTCTTGACTGTCAAGGAATCCCGATCCCAAACGTAATTAGGTCAAACCCTCATATAAATATATGCAGCCAGGTTTGACAGCCTTTAATGTTGATTTTAGAAATCAATAAAAATTGTTTTAGAAACAATAAAATATAGAGAGGTATAATTATTTATTTTGAGATTGAGAATCACCAAAATACAATGATCAATGGTGCAAAATAATTCCTATGAAAAAATCGTTTCTTCATCAAGCCTTGGATCTAGCAATCAATCAAGAAGGTGTTCTTGAGCCCGTTCGACGTGTGGATACCGGTAGAGGGTGTTCGCTTTTCAACACCTAAAGTCCGTATTCATGGATTCGATCTTCAAGGGTATGTTTCTTTCATCTTATATTTAATCTAATCAACATGGACGGATCCATGGCTCATGGGTATTTGTTTTCATATGTTTATTCCACTGCGCATGATGCATCAAAACCCAACAGTGGTATCAGAGCCCCGTTCATCGTTGATTATTTTAATATATCATGTTTAAATTGTTTAATTCGATTATATGATTTGCATGATGATAAGATGAATGTGTGATTTGATTTTATATATGAGATATAAAATTTATGAATATGATTTTATGGGGGATTATGTGATTATTATATTAATTTGATCTATATGAATAATTGCATGTTGGGATTATCAATAAGTAATTGGATTATGTGTATTGATAATTTAGATCTAATTTGTATATGCAATAAATTGTTTATTCATGATATTGGTTAGATCTAGTTAAATTCGTAATCTGTAAATTCATGTTAGTTTAATACGATTAAAGCATGAACACGATATTGAGATTGATCGAATTTAAAAAAAACTGGAAACTGGACTAAGGAGCCGACGGCGGCATTGGCGGCGTACGCCTCCAGGCAAGCCGTACGGCGGCCCTTAGGGTTTCTGGCAGATTTGTTTTGTTTTTCTGGTTTTCTGATTGTTCTGTAAATCGTTTACAGAATTCGAATCAGGAACTGAATCTGGTTTCAGATGGCAGGATTTCGAAATCGTGTTTCCTGAAATATGATTTAATCCACAAAAACGCAGAAATCAAAATTCTAAAGAGTTTAGGATTGCTGTAATGTGTGAGATTAAGAGACAATGAAAATGTCTTGAAACAAGTGAACAATCTATAAGGGAATGTGGATGCCTTTAGGCTTAGTTTCGACCGTATAGAAAAGTTACTTAGTTTCTTGATCTTAGTACGGAAATGTGGATGCCTTTTGGCTTAGTTTCGGCCGTACGTTTTGTGCTCTCAATTGATTGGTGTTTTGTGGATTCAAAAGGTTTCAGAATTTATCCCTATAAACAAAGTGCAAATTGTTTGCAGAGAAGGAAACTAAATTTGGATTAATTCATTATATGGACCAATGGCAGGCTTACGCATTATTTATGGGAATGCGAATGAAATATCCAATCTGTAAATTGTTTACAGAGAATTTAGATTTCGTCCCAATAATATTTCTTCATAATTGAATCACAAGATATTACTTCTGTTAATTAATTTGATTAGTTAACATACTTTATGCAAAGACTATATTATATTATGTTTGACATTATTAAATATATGATTCATATCTCTATGCAAAGAACCTTCTTGAAAATTTAAGTCATGTGTCAATCCATTATTAAAACACTTGCGAGTACATGGGTAGTTTTATGTGGGCTCTGCCAAAGCGAGGTGCGTTAATTCTATTCATCTATGAGCAAGATGAGTGAATGAGAGTTTCTTATACGTTTAACGTGGTTTGACTTAATTAGGCTATCATAGGGGTTATGGGCCTAAGGCACAAGATGAGATTAAAACATGTTTGACATAAGATGTCTAACAATCTCTTAAAGGATCTAAGAGTCATATATGATATGATTGACAATGAGTTGTCTACCTAATTAATTTAATTTTGAGCAGTACGCGGACTTGAAATTAAATTAAAGTTGGATCTTAGCCCACTTAAATTATATTATACATTTGTTGTATTTGAAGGTGTATAATTTAGTGGGAGTATTTATGAAATACATTAAATATCTCTAAATGATAATTGTATGAAATATATGTCTATATTTATTTGCATATTTTATAGAATGTCTTAAACTATAATCATGTATAATTACTGCGACTTACCCACTTAAAGAAAATAAGATTAACTTCTTTGACTTAGTCATGAGCTTAAGAATTGTTCTTAAGCAAGAGAGGAAGTTATGCATTCTTAATGAATCCTATTCCTAAGAAACCTAACGCCTTAAAGACGGACAAAGACATTGATTAGAAACATATGGATGATTCTATAGATGTCAATTGTCTAATGACTTGATACCAAATGTTTGGAACTTTAGAAGTATCTAAAATATATGGATGCTTATGTGATAAGCAATCACGTAGGAAGCGTTCCTACAAGCAAGAAAGGCAAGAAAAGTTTGAGATTGATTAGAGCCTAACATTCATGTGATGAATGAAAGGTATATTAATAAGTTCTCATGTTTTGAACATGGAGAGTCATATTAATTAACTTAGTTGGCTTGATAATCAAGTTAGTTTGGAACTAACAAACGGATTTGATATTAATTCATAAGCGACATTTGATGTTTAAAATGCTAAATCTTAATGTCAAATGGAAATCTTATCAAACTCTAAAGGTTAATAAGGTCAATGATTCAAGATAAAGGCAAGACAATGGTTGTCAAGCCTAAAGGAAATATTTGTGGCTAAACCAAAATCCAAAAGATGTAATTGCTGCCATGGCAATAAGATTGACCATTGGAGAAATTACAATTTGAATTAAAAGATCAAAATGAAGGGTAGTAGGACTACCACTTCAAGTATTTATGTTAAAATTTTACTTCTAAGTTCTTAGGTATTGGATACCGGATATGGATCTCACATTTGTATAAATATGTAAGACTTGAGAAATAGAAAGACTACTTAAAAGGATAAAGATTAACCTATTTGTTGTTAATGTTGCAAAGGTTGCAACATTAATCATAGGAACTTGCGAAGTGTCTTTACCTAGAAGGTTCATATTTGTTTTGAACAAATGGTATTATGTTCCTACTTTAAGTAGAAATATTATTTTGTTAGAAGATAATGGATATTTCTTATTTTGAATAAGAAGGTTCACCATTAAATATGATTCACTTTATTGTATTGTTAATCATATAATGGGACCTTATATCCTTATCAATGGAAGAAAAAAATAATAAGAATAACGTAAATAATGGAAATCTAAATCTAAGGATGTAAGCGTTACATTTTTAAAGCATTAATGTCTATATCAATGATAAGAAATACATATATAAAATTCCATGGGACATGCTTTTAAATTCACATGATTTCGAATCATGTGATATATATGAATCTTGGATATTGATCAAGACGCCTTTTACTAATGGTAGTGAAAGGAAATACTCTTTTGGATTAATACATATTGATGTATGTAGTCCATTAAAGTAACAATGCTTGGAAAGGGATTTCGGTATCTCATGGCAAAAGTATTAGTGTACTCTGATCTGATCAAAGTAATGAATATTTGAACAATGGACTTTATGAGAATTCCGCAGAAAGTCTGCAGAGTAAAAAAAACAGAATCTGAAAATAACAACCGTATGGCTACAAATTAGGCGTACGCCTAAGGATGAGCCGTGCGGCTCCTGTTTACAGAGATCTTCAGATTGTCTGCAAACTGCTGTTTTTTGCCTCATAATAAGTCAAAATTGATCTTAACTATCATTCTGGATCATGTGCTGAAAACAGCTGCGCTTACACTAAATTGAGTTTCATCTAAGAAGGTTCTAAATGTACAATATGAGATATGGAATGAAAGAAAACCTAGTTTATCTTTCATAAAGATTTGTGATGTGACACTTTTGCGAAAAATATTATCTTGGACAAAACACATCTAAATCTAGTTAATGTATTTTTGTGGGATATCTTAAAGATATTAATTTTACATCCCAAGAGTACAAATCGTTTGTTACTTTGAATAGTACTTTCTAGATAAATCGTTTATCTCTAAACTACTAGTGGGAGCATAGTTATAAATCCCGTACCGTACTGGTCCGTCCCGGCCGGTTTGCACCGTTCCGGTCAGAAACCGGTGCGGAACAGCTATAATTTTATCTCAGTTTGAAAACCGCTCTGAACCGGATTGAACCGGTCGAACCGGACGAAATGTGTTTTTCGGCCGGAACACAAAGTGGAGGTCGCAAAAAAATAAAATAAATTAAATTAAAAAATAAGTAGATGAACAAGAATAGGTGGCTCGGCGGATGGGGTACAGCCGTGCAGGAGAGAGGTGGATTAGGCTCGGATTGGCGGGGGAGAAGCAGTTGATGGGCGAGGATGTAGCTACTCCGAAGGAGAAACTCGCCGGACTCAGAGATAAAGGGAGCCGTGGAACTGCTGATTGGCGATGGGAAATTGCATGATAGAGAAATTTCAATAAAGTAACTGTGAGGGTGACTCTGTTTGGGGGAAGTTGGGAAAAATGGAGAGAAGGAGAAAATTTTGGATATAGTGATTTTTTTCTAGAAGGTGAGAACTAATAGAGAGGAAATCTTTGGTAATATTTTGTTTGTGAAAAAATAAAGGAAACTTGATGGATTTGGGGGGTTACAGCTCACGAAGAGCCTAGAGATTTGACTCAAAAGTCATCTTCCATTCTTCCCTGTCAAATGTCAAGTTTAACTTTCCATCAATTAATAATTTAGATTTTAATGTTATTGTTTCATTTCATTAGTATATTATATATATATATATATATGTGTGTGTGTGTGTGTGTGTGTGTTTTTAAATTGAGACATTTTTTAGAGCAAAATAATATATGAATTTATGAAGAAAAAAATAAAAAGTGCGGTAAATCTGATACGGTGCACCGGTGCAATCTGGTACCGATACATCCCGTCCCAATATCCAAATCGGTGCGTTAACTGGGACGGGATTTATAACTATGAGTGGGAGTAAAATGTATCTCGAAGAGTTCGAGACCCAGAAAATGACAAGAACCTAAGATGGAAGTTGAACTAACTTTCACAAGGAGTTGTGGAAATTCGTTCATGTATACACAAGTTATTTGCATATATGATAGGATACTATCTATAGCGAGAAATATTGATTTCTCATAATAGAAAGTAATAAGGAAGATATCATTGCGAATGATTGACCTATTACCTATCAAGATGCAATGTCCACTCCTGACTTAGATCAATGACTTGGAGTCATGAAATCTAAAGTGCAATCCATGTATCATAATCAAGTTTCGAACTTGATTGTTCTACCCTAAGGCTTAAAAACCATAAGGAGGAAAATGATTTTTGTTGGAGAAAACGGACATGGATCGCAAGGTGCATATTGATAAAACACGACTAATTGAGTAAAGTTAATACATAATATCGATTATGATAAAACTTTGTCACCCACAGTCATGCTTAAGGATATTAGAATTCTAATTGTCATGACATCATATTTTGAATATGAAATATGACAAATGGATGTCAAAACAACATTCCTTAACAGGAACATACTTTAGGATGTGTTTGATACAACCTAAAAGTTTATATCCATAAAATTCTAATAAAATATGCAATTTGCAGAAATCCATGAGATGGATTGAAGGAAACTACTTGGAGTGAAATTTTCATTTTGATGTAGTATTCAAAGAGTTTGAATTAATCAAAGATGAGATTTGAGATTACAATAAATTTAGTGGGAACGTAACATCATTCCTAGTCTAATATATGTGGTTGACATATAATTCATTTTGAAAAAGTTTCATAATGAAAGACTTGGTTAAAGCTGCTTATATCCTTGGAATTTAGATTTATGGAGATAAATCTAAAAGGTTGATTGGTCAAAGTCAAAGTACTAATATAGAAAAGATAGTGAAAAGTTCGCTATGCAAGACTCTTGGAGAGGCTACTTGCAAAAGTCTAATGGCATCACTCTTGACAAGATTTGGTCTTATTGGAAGACTGATGAGCAAAAGAACATGATTAGGATTCCATATACTTCGGCAATTGGATCTATCATATAAGCCATGTTAATGTACTAAGACCGGATGTCTCATATACTTAGAGTATGATGAGCTGATACTAATCGGACTCTAGTGAAAGTCACTAGTTAAGAAACATCCTAATGTACTTGAGAAGAACTAAAGGATACATTCTTGATCTTTAATGGAATGAAAGATGATCTTGTAATGGTTACATAGATGCATTCTTCCAAACCAACAAAGATTAATATCGCAGTACAAATACATGTTCATGTTTTAATATGGTGTTACCATTACTATTCTACAAAAGGTTGAGTATCTAGTAGCATGAGATGCAACTGGAAAATTATTTGGATAAGGAGACTAATTAGTAAACTAGAAATTGTTTCTAGTGTCAATAATTTAATGGACCTTCATTGTGTCAATAATTGTTATTGCACAATTCAAGAGGCTAATGTCTTATCTAAACTTGAATCAAGAACTTTGTTTATTAATTTTAGAAATTATGAACTCTTCATAATTCTAACTTCGTTTTATCTTTGAAACTTTGATTGCGATCAAGTTTGGAAAACATTATCTCGAGAATGTAGGCTAGCCATCCAAACCTTGAACCAATCTCAGAATTCACAAGACTAAAACAAATAGGAGTTTCAAACCACAAGATCCAACCCACAACCCAAGTCCCTGCCCCCGCTCCAGATCTGAGGGTCCGGCCGGGTCAGTACTAGGGTCCGGTCGGACCTTCTACAGATTTTTTAAAAAAAAAAAACTGAAGTTCGAAAAATTGTCTCAAAATTGTTTTTCCCCGATTCAATTTAGGGTTTGATGTTCTTGATGATCCAATCATCATGATCATCAAAACCTTGAATAAACCATTTATTCTTGAATCTCTAGATTATCAAAACTTTGATCAAATCAAAAATTGATAACCCAAACAATTTTAAATCCACCATAATTTTTATTGAGATTGAATAGTGCGATTAAAGTTACGAAAACAATAAACCATATAAAACGCATAAACTACATAAACACCATGAATCTAAATTCAAATAGCATGTTAACACAAATAATCCAATTATATTATCAACATGATATTATTAAAATAATCATACATGAACGGGGCTCTGATACCACTGTTGGGTTTTGAGGCAACATGCGCAGCGGAAGAAAGCGATAACAATCAACAAAACCCTAAGCCCAAGATCCATTTATGATGATTAAATTAATAGCAAGATGAATTTAGAATACTAACCATGTTTTGCGTTTAAAAATTTCAGGATCTTCAAATCTTCAAGTCTTCAAGCTTTAAGATTTGATCTCCTCGTTCTTCGCATTCTTTGAATCAGGATCACAGGAACACGAACTTGAGATGCTAAATCAAACATCCTCTATGTGTATCCACACGCGAACGAATATCTAGAACCATTCTAGATCTGGATTGCTAGATCCATTAAAAAACACATTTTTCTAATCTTCAAAGGCTATATGAGTTTTTGTTGTTCTTGAGCTTTTGATTCTCAATCTAAACTCAAGAATATGTTTCTCAAAAACATGGAGGTTACCAATTATGATTCAATATCAATTAGGTTAATACCTTTTAAAGAGAGGTGTATTTAAACTCAAAAGTCCTAAACCATTTATGAAATTTAGTCAAAATCTCGTCAAAATCCGAATAAGAAAAAAACAGACTATCTGGAGGGGTGGTCCGCCTGGGCCCTTTGTAATGTCCGCCCGAACCACCCTTCTAGAAACTCTATTTTCTCATATTTCCTTAATTCCAATTTTTACGCTCTTTTACGCAATTCTAATTTTAGCCTTTTCTTTGATTTGTTCTTTTGTGTGTGACCCCATAGGATTATATTAAGTTGGCAATGAGTCTAACAAAGGTCAAACCCATAAGTCATGAGTGGACTCTAGCAAGCCATCATGACTACCTAATTAATATAACTTAACGAAGTTCGTTATCCTCATAGAACATATCACAATCCTTTTGTCACACGATATCACATTGAACATAAGTCATGGTCCACGTCAACTTATATTGTTCAATGCTTTCTCGATCTTGAGTAGATTGATTATGAGCAAATGACATTGATCACATCAATTCATTTGAGCGTGGTCACGCATTTCATCAATCTCACTCTACGAGTGGCCTAAGCAGATATCTCTCTTGATGAGGGACACATTCCATCTTGACTTATCATTCTTCCCTACAAGAATCCGATTATGCCAATCGTATCCTTTATAACTACCCGGTTAGGGGTAGCGTTTGAGTACGTCAAACATAATGTTCATCATGTGGAAGACCATGATAATCTCAGGTCTAAGGATATCAAATGATATAACTATATGAGATTTAATTATGACATCTGACCATGACATAAATCTCATGGGTGGGTCAAGTCCAGTATTTGTTCTCCAACAAGTACACATAAGTTTAATTTGTATCATATACACATGATCATCATATGATCATCGATTAAACTTATACTAGTCCTTCATAAGTTCTAGGGACGGGGACTATTATAATAAACATGCAAAGCATATAATAATCCAAGTTGTTATCTCCATAACAAATGAGAACATGATGTAACGCAAGGCCTTTCTTAAGGGCCTAGGGCATAATCTCAAACAATCTCCCACTTGCACTAGGCCCAATCAATGCGTATCTAATACCATTGAGCTTATCTTATGACCATCATAACAGCATGTGGAGGATCTTATGTGGGAGGATTATCCTTGTTATCATCATAAGGTAATTTGCATATTTTGACATCTCCCATGTCAACGATTTCTCGTAGAAATGGAAATGTCTGAGTGTGTGTTTGGATCATAGATGAGCCTTTGGCACCTTAGCTTATGGAATAACCATTATTTCACAATAAAAGCCCATAGGATTAGTAGTACTAGAAACTATTTCTAGTTTCACTAATAACATCTATATTCAAACAACTCCCTTAGTTACAACTCATGTAACTAAATACTTAATTTTATTCGTAGAATAATTTGTAGTGTATTTGCTTAGAACTATTCCAATTAATAGTACTTACTTTGAACAAATGTTTATACTGCGATTTAATTATCCTTGTCGGTGTGGAAGCATGCATCTATGTAACCATTTACTAGATCATCTTCCATGCCAACAACCATCAAGAATGCATCTTTAGTTCTTCTCAAGTAAATAAGGACATTCTTGACCATTATCTAGTGACTTTAAATAGGATATGATTAGTTTGTTTTCATCATACTCCAAGTATATGAGTTATCCCGTCTAAGTACATAATATGACATACACGATAGATCCAATTGCCGAAGCATATGGAATCCTAATCATGTATTCTTGCTCATTAGTCTTCCAATAAGACTAAGTCTTGCCAAGAATATTGTCATTAGACAACCTTGAAAGTTCTTATCCAAGATTCTTGCATACTTAAAAATTCAGTACTTTGTCTTTATAAGTACTTTGACACAAATCAATCAACTTCCTAGATTTATATCAATAGATATTAATTCCAAGGATGTAGGCGTCTTCTTCCTAAATCTTTCATTAAGAAACTCTTTCAAAATGAATCATATGTTAACCATATATACAAGACTAGGAATTAGACTATGCTCCCACTAATTTCTTAGCAAACGCAACTCTCGTCTTTGATGAATTTCAAACGATTTGAACACTTCATCAAAATGATTGTTTCAACTCCAAGAAGCTTGCTACAATCCATCTCATGGATTTCCGCAACTAACATACTTTATTAGAATTTTCTAGACTATCAAAACCTTTAGGTTGTAACCAATACATCCTTAAGTGAGTTCCCGTTTAAGAAACGCTGTTTTGATATCTATTTGTCAAATTTCATATTCCAAATATGAAGAGATGACATTGAGAATTCTAATATCTTAAAGCATGACTATGAGCGAGAAAGTTTTATCATAGTCGAAATATGAGTCAACCTTTTCACACTTAGTCTTGCTTAATTAGTATGTTCCTTGCTAACCATGTTAGTTTCCTCCAAGAAAACTCAATTCCATCCTTTGGTTTTTACACCTTAGGTTAGAATGATCAAGTTCAAAACTTGATATATTACATGGATTGCCTTTTAGATTTTATGACTCCAAGCTGTTAATCTAAAATGGAGCGGACATTACATTTTGATAGGTGGTAAATATGTCATTCTCAATGAACTTTACCTCAATACTTTCTATTATGAGAAATCCAATATTTCTTGTTATAGATTGTATCATATCATATATGCAAGTAACTTATGTAACTTGAACGAATTTTCATAACTCCTTGTGAATCTTTGTTCAACTTCCATCAAAGGTTCAATGTAATTTTCTGGGTCTCGAACCATTCGAGATATATTTTACTCCCACTGGTTCTTTTAGAGATAAATAATTTATCTAAAAAAGTACCATCATAAGCAACAAATAATTTGTTTCTTAGTGGTAAAATAATATCCTCAAGCTTCCATAGGATATCCTATGAAAATACATTTATTAGATTTAAGTGTGAGCTTGTTCCAAACAAGTCTTTTCGCAAAAGCCTCGTTTTCTTTAAATCTTTATGAAAGACAAAACAAGTTTTCTTTCATTCCATATCACATATGGTATCCTTGAACCTATTTTGATGAAACTTAAATTAGTGTAATTATAGCGGTTTTCAATACATAACCCCAAATTAAATAATGGAATATCAATTTGACTTTTATCATCTAATGAACCATATCCAATAAGGTTCAATTTCTCCATTTAGACACATCATTCAAAATGGTGTTCTTGGTGGAGTTAATTGTGAAACAATTTCACAATCTTAAAGATGATTGTCAAATTCTTGGTTCAATTATTCATCATCAAGATCGAATCGGGATCTTTGAATAATTTTGCCAAGTAGTACCAAAGTCCTCTTTTAGCATTGCCATTTAATGCACCACATACATCAACATGTATTAGGCCCAATAAGATATCAGCCTTTTACTACTCCTAGTAAAAGATGTCTTGGTCCAAATAAATAAGATTTGCATATATCACATGATTCAAAATCATATGACTTTAAAACTCCGTCCCATGGAATTTTAGATATGCGTCTTTCATTTATTTGATCAAAACAATAATGCCTTAAGAATTTAATTATTTATGTTATAGCCTTATTTATTATTTCGTTCTTCAATATTTAGGATATAAGATTTATTTAGTATGATTTAACAATACGATAAAGAAAATCATAATAAATAAAACAATTTTCTTATTCTCAATAAGAAATAAATATCCTTCATTATCTTACAACAAAATAATACTTTCTACTTAATGAGTAAAGTCACTTCATAAGTGTTTTATGAACAATGTTGCAGCTCTTGCATCATTACCATTCGTAGATTAACTTTATCTTAAGTATTCTTTCAATTTACTAATTCTTGCACATTTTACAAATGTGGGATCTACATCCGGTATCCAATACCCAATAATTAGAGGTAGAAAGATTAATTTTATAACATAAATATCCCGAATGGTAGTCTCACTATCATTCACTTTTTTTATCATTCAGAATTTCGATTACAATTTTAAATGGTCAATCCAATTGCCATGTTACCAAATTGCATCATTAAGAGTTATAATTTTAGCCACAATTATTTCCTTTAGGCTTGATAACGTTTGTCTTACCTTTATCTTTTAATCCTCTTTCCTTTTAGAAATTCATTAAGTCAAAAATCAAATTTTTGACTTAGATCATCATCTTTCCGTATGATAATTCAGATATTGAGAGCACAAACATGTCTCATCAATTTAACTAATTTCAGCAATCAAAAACGATTCAGGATTCTGATTTCAGTTTTCTGAATTCTGAATTGACATCACTTTTCAGGAAACACAGTTTCGAAAACCAGTCATCTGAAACTAGATTCAATCCCAGATTAATTTTGAAACTGACATTTAATTTCAGGAGACACGGTTTCTAAAACCAGTCATCTGACAATTAAATTCAACTCAAAATATTTATCATAAAAGCGATAGATTTTAAATTTCCAAAATTTACCTTAAAATTGCTTTCCTTGATTCAATTAGGATTTGGTGTTCATGATGATCCAATCATCATGATCATTAAAACCAAGAATAAACAATTTATTCATGAATCTAAGATCATCAACAAGTTAATCAAATTAAATTTTGATGATCCTACGGAACATATTAATCAAATTAATATTGCGATTTGGGTTACATAGGATTATTAAGAATATATAATTTCCGTTCTTGCTTTAGAACAATTCTTAAGCTCATGATCCAATCAAAGAAATTAATTTCATTCTATTTTAACTTTGTCCTTTCAAGAACAGATCGCAGCATAAAACATAATCAAAGTTTAATATAACATTCTACACGAATATGCAAATAAATATACACTTATATTTCATACCAATCATTTAAGAGATAAATATAATTGTATTTCATAAATACTCCCACTAAATTATATAACTTTCATATACATCTAATGTATAATATAATTTAAATGGGCTAAGATCCATATTTCATTTAATTTTACGTCCGCGAGGGCAGGATGCATAAAACTAAACTATTTAGGTAGATAACTCCTTATCAATCATATCATATATGATTCTTAGATCTTTTATGAGATTATTTCAAGACATCTTATGTTAAGCATGTTTTAATCACACTTGTGCCTTAGGCCCAAAACTCTTTTGATAGTCTAATTAAGTCAAACCACGTTAAACGTATAAGAAACTCTCATTCACTCATCTTGCTCAGACACTGATAGAATCAATGCGTCTCGCGATGGTTAGAGCCCGCATAAAACTACCCGGTGTACTTACAAGTGTTTTAATAGTGGATTGGCACATGACTTAAATTTTCAAGAAGGTTCTTTCATATAGCATACAAAATGTCAATGAGCACATAACATGTAAAGCATCAAGATTAGTCATTAAATTAATCTCCATTAATTTAAGCATGATATTTATGTGTCATTAGTTTCTATATAATTATGAGGACGAGACTCTTTGAACTTTGGTTATCATCTCAATATCAAGACAACAAGAAGTGCGGCCGAAACTAAGCCATAGGCATCCACAATTCCGCACTAATTCAAGAAACCAAGAAAGTAGTCCATGTGGCCGAAACTAAGCAATAGATGGTCTCGATGAACGTAGGTCAACTTCATTCACAATTCCACATGGATCTCCAAACTTGAATCAAGAACTTTGTTTCTTAATTTTAGAAATTATGAACTCTTCATAATTCTAACTTTGTTTTATCTTTGAAACTTTGATTGCGATCAAGTTTGGGAAACATTGTCTCGAGAACGTAAGCTAGCCATCCAAACCTTGAACCAATCTCAGAATTCACAAGACTAAAACAAATAGGAGTTTCAAACCACAAGATCCAACCCACAACCCAAGTCCATGCCCCCACGCCAGATCTGAGGGTCCCGCCGGGTCAGTACTAGGGTCCGGTCGGACCTTCTGCAGATTTTTTTTAAAAAAATCTGAAGTTCAAAAAATTGTCTCAAAATTGTTTTTCCCCGATTCAATTTAGGGTTTGATGTTCTTGATGATCCAATCATCATGATCATCAAAACCTTGAATAAACCATTATTCTTGAATCTCTAGATTATCAAAACTTTGATCAAATCAAAAATTGATAACCCAAACAATTTTAAATCCACCATAATTTTTATTGCGATTGAATAGTGCGATTAAAGTTATGAAAACAATAAACCACATAAAACGCATAAACTACATAAACATCATGAATCTAAATTCAAATAGCATGTTAACACATATAATTCAATTATATTATCAACATGATATTATTAAAATAATCATACATGAACGGGGCTCTGGTACCACTGTTGGGTTTTGAGGCAACATGCGCAGTGGAAGAAAGCGATAACAATCAACAAAACCTTAAGCTCCAAGATCCATTCATGATGATTAAATTAATAGCAAGATGAATTTAGAATACTAACCATGTTGTGCATTTAAAATTTTCAGGATCTTCAAATGTTCAAGTCTTCAAGCTTTAAGATTTGATATCCTCGTTCTTCGCGTTTTTTGAATCGGGATCACAGGAACACGAACTTGAGATGCTAAAGCAAACATCCTCTATGTGTATCCAAACATGAACGAATATCTAGAACCATTCTAGATCTAGATTGCTAGACCCATTAGAAAATACAATTTTCTAATCTTCAAATGCTATATGAATTTTTGGTGTTCTTGAGCTTTTGATTCTCAATCTAAACTCAAGAATATGTTTCTCAAAAACATGGAGGCTGCCAATAATGATACAATATCAATTAGGTTAATACCTTGTAAGAGAGGTGTATTTAAACTCAAAATTCCTAAATCATTTAGGAAATTTAGTCCAAATCCCATCAAAATACGAATCAGGAAAAAACAGACTTTCTGGAGGGGTGGTCCGCCCGGGGCACCAAAGAGGTCCGCCCAGACCAACATAGGTCCGCCCGGACCAACCTTCTAGAAACTCTATTTTCTCAGATTTCCTTAATTCTGATCTTTACGCTCTTTTACGCAATTCCAATTTTAGCCTTTTCTTTGATTCGTTTTTTTGTATGTGACCCCATAGGATTATATTAAGTTGGCAATGAGTCTAACCAAGGTCAAACCCATAAGTCATGAGCGGACTCTAGAAAGCCATCATGACTACCCAATTAATATAACTTAACGAAGTTCGTTATCCTCATATAACATATCACAATCCTTTTGTCACACGATATCATATTGAACATAAGTCATGGTCCACGTCAATTTATATTGTTCAATGCTTTCTCGATCTTGAGTAGATTGGTTATGAGCAAATGACATTGATCACATCAATTCATTTGAGCGTGGCCACGCATTTCATCAATCTCACTCTACGAGTGGCCTAAGAAGATATCTCTCTTGAGGAGGGACAAATTCTATCTTGACTTATCATTCTTCCCTACAAGAATCCGATTATGCCAATCGTAGCCTTTATAACTACCCGGTTAGGGGTAGCGTTTGAGTACGTTAAACATACTGTTCATCATGTGGAAGACCATGATAATCTCAGGTCTAAGGATATCAAATGATATAACTATATGGGATTTAATTATGACATCTGACCATGACATAAATCTCATAGGTGGGTCAAGTCCAGTATTTGTTCTCCAACAAGTACCCATAAGTTTAATTTGTATCATATACACATGATCATCATATGATAATCGATCAAACTTATATAGTCCTTCATAAGTACTAGGGAAGGGGATTATTATAAAAACATGCAAAGCATATAATAATCCAAGTTGTTATCTCCATAACAAATGAGAACATGATGTAACGCAAGGCCTTTCTCAAGGGCCTAGGGCATAACTCCAACAATAATAGTAATACCATTTGAATCCTTAGACCTGATATTATTATGGTCTTCTACATGATAAACATTATGTTTGACGTACTCAAACGCTACCCTTAACCGGGTGGTTATAAAGGCTACGATTGGCATAATCGGATTCTTGTAGGGAAGAATGATAAGTCAAGATGGGATTTGTCCCTCTCTCAAGAGATATATCTGCTTGGCCACTCGATGAGTGAGATTGATGATATTGTACGGCCCGTACCCAAATGAATTGATGTGTTCAATGTCATTTGCTCATATCAATTTACTCGGGATCGAGAAAGCATTGGACATCGTAAGTTGACGTGGACCATGACTTATGTCCAATATGATATCGCGTGACAAAGGGATTGTGATATGTTCTATAAGGTAACTTTGGACTTTCAAAGTTATACTAATTGGGTAGTCATAATGGCTTCCTAGAGTCCGCTTATAACTTACGGGTTCTGAATGGTTTGGACTCGTTGCCAACTTAGTATAATCCTATTGGGTCACACACAATTGAACGGATTAGAAAAAGGCTAAAAACTGGGAAGTTACAGAACTGCATCCGTACGGCTGAGAAGCCACCGTACGGCTCCTGGTGAGCCGTACGGCTGGCCTCCCCCGATTCTGGTCCGTTTGTTTGGAATTCTTGATTGTCAAGGAATCCCGATCCCAAACGTAATTAGGTCAAACCCTCATATAAATATATGCAGCCGGGTTTGACAGCCTCTAATGTTGATTTTAGAAATCAATAACAATTGTTTAAAAACAATAAAATATAGAGATGTAAGATTATTTATTTTGAGATTGAGAATCATCAAAATACAATGATCAATGGTGCAAAATAATTCCTATGAAAAAATCGTTTCTTCATCAAGCCTTGGATCTAGCAATCAATCAAGAAAGTGTTCTTGAGTCCGTTCGACGTGTGGATACCGGTAGAGGGTGTTCGCTTTTCAACACCTAAAGTCCGTGTTCATGGATTCGATCTTCAAGGGTATGTTTCTTTCATCTTATATTTAATCTAATCAACATGGACGAATCCATGGATCATGGGTGTTTGATTTCATATGCTTATTTCGATGCGCATGATGCATCAAAACCCAATATTTGGATGACCAGTTGCTGTGTTACGAAGTTCTAGTGAGTGTGTTGAGGACCGCTAGATGATTTTGAAAAACATGTTTTTCCTAACCACTAGGAAAAATGCGTTTTACATGAGACCAACTCCCATTATTTAGTATGCTTTAATTCTTAGTTTTTGAAGATTTCAACAAGATTGAAGGTTTTATTTATTCAAGCGTAATATTCAGGTTTATGAATTTTATTTCTTTTCTTGTGATATTGAGCATGTTTATGAGTAGCTAAGTTCTTTTGATTCGCAGATTGGTAGTAGCAATTATTTTATTGTTATGTTTTGATCATAATCATATTAGTCAATCTCGATCGTGTTTAACAATTTATTTATCATCAATTCCAAGGTTTTAGGCTTATGTTAAGATATTCTTGGCCTTAGAATTTATGGGTATTAATTGCTACAGTGACTCGGGCATTAATACGTTGACCCCTAAATTGTTAATTAGACTCATTGAAATCGAAAGATTCTAGGTTCATTGTTCTTAAGAGTTTCTTGCATTCTCGTTAAATTATGTGGACATGATAGAAAAGCATAATTAGACTTGAATAGTGGAATTGCAATACGACGACCGAACCGTCCAAATCCTACTTAAGTGAACGAACCCATGTATTGAGATTGATGAATTGATTATGAGAAATCCATTGCAAGAGAATAATTGTGAACCCTAATTCGTGAATCTGCTTGTTAATTTTGGAAACAACGCTTGCGTTTATTCTGCGATCTTAAATCATTAGTTTAATTTTATTTTCAATTTTAGTTTAGTTTAGTTTAATTCAGTTTAATTAATCAATCAAAAACCCCGTCTTTGTTTTTGTTTTAGTTTAGTTTACAATTTGTTAATCCATCAGGTCTTTGTGGTTCGACCCGTACTTTGGTAAGTTGCTATAACGGTGACTAGTCCACTTGCTAGGGTATTTTAATTAAAGGGAGATTTTCTTCATCAAATACTTTCATTTTTTAATATATAATATATATACTCCCCCCGTCTCATTTCAAATTGTAAAATTTATCATTTTAGGTGTCCCAACGAAATTGCAAAATCTAAAAGTGGTAAGTTTTTATTTGTTTTTTTTCCAGGGTGACCCACTTAAATTTGTGAGTAAGAAAGCTAATCAACTCAACCCATTAACTTAAATTAACCCAACCAGTGTTCTAAAAATCGATCTAGGCGGCCGCCTATGCCAGCCAAACGCCGCGCTTAATACTTAATCGGGAAGTTTAGGCATGAGAGCCATTAAGCGGCGACTAGGTGCTCTAGGCGGCGACTAGGCGTCTTTAGGCGCTCTAGTCGGCCTAGGCTATCCCAGCACCAAAATTTTTGAGGCTTCCCACATGGGCCGGCCTCCTTAAATTAGAAAGCAAAGTCCACCATTTCCCAAGGCTGAACTACTCTTTATGAAGAGTTTGTTCCCAAGCCTTCTTTTGCACAAGCGGTGTGGGATACTTGCAAGTTGCAAGTTTGCAAAACTATCAAGGAGTGGTCTATTTATAGTGAATCTGTTCCAAATCTTTCATCATGCTAGCGATGTGGGATTACTGAATTAGTACATTGCTTGCCAGCCAGCACAACTCCTATGCCTTAAGAACAAGTTACTCCATGTTTTCCTAAACTTGTTGCTATGAAATTCAAGCTAAATGTGTAAAATATTGTTAACATATATTTATAATGTTCATTAAATTATTAATAATTAACTTATAATAAAGTTTATTTTCAAAATATCGTTGCTTAAAGAAATTGAGTAGTTGTGGTTCATAAAAAAGAAAAAGAAAAAAATTGAGCAGCACTATTAACTATTTATACTACTCCATTGCTAGGAACCCTCCTCATATTACTTCATTTAGATTTAAGATAGAAACCCATCTCTTATCTCTCCTTTTCAGCCATGGATCTTAGTTTTCCCTATGTCAGCAATTGTTATTCATTTCCTGAATCGTCTCTGCCCAACCTTAACTCCTCGTTTTCTTCGTCGTTGTTCGACACAGTTGTGCCGGAGATACTATTTTCCCTTCAAAATGAGTTGTTTCCAGTTGGCAATTGTTTTCCTTCGCTTGATTGGTCGGATTCCATCCCTGACCAGTCTATTCTTCGTCTTTGTCTGACACGATTGTGCTGAAGACTCAATTTCCCCCCGAAACTAAGTTGTTTCCTGCGATTGTTTTTGGCATTTTGATTCGTTGACGTCAGACCATAACCTCCCATATTCGTCGTCCTTGAGCAACACTGTCGTGCCGGAGACTGGTGTTTCAACTGATTACGACAAGTCTGTGGAAGAAATATCATTTACGCCTAATTTTGACACTCCTTTCCCTGAAATCTTAGTGTTAAAATAAATCTGTAATGTGCTGACTGACCAATGGTTTATTTATACTCATTTTGTTTATGTTAGGAGGGAATTTTGAATTGTAATTATTGCAATTTACTGTAAGTTTGAAATTTCAAAAGATTTGAATGAAAATTGGGTGGGAAATTTTATTTTCAGTTTGTTATGAAGCAAGTGATGGGTGATTAGATATTTTGATCAAAATTTGGCTCCAAATTCAAATTTCTAACTGGGGAAAGATTAGTAGTGAGTGGATTTTTAATCTATTTGTCTATTCCATTCTAATCCCACCCCACAACTATTGTATTTTAATATCTATCATTATTCTTTAATCCCCGTGCCAACCTAGTTTTTACAATTGCTTGAAAACCATGAGAACCAAGCATAACCATTAGATTAGAATCAAAATCAAGGGTTCAGATTATAGATACGTTGGATACACTTGGATACAATACATAAATTTTGACATTGCACTTGGGTACAGTAGCTAAACAAGTAATGTATCCAAGTGTTGCACTTGGATACAGTAGGTTAAAAACTAATGTATCCAATTGTATTTTTTTAAATTAGCTACTATATCCAAGTGTATCCAATGTATCTATAATCTGAACCCTTGATTTTGTATTTAATCAAACGGTTATGACTGGTTCTCACGGTTCTCATTTAAAATGGTTCTCACAGGAGTGCGACCATATATATATATATATATATATACTCCCTCCGTCCCAGCTCACTTGAGACTTTTTGACCAAAATTGGTCAACTTAAGGTCGGTTTGACCAACACTTTATACAAATATTTATGAGGACCTGTTTATACAGGCGTGGGTGAATGAGTCCTAACTTGTTAGAGAAGCTAGGGAGCCCGTATTGTTATGGGACTCGTATTCCTTGGAGATAGACTCCGGATAAGGATGAGTGGTATCCCAGTTATCTGGTAGAAGAGATATCCTTGTTTAGATAAGGATCTCCACTGTTAAAGTTGTAATCAAACTCTGTAAGTGGACTCCCTATGATAATGGGAGGTTTTTGATATAACTTGGCCCGTCATCCAGCTCGGCTTGTCCCAGAGGCCGGCTATGGATTGGGCTTCATTGGAGCTCGACCTAGGCAAGGTCTGCCTGCTCGGCCTGTATGATGTCGGCATATAACTATAGGCTTCAGGTGAATGGGCCTCTCGGTATAGACCTTATGGTATGTGAGCCCAGAGTTTATGGGTCCCATTTAACCAAGTTGGTTTATGTCGTTCAATGTAATTTTCATCAAACTTTAACGTCAATTTATTCATCTCAATAGAATTTAAAAAAAACATTATTAATAAACCACTTAATGATTTATCACATTCTAAATAAAAATTAGTCTTAATTAGTCTTAATTTATTAAGTTATTTGTTGTCTGTATCATCAAAATAAATAAGTATCACATTCTAAATAAAAATTAGTCTTAATTTAATTTAACTATGATACAAGAAAGTTAAGCTCATTTTGTAAATAATTTGATAATTTAAATGCAACATTTAGAGGTGGAAAATTCACAATCGTGAATGAAACTGTAAAATGTTCATGCCCTGACTCAGGTCAGATCAATCCAGTTTTGTCCAGGAGCAAACCAGTTCAATAAAAAAAGACAAAAACTTGTATGAGAACATCGTGACTCGTTTCATAGTAGAGACGGGTCATTTTTTACCCATAGGCCCAATATATATATATATATATATATATATATATATATATATATATTTTCTTTTAAAAAAAAAATTATATTATTATTTTTGGTTTTTTTTCGGTTTGTCAAAAGTAATAGTTACTATAATTAAATGTAACAAACGTGTTACTTATATGTAACAGTTTGTATACATAAAAGTAATACATATATACAGAAAAGTAACAATGTTTTTTTTTTATGTTTTCTTCGTTTGCCAAAAGTAATACTTATTACAACTAAAATGTAACGAACGTGTTACTTATATGTAACAATGTTTATACATAATTGTAACACACATGTATAGAAAAGTAATAATTCAACTATTTACACTTTAGAACTAAAAACACTTGTATTAGTAACATTGTAAAAATAAGAAAGTAACAATTTTTATAAACGAATGTTACATTTTACTTGTATAATAACATTGTAAAACAGTTATGTTTGCTTGTATAATAGTATATATCTATATGTTTTCAAATAATAAGTTACAATGAGTTCAATTTATCATGATACATGTAAAAGTATTACATTATCTCTAGAAATCTGTTACAATTTCATCTACTAAAGTGTTATATTTACTTGTACAAATAATTACATTCATGTATATAAGTTGTTATTTTTTAAATGTTACTTTCTTTTAAAAAATAAAATCAAAATACTCAAAAATAAAAAATATTATGGAAAAACACTATTACATTTCAGTATAACGATAATTACATTTAGTTATTGTTAGTGTTACACGTATTTATAGTTAATATTACAGTTGAAAGATGAGTAAAATGAGCTTTTTTTTTTTTTTTTGTAAAACTGGTGTTACGTTTACTTATAAACAATGTTACTTTATAAGTAACACAGTTGTTACATTTAGTTGTACTAAGTATTACTTTTGGCAAACGAAAAAAACAGTCAAAAAAAATATAAAACTAAAAAAAAATGATTTTTTTTTTGGAAAAAAAAAAATAGGCCAATGAGTCGCTGCCACGTGACAGATTTTGAGTGGAGCATGGGTTGGGATCCTACGCTTTGCGGAGAAAGTTGTATACGGGTCATGAATCGACCAGTCTCTTCTATGAAACGGATCTAAGTGTTCTCAGAGACCACCTCAAATTCTTAACCCTGTAACCCAGCCCAAATATGAATTATTCTGGGCTTTAATGTAACTCTTCGGCCTTTTAAAACCATTTTCATGAGTAACAACTTTGCAATTGCACTACTCCATCGGTCCCAAAATACTTTCTACTTCCTCCGTCCCGGACTAAGGTTCTTAGTTTGTTTTTACACGGAGATTAAGAAAAAATAAATGTTGCGAGTATGAAAAAGTAAGTAAGAGAAAGTAGGAGAGATAAAGTGGGTAGGGAGTTTTTGTTGTGAGAATGACAAGTGGGTCTCATGGTCCATTTTAAGTAATAAAGCAACTAAGAATCTTAGTCTGTGACAAACCAAAAAGAAAAGTAAGAAAGTCTGAGACGGAGGGAGTAGCACTTTACACACATCTTAAAAAAATCAATCAATACATACCAAATAGACTAAATTATCCTTTGACTAGTTCAAGTAACTAGACAATTAAATAACCTTACAGTGACAAATATATATCATAAAATAAATAAGGGCAATTTAGGCAAAGCGGGGCAATATTTTATGAAAAACTGTAAACCTGTGAGTATTTTGGGATAAAAAATATATCCTAAAACTGCATGTATTTTGAGACGGAGAGGGTATTAAATTCAGGTCTCATTTGGAGGGATTTTAAAATTAAATTTTAAATTGATATTAAATATTTAAATATACTCTCTTTGTCCCATAACTATGTGTACAAATGGGTTTTGCATGGAAATTAAGGGACTAATAGTAGTGGGTAGTTATTTTGAGTGTGAAAAGTGGAGTATGAGATAGAAAGTGGGGTAGAGAATAGTAGATTGATTAGTGTTGTGAGTGTAAAAGTAAAGTATAAGAGAAAATGAGTTGGATGAATAGTAAAGATTTTTTGTCGTAAAGTACTATGACTTGTCAATAAGACATTCAAAATAACAATTTGTGCACATATTTATATTTATGAGACAGGTGGAATATCTGTTTTGCCCATAAAATGAAAGCGGCCATTTAGTGGGACCTATTTTGTACTCCTAATTTGAACCACGAGAAAAGGTTAATCCTTCCCGTCTTTTTAGCAAAACCCTAGCCGGCTTGAGTGAGCGCCAAGTAAATAAACGTGATATATCTCTCTATACTCATACCCTCACCTACCTTAGATCGTATTCCCTAAACCCTAATTCCAAATCAAACACAGAATGGCTCCGACTCCTTCCCTCCTCGGCCCACCGTCCATCCACCGTCCTACACCAACCGTCACCTCCGCCATGAATCAAGTGGTTTCAAAGCTCAACTCAACCACACTGACCGAAACCCTACCCATGGGTTTCACCCAATACCGATCACCACGTTCCTCTCCACCGGCGACCCCTGCCTTGACTTTTTCTTCCACGTCGTCCCCAACACTCCGGCCGCCTCTCTAAAACAACGCCTTCAGCTCGCCTGGGAGCATGATCCGTTGAAAACCCTAAACTGATCTGTAATCTCAGAAGTGTACGCGGCACCGGAAATCCGATAAGGAAGGGTATTACACGGCGGCCCTGTGGTTGTTCAAACACCATCCGAGAACCCTACCGCCTGCAATGTCGGCCGTTGGCTGAGTTCGGTTACTTTAGGGACTTGCCGGAGATTTTGCTTCGTGTTCTTGAAGGTCCCGATGTCCGTCAAAATTTAAAACAGGAGCGATTGAATCAGATTGCAGAGAAGCAGATGAAGAGCTATAGAGGCCGGAGCTATAATTTTTATCGCCACCGCCAAATCGAAAAGCCTAAAAGGAGATCAAAGAAGAAGGAAGTCTCTAAAGAGGCTAAAATCATGGAGAAATTGCAAAGGGTTGAATTGAAAAAGCAAGAAGTGCGGGATAAAAGGGAGGAGAAAAGAATCACCAAGGCTAAGAAGGTAGTGGAGAGATACGGAGCAGACCCGGATTTTAGATTCTTACACGAACGCGTTTCGGATCTCTTCTCTGATCTTCTCAAGTCGGATTTGAAGATTTTGAAAGAAGGGGAACTCAAGAATATCAGTTTGGCTGCTAAATGGTGTCCATCGATCGATTCTTCTTTCGATAAATCCACATTGCTGTGTGAAAGCATTGCAAAGAAGGTGTTCGATAGAAATTCGTATCCAGAATATGAGGGTGTTGAAGAGGCTCATTATGCTTATCGGGTTCGAGACAGGTTGAGGAAGGACGTGTTGGTGCCTTTACGAAAGGCTCTTGAATTGCCCCAGGCTTACATTGGTGCCAACGATTGGGGTTCGATTAAATATGACAGGGTTTCATCGGTAGCAATGAAGCTTTACAAGGACAAGTTCTTGAAGCATGATCAGTCGAGATTCATGGAGTATTTGGAGAATGTCAAGTCGGGGAAGACAACGATTGCAGCTGGTGCATTGCTGCCCCATGAGATCATAGCTTCGTTATATGCAGATGATGGTGGCGATGATGGTGGAGAAGTGGCGGAGCTGCAATGGAAAAGAATGGTGAATGATTTGTCATCGAAAGGGAAGATGAAGAATTGTATGGCAATTTGTGATGTGTCCGGGAGTATGAATGGGACTCCTATGCAGGTCTCTGTTGCCCTTGGCGTTTTGGTCTCGGAGTTGAGCGAGGAGCCATGGAAAGGTCAATTGATTACGTTCAGTGAGAACCCGACTCTTCAATTGGTTATCGGAGAAGATTTGAGGTCAAAGGTTGATTTTGTGAAGAAAATGGAATTGGGAAATAAGATTAATTTTCAAAAGGTCTTTGATCTGATACTTGAGGTGGCTGTGAATGGTAATTTGAGAGAAGATCAGATGATCAAGAGGGTGTTTGTGGTTCAGCAACATGGAGTTTGAGAAAGCTTCGAAGAAAGATGAAACTGATTACGAGGTGATAGTAAGAAAGTTTCAGGCCAAGGGTACGGATCGTCAGTGCCGGAAATTGTGTTTTGGAACTTGAAGGATTCTGAGGCAACTCCGGTGCAGGCAAGGCAGCAAGGGGTGGCACTTGTGAGTGGCTTTTCCAAGAATGTTTTAAGCTTTTTCTTGGAAGATAATGGAGAGTTGAGTCCAGAATCTGTCATGGAAGCTGCAATTGCTGGTGATGAGTACAAGAAACTGGTTGTCATTGATTGATGATGAGCGCCTAGATTAAATCATATTAACTTTGTAAAACTCATGCTTGATTCAATAATATATCAAAGTTAATAAAATTCATGATTTGTTAATCTCTGTTTATTTTTTTTTCAAATTAGTGACCAATCTCTCATCAAATATAACCATGTTTGAGTTCTAACCATCTGAGCAGCAAAATGTTCAACGGTTCTATATATTCAACCAAAAGTTTCTGATATTATCAAGAGAACAAATACTTCTCACATTTCGTTTGTACCACAAAAAATGTAAATTTACCATAATTTACTACTCCCTCCGTCCTTAAATGAACGTCCGAAAGAGCAAATTTGAAAAAACATCGGACATTCATTTAAGGACAAAAGAACAGACACACGACGAAGAAGAAATCCACAATCCCATATTCATTCAATGAGTAAAATTAACATATTAAATCCTTTAGATTTCAGAGTATCTGGTATAAACCATGCAAAATGCATCCACAAAAATACTTAAAAATGTCAGCTGAAATCCAATAAACTAGCAGCTGAACTTTCTCGCAGCGAATTTCCTGAATGATTCTATTAGGTGACATATAAATCTGCAACAAATGCGAAATGCAATCAAAGTTTGTTCAATCACCTGCACATTCTATAGCAATCCATCAATCAGCGGCTTCTCAAGAGATTGTTTACATTCAGAAACCATGTTACTAATCTCAGTATCCATGTTCTTAAATTCTGCTTCAAGTAAAGTCAACTGATTCTCCATTGACTCACATTCAGATCGAGCCTTCACCAATTCTTCTTTCTTCAACCCCAGTTTACCTTTAATCGATTCAGCAACTTTGACCCTCTTGTACATATCATCTTTCAGACATGGGTAACGTTCAAGCATACACAAGTTTTCCTCAAGTTCATCGTGCCTGTTTTTCAGCCAGTCAACCTCAATATTAACAATCTGTGCCTCATTTATGATGGTATTCAAATACTTGAGATGACGGATCCGAAGTTTGTTGAAGGAGAGTTTTTGAATGTTCTGGATCGCTTTGCAGATTAGCTCCAAAATGTAGGAAGTTGACTCATCAGGAAGTTGACATTCTTGGGCAATGTCACCATATTTGGATAGAATCGATTCAAGAACCGAGGATAAACTTCGTTTTACAGTGTATTTACCAACTTTTACACTCGTACTCTGTGTGGCTGCTTCATGGGAGTCCGTGCCATTGAATATTCTTGACATGTCACGAAGACTAGTTGTAATGCCCCGAGTAAAAGTTTTAGTTGTACTATTTGTGCAGTGATCTCCCACACCCTGCTGAAAAATTGGTGTCCTGGAAATCCTTGAAACTGAGAAAGTGATTTTTTTGGGATTATGTCTGTGCCAATGGCGGAGGATTAGTAGTTGGGACAATAGTGGGAGTCGAGCCAGGATTTAGGGCTTTTTCTGTGGGATTATTATTCGTGGGAGATGAGAGGACAGGATTAACGGTGTTTCTTGAATGGTTTGAATCTGAAAGAAGTTGTTGATTTTCACAAGGCCCGTGCTGAAGAAAAACTTCTGTCGGTGATTGCGACAAATTTACTTCAAATAGATTGTTTGAATCAGCGCCTACAAAACAAGTAAAGAAAATTTCAAAGTTGAAACCTGCACTCTGTACTACTCCCTCCGTCTCAAAATGATCTTCACACTTTTTTTTGCCGTTACTACGAAATACGAAAGAACTTTGAGCATTTACTTTTTCTTTTTAAGTTGGGCACTCGTTTAGGGATAGAGTGCTACATATTTATACTCCCTCAATCCTACCCAACTTAGGCCAATTTGCCATTTTGGGGTCCCACTCGACTTAGGACCAGGGGCGGATCTTGTAGAGTGCCTACCATTGCCCAGGCAATGGTAAAAAAAAAAAAAAAAAAAAAAAAAAAAATACATTTTGAGTAAATAAGTTCATAACTGTGCGCCTAAATTACATAATCTTTAGGTAGCTTAGTTGGTTGAGATGTTAGTTTTTTTGCCAAGTGACATGGGTTCAACTCCCACTAGTTGCAAATAGTTTCCATTTTTTAAAAAAAAAAACTCTAATAGGTGAGCTTTCTTCAAAGTTTTTGTAAAATTCTTTTGATACCACTTATAAATATTTTTCCCTCTGCTATGATTTTCTTTTTAAAAACATCAATGTAAAAAAAAAAAAGTTAAAAAAAATCTTAAGCATCACTTTAACTGACATTAATATAAATTTTGTAGTTGTTCATGACATAAGCTTTCTTGTTCAAATTCAAAATAATAAATAAATAAATAAAAATCTTGACCACTTATGTTTTTAAATTTGCTCATCATTTTCATTTCTATTTTGTCGATTTATCAACTATTATTGTGTGAATGATTTTTTCTTTACTAGCTATTTTTAGAATGGATCGACCTTTTCCAATAATTCCCAAAATTTTACTTAGGGTAAATTGCCTAAGTATTTTACTACCTCCGTCCCACTTGAAAAGGTTGAAGGTTGATATTCCTTTTTGAGTTGTCACATTTGAAGGGTAACTTTCGCCTTTAAGAAGCACTAATACCAGAGTACACTAAAAAAAAAATCGGGGGCGCTGCCCCCGAACCCCCGTTCATTTTAGTTTCACGGTATTTTTTTTTTCTCGCACAAAATAGGCAACACCAAAAGTTTTAGTGTAGATCCGCCACTGCTTAGGACGTCCCAAAATGGAAAGTTTATATCATTCTTGCATTCGGGTCGATATTCTGGTGTCCTAGGCATAGAGGAACCACACCAATCCATCCCGATTTGGTGGTGAAACTCTACTGTGGTGACGATACATTAGTGAATCTCTTTGACCATTATGCACAAAGATCGCGCAGGTCTATAGCGATGGGAATCGCCGGCCTTTCTGGTAATTGACTAGTAATTTCCCGATCAAGGTCTTGTCAGAGCCTCGGCTTAAGTTATCTCTCTCCCTGCTACCCCAGAAAAGTAGTTGCTCCTATTCCTTTCTTCCCTTGCTCACCCTGAGATTGGGACCCACTTGTCATACTCACAACAACAACATTCTCTTACTATTCCTCCCCCTCATTCTCTCTTTTATTTTACTTTTCATACTCACACATCCTCCACTCATTCTCTTTCCTCTTATTATAGTAGTATTTCTTAATCCCCGTGTCGAGTGAGAAGATCCCAAGTCGGATGGGACAGAGGGAGTATTATAAAGCAGAGCTGCATGATGCAGCTTGCCTTCAGTTCATACAGCCTATTGAATTGACACCCTTAATTCCCGTAAACTTACAAAAGAATACTCTGTTAAATCAAAACAAACCATCTTTTCCAAGAGAAAAGTGTAGATGATCAACTTCAGCAAATACATTGTATGCCATATTAGTTAACTTACTCAACATCTCAAGGACTCCAAGGACTCAGAGCTAAAGTCACCACCCAAAAGAATCCAACTTAAAAGATGTGATAAAACATTTGTTCCACAAGGACCACAACCCATGCACACTGAGAACATGTCGACTTGTCGAGGGGTCGTTCCCGTGTCACGCATGATCTTTGAGTAGCGTAATTCTGCCACTCTGTCTAAACACTAAATATCTACACATTGTTTTGTTGTAGAGGCACTTCATCATTCATTCTACTACTCCCTCCCAAAGAGAATAGTTCCATTTTGTAAGTCAAACTTTTTTAAGGATGCAGCCTTACTTGCTTGTTTGTACCTTTTAATCGAACCAAAATTATACTCCCCTTTCATCCTAAAATGAGTGCCCATCTTTAAAAAAGAAAAAAAATAGTTCTGCCAAATGGGTGCCCTCCACATGTTACCCTCGCTTTCATGCAGACCACACACATACATGCATTAAGAAAAATACGGCATGGGCTCATTCCTAACATATTAAGCTAGTTGTTCTTACCACCGCACACACCAAAGACATGCCGGACTACTGATGCTCTCTCAGTCCCATTTATATTGGCCACATAGCTGTCCCATTTTTCTTCAATTGGGAAATCATTGCAATTTAATGAGTTACTTTCCCTTTATACCCCTACATGAGGTGAGTTTTATTTATTTATTTATTTATTTATTTATTTTTTTTGGGGGGGGGGAGTAATATAAATCTCACAATTAAAGAAAGCTATAAAAGGAAATGCAAAAATTAAGCAAAGCAATCATTACGTTTTCTTATACGAAAGATTTTGTCTAGTGGCCAATATAAATGGGACGGAGGGAGTATCAGATACACTTGAAAAGTTTGTAAGATGTAGCTCCATCATTAAGACGATAGCAAACAGAGTTTCAATGTGAAAGGAAAGTGGTTTACCATTATTTCCCATCTTTATGACCGCACGTTCATCCGTACCCACAGAGCTTGGAGCATTGATTGAATTCAGAGGCATAACGCACTTTGTCTTGTTCAGGTGATGAGAAGTAAGGGCTTTATTTCGCCTCAACACACCCCAAAATAACTCTTCCCCTCAATCGCTGCAGAAACAAGAAACTGAGAATATGCGTTCTGCTCAGGTGATGAGAAGTAAGGGCTTTACAACTACGGATGTTAAACTCACTTTGATGTTGCTCAGGCAGTTGAGAAGAAGTGAAAATTAGGAGCTCTGCCTTGTCAATTAGCACTTTGAATGCACCATCGCGTCCAGTTAACTTACAAACCAGGCTTTCAAAAAGTTTGTCATATCTATAACAGTGTGAAATAAATTCATTCTGAGAACAAACATAAATTCAGAAAAAAAAAAAAAAAAGAAGAGAAAAACAAATGTCAGCAATGAACATTGTGTTGCTTACCCCTCCGCCGCAAAGAAATAAAATGCAATGTCATTATCAGTCGGTGGTGATTTAGTGAACCTTTTGGCCATACGTGTAGCTTAGGAACCACTTCTGAGTAAAGCAATATAGGAAAGAACTGTGCCACCTCGAGAACCTTCTCGCATACTTTATTTGGTAAATGGGCTACTATCCCATAAGTGGAACCAATGTGTTTCATTGGTGATTACCAATGTTCCCCTAAAAAAAAAAAAAAAAAAAACACCCACAAGCTTATCATTCACAACGACTCAAGAAAGATCAAGCACCAGCCTTCTCCCATAAGAACAGAGAAATGAAATAAGCGCGCAAATTGAAATCCTTACCTCCAGACAGGATCTTCATTCAACTTGTAATGACTTTCCATGGTCGACCTCACTCTTTGCTAACTTCTTATACCTTTTGGTTCATGGTGCAAGAGGAGCTTAACTATATCAGGATAAAAAATCCAAAGTTCTCATATTCATTCTTCCAGTAACTTTCACATTACAATATGTTAATACACTAATAAGCAAAGTATCTACTCCCTCCGTCCCATACTAAATGTTGCACTTTCCTTTTTGGCTCGTCCCAAAATAAATGTCGCATTTCAAAATAAGGAAGTGGTCTTAGTGCTATTTCACCATTGTACAAGCAATGTACAAGTAACTAAATCAAATTTTTTGAGAACTTGACAAGTCAACTCCGACATTTTTTATGGGACGGAGGGAGCATATGATATTATCGTGATATTTCTTGCTCTCAACTACAGTATGTATCTTTACTTGATTTAAAAAATTTAGTTCACTAAAAGCCTAAGAAAGTGATTGGCCTACATTCATTACATTCACATCCACACAACCAAATTGAAAATTGCCCAATTGAAGTGCTACACAAATTCAGAGTACAGAAAGAATTTACGCGTCTGATAAATATTTGAGATTTTCTGCTGGGTTCCTTTACGGTTTCCCAATACTTTGCAATACTAATCTATTACGCAATTTATTTTGCCTGTATCAGCAAATCAGTTTTTGTTAGTTTAACCATGTAGAGGTTTGAATAACCAACTCTTAATAGGAACGAACCAAGAACAAAGCTATAAAACTTGGGAGTTATGTTACGGTAATTCTTTAAGATTCAAGTTTCTCTAAAGTCTAATGATCTCTTGCTTATTAGTATTGCCTTCTTCGAACATCTCCGCTTAACTAAGCAAGGAGAAAAAATAAAAAGTTTCAGATAAGTATGCCCTATATTTTCATGCCGTCAAATTTTTAGCTGCCGCGGTTTACAGTGATCTAGACTAAATAACACATCATTTTAACATGTCATAGAAGTATAGAAATATAATAGCATTGACCAATGCTGAAGCTTCAAGTAAATAGCTAAAAGACAAGCTTACGACTCGTCAAGAAATGTCAGATTTGAATTTATGAAGCAAAACCAAGCCATGCTAATGATCGAGCACCCTTACACAAACGGGGCAAGTTTCAATAAGTTGCACTAAAACCCCTAAATCCTTAAAATATTTGCACTAGTAAGAAAAATTTAATGAATGGGGGTAATTTCCCCCATTAGTATGTGTATAGCTCCGCCTATGAATCGGCGGTTGAAGTGTCTAACTTAAACTAATGGCCAGATCTAGGGCCGGGTAACATATGCAAAGGCCCATTTGCAACCAAATTGTAACCTTTTCACACAAATTAAAAGTAGGATTTCTTAGTAGAACATATGTAAAAATACCTATCAAACCTTTAACCAAAAGGAGTGAAGCAAACTATCCAAGAAACACAACCCTCACACCCAAGAAAGACTTAAGCTTAAGAACTTGATATTGCCTTCTTTTCTTTTTCATTTTTCCAGGCTTCTCTCAAAAGACAAACATACCCAACATAAAAAAATGAAAGAAAGATGCATTTGCTGTTTCATTTCTCTTTACAGAAAAGGGGAAGGAAAAAAACAAGATCAGTTTTTTTTTTTATTAAAAATAAATAGAATGAAAATTTGCGTCCTAATAAATATGAACACGGAGAGAGATAGAGAAAATCTTGATCATCATCATGATAAAGAGAAACAACAAGAAAATCCTCCCCCCCCCCCCCAAAAAAAAAAAAAAAATTCTTTCTCAGCTTGATTTTCTTAGCAACGAAACATAGAAAAAAGGAAAGGAAAATTAGAAACAATAATGTTACCTCAAGTAAGAGCAGGAAGTGAAGAATTTGAAAAATCCCAAATCAAAATCTCAACTTCATCAGCTACACAAGCGAAATGTGGGAATGAATGAATGTCGGAAATAAGAAGAAAGAGAAATGTTGGTCAAGAAACAAGGTGACAAGGGTGGTTGAGTGTCACACCCAATTTTGCCATTTGAGGAAAATGTACCCACGCTGCAGACTGATGATGATTACACTAGGATATCCATTTCAAAAAACATAGTACTCCCTTTGTTTTAAATCATAGTTTATTTTCAAGATTTTTTTTCTTAAAATGAATGTCTATTTTGAAAATAACTTTGTCTCTAAATTGTCTTTTACCAAAAAATAAAATAAAATCACTAGTGTTTTTCTACATGCAAAACTAAACGTTTAGGAAGTAAGATAATCAGAATGTGTATACATCTCTGCCACTAAATTGTATAAAATAAACATTATCCTAATATCTCTTAAAATGAAATGATTATTATTATGTATTAGTAACAAGGTTCTAAAAAACGCTAGGCGCAGCAGAGGTGCCTAGCGCCTAGGCGGGATCTGGGGGGCCGAGAATTCAGAAATAACTATAATATTCTAGACGGGACCCAGGCGTTTCATGAACGTCTAGCGCCTAGGCGGGGCCTAGGCGAGGGTCTTTTAGAACACTGATTAATAATAACTACTAGTGTGAGTATGAGCTTGAACTGGGCCGGTAATAGACTATATTGAGGGTCCCATCTTAAAACACATTAGTGCTAAGAGGAGTAGTCCATCAAGTCTATATACCGGTCTACAGGGCCGACCCGGTGGGTAGGCGACGGAAGCGGTCGCTTAGGGGCCCCGAAATTTTACTCGAATTTAGGGCCCCAAATTTTTGCTTTGAATAGTATATATTAAAAACTCGCTTTAATTACCAGTGCACAGAGTGTTCGAGTGGGAGTTTATTGCAAAACTGACATGCGTACTTTAATTTATTTTCAATTTGACTCGCAAACTTTGGAAACATCAAATGTGAGTTGCGTACTTTGATTTTCAAAATTTTGAGACAGCTTTTTTACATCCGGTTAAAAACATAACGTGACACTCTGTATAGGGGGTAAAGTGTAAGAAATAAATTTCGAAGTCCTAAGATTAAATTTTCAGCCCTCCATTGACTCTCTTCTTCCCCAAATCTACACCATGAAACCCTAAATTGGTCCACCCAAATTTCAGCACACTCAGTTCATCTTCTTCACCCCTAAAATCCACCCAAATCTATCACCTACAACAGCCACCATTGATGCTCCCTTTTCGTGCAGCCCACCCCACTTCCTCTCTCTCTCTCTCTCTCTCTCTCTCTCTCTCTCTCTCTCTCTCTTTCTCTTTCTTTCATCTTCTAAAGCCCTAATTTCGATTTCTTTGTCATTTATGATTTTTCTCTCCATTTTTTACCCGAATGGATCCACAAATCTGATCCATTACCATGACCTAACAACTTCCTTGTGGTTTGGCCCGATTTAGGGGGTCAGTTATGTCACTTTTCTTTCTTGCGATTTTCCGGCGAGTTTCTATAATTTCGGTGAGTTTTTAATCTCTGTTTTCTTCTTATTTTCACGTGAATCAGTCCATAAACATTAGTCTCCTTTCATTTCCGAGTGTAAAATTGGTATTTTTGACAGATTCGACCCGCTTCATATTCAAAAAGCTTCGATTGATCTCCCTTCGTTTTTTTCTGGCGACCTTCCGGAGGACCTTCAGCAGCATGATTTAGGGAAGTTTTATTTATTATACTTTTACCCCTATATGGAGTGTCCCGTTAAGTTTTTTAACGGGTGTTAAAAAAAGTCGTCTCAAAATTTTGAAAACGATAGTACGCAAACCACATTTGATGTTTCCAAAGTTCGCGAGTCAAATTAAAAATAAATTAAAGTACGCATGTCAGTTTTGCAATAAACTCGTTCGAGTGGTGAAGCAAGATATCCAAACCTCTCTTTATGGCACGGCTGACCAAGGTTCGAATTCTTGGACAAGCGTTTTTTTTCTCTCAACATTTTCTCTATTTCTCTCCCTCTCTCTCCAAATCATGGGCTTTCATTCCAAGCCTTATTCCCATACTTAATTAATTGGTTTTACTCCCATTCTTTTAATTTGAATTGTTCTCTTACTCTTCAAAACTTTTCAATTAACAAGTTTTATCTTCTTTTTATAATAAATTGTAATATATTATTAGTGATTATTAAAATCAAAATTATTGCAATATTATTCTTTTTAATTATTTTCATTTATAAATAAATCATTGTGAAATATTTTTTTAAACCCTTTTAAATTTATCAAATTCTTTCCTATTTTTTTCGCAATTATCACAACTCAATTAAATATCAAACTCAATTTTCAAATCACAAACTCAATATTCTTTCAAATGTAGTTGTTGGTCAGCAATTCAGTTTAAGTTTCTTGCTAAAAATGCTAAAGCTTATGAAAAATCGGAAATAAACAATTTTGATAAAAAGAACGATAAAGACGAAAATCCAAAGAGTAGTAAAGATCTGAAAATGACACCAGCGTTTATTGAAATTTATTGTCTGCGAAAAATTTTAAGAGCCCCAAATAAAAATTCGCTTAGGGCCCCGAATTCCACAGGACCGCCCTGTCGGTCTAAGTTTAATTCTTTATCAGATGTGGGATATATGTCCAACAAGTAGGAATGACAAAATCATAAAACCGACTATGGCAGCCATAAAATGAGAACGTTTCGCAAGTGTACGAATTTTAAATTAACTCAACTCGCCCGTCTAACCCTAACTTGCATGACATACTCCTTAGCAGTGTTCTAAAAAGCGCTAGGCGGGGCCTAGGCGGTGAAGCCGGGCCTAGCGCCTAGGGGCCTAGGCGGGGCCGAGAAATTAACGGATTTTTAATATTTTTTATAAATATATAAAGTATATAAAATAGTTATCAAGAAATATTGCCACTTATAATTTTATTTGTCAATAATAACTTATTTGATTAAAAAATATAAATCAAAATTAAGAGTTATGATATTTCAAAAGTGTAAGGTACATATTTATACACTAACTCTTATCCATTAACTCAACCCATCTTCATTTATTCGGCCCATCTTTATTAAGCCCAAATATAATTTCAATGAGGCCCACCATCTCCCTCCTAAGAAACCCTACCTCATTAACCCTACACATCCTTTTTTTCCCCGTTTATTTGTGTCCTTGCTTCTCGAGTTCTCGTCAAAGCGCCGGCAAGGTAAAACCTTTCTCTCTCTCTCTCTATCTCTCTCTCTCTCTCTCTCTCTCTCTCTCTCTCTCTCTCTCTCTCTCTCGTGTGATAACCTAAAATTTGGTAATTTTTATTTTTTAGGCTTAAGTTATTTTTTTGGATTATTAATGATGATTAGTTATAATTGATTTTCCTCCAATTGGGCTTTGTTTAGTTTGGGTTATTATATTGTGTCTATTTGGGCCAATAAAATAAATGAGTTGGAGAACCTAAGTGGGTTTTGCTTAATATATAAATCTGATAATTTCCTATTATTAGTATAAAAGTATCCTTTGCCCTAAACCTAAATAATTATTGTTAAAATAAAACAAAAGTTGCTCCGGCGAAAGAGATAGAGCTGACGTAGGGATTGGATGGCCAAGTAACTGATGAGGTAAAATTCTCTTGCTTTGTGTTAGATTTATAATTTACTCTAGTAATCAAAACAATGGATTTCATAAGCAATGAGTGGCTAAAGAGTTGAAATTAAAGTTAAGAAAGAGAGTATTGGTGGATTTTGATGGATCAAATACATCATTTTGTTATGTATTGGGTTACAACTGATTTTATTTTGTTTTAACAGTTAATTTTGGACTTTCAGTAGAAGGTGTATTCGTTACATAAGGAGCGGTATTTTAAACCGCAATTGGGTAAGAGAGACTATGCAGTGTCGATTCCGTGTCAGTTTTATCACGTGATTAGTTCTTTGATATCCGTCTTATCCTTGTGTTCTTATTTATTGATACGTATTCGATTGTTCGACCCAATTTGATATTTGACTTGTTATTGATATTGTTTCGAAAAGTATTGATTATTTTGAAAGCATGCTATTTGTGTTTTGATTCTCAAGAACGAGATTTGTTATATGGAATAGTTTGATGTGGCTAATTTATGTGACGGGTGCAGTGGATTTTGATTTAGTTATTGAGTTTGTGTTGGTTAGCTCCGGTGTGGGTGCCAACAGTTTGATCGATTATTGTTAAGCCACTAGGCCCGAACATAATTAGTACATCGGACTGTGAAGTATGATCGATTGGTATTCGATTTATGAAATTTGAGTCTTTTTGGTACGTCCATATTTATAATTTCATGGACTATGTTATTTGATATATGTGTTTCATTGGCTTCTGTGATACTGTGTATCCCCTTTCTTACTGGGCCCCCAGCTCACCCCCCTCTAGTTTCAGTTTTGCAGTTGACCGTTGATCGGGATTCGAGATAAAAAGATTTGGGATGGAGCAGTTTGTTGAGCTTTTGGGTTTATTAGTGATGTTTTATATTGTCTTTTAGTGATTTTGAGATGTAATATTTTGGATTTATTGAATATTAAGTTTGTGAAAATTCGGGTCGTTACACTCTCTCTCTCTCTCTCTCTCTCTCTCTCTCTTCTCTCTCTCTCTCTCTCCTGACCGTCTGTCTCTTTTCTCTACTCCGACCGTCTGTCTCTTTTCTCCTTCTCTATCTCGTCGCTGATCACTTTTTTCTCCGATGACCGCCGAGCCGCCCTTGGACCGCCGAGAAAGCCCTAGTCGCTCGCCTAATCCGCCTAATCTCCGCCTAATCCTCCATGCGACTATATGGCCGACTTGAAGGAAATCGGGGCGGAAAGGGGCCGCCTAGCCCGATTTTTAGAACACTGCTCCTTAGAAGGTTCATATTTTAGTTGGAGCATGTGTTTTAAGAAAAGTTGTTTAATTTTAGTAAGGAAGCCGTTGATTTAACGAATAAATGGTTTGTTTTAGTGTGTTTTGTGTCAATTTACAAATCAAACTATTGAAAAAAAAAGAAATTACAAACTAAACTTTTAACTATGAAAAGTTGTTTAATTTTAGTAAGGAAGTCGTTGATGTAACGGAACAAATGGTTTGTTTTAGTGTGTTTTGTGTCAATTTACAAATCAAACGATTGAAAAAAAAAAGAAATTACAAACTAAACTTTTAACTATGAAAACTTTCACACTAAACAATATTGATTTAGTTCGGTTTGGCTCAGACTACGGTTTAGCTTTTATTATTCAGATGGTGATTCATACTACAGTTTAAATCACGATGTAGACCACGCTTCAGACCGCAGCTCATTATCACATTTGTTTAACAAATTTGATGATCCTAGTAAGAGCGAAGAGTGCCGAAGGTAAAGCGAGGGATGTTGGAGAAAAGTCAATGAGAAAAGCAGGAGGAAGAGAGAGACCGAAGGAAAAAAAAACATACTACGCAATGTTGATCGTGGAGAAAAATTGGTTAGCTGTGTGTCACAATGAAGATAGCAAATAATGAAATGAATATCGATCAAATATGCAAAATGAGAGTTTGGATTAGTGTGATACCATGTAAGTTTTTTTTTAAATAACCCAACGTATTTAATATATAAATATATGATTAATATATTTGGTATGGTGTTCAGTATAGTGGTCTGATTCAGTGCTTCGGACTCATGGAATGACTAAACACGGTTCCGGTTCAGGCATTTTAATGGTTTTACTTCTCTCTTTTTTTGCAATGTAAAAATTATTTTATTACAAAATTTTGACAAAAAGTTATTATAAAAATGTTAGAAATAAACAAATGGAAGTATATAGAAGAAAAAAGGGACTGAAAGACGGTGCCCTTTAATATATATTTTTTTTTTTTATTTTATTGAATAGAAAATATTTTCTTAGACTTTTTTATTACATAATTTTTTTACAAAAGGTTATATATAAAAATGTTAGAAAACAAACAGAGAAATGAAAGTATATAAAATAAAAGAGGAGGAAAGGATGGTACACTTTATTTTTTTTGATTTTTTTATTAAATATAAAAACATATTTTAGACTTTTTTTATTATTTATTTTTTTTCCAAAAAGTTATAAATGTTTGAAAAAATTTAAACAAATGAAATATATTATTTTTTAAAAAAAAAAGGTGCGGGTACCCTCTAAATTTTATTAATTATTGGGAAAAAAATTACAATGAGGGAACAATCAACCCTTGCACTTTTATAATTAAGGGAAGACATTAGGAGTCTTTATCTTTTTTATTATTACAATAGTTATTTAAATCGTTACCTTTATCAAAAACACTAGTGAAAGCTAAATAAATTACATTTTACTTACCTTAATCACTTTCCAATTTAGTTTCATCAAAGTACTCATCTAAAAGATCCGTCGGCTTGTCATCTTGCTTTCTTCTTTCCGCTCTAGCCCAATCATTCACATTTTTCCCATTCCCACACATTATCATTTTCATTTCTACCCAAAAGTCCTACATCATAATAATAGAGACCTTCATGTTCAACAAATAGTGGTGGTAGTGGTAGTGGTGCTTGGGATGAGGAAGGTAAATGTTGCCCTTGCCTTCTACCCTTACTACTTTTCTTGCTTGTGAAATTTAAGCATATTCATATTGTAAAATATGAAAATATATGAAATACAAATGAAATAAAGATGTTGGGTGAAAATATGGATATTGGATGGAAATATGAAAGTTGGATTATGATTTGAGCTTGAGACTTAAAAGAAATTTACAAAATTCCTTAGAGAAAGTTAAGAGAGAGATAACGGAATTTGTGTGAAAAAATTGTGAGGGGAATGGTGGTATTTATAGTTAAGGAAATATGTTAGGATATCCAAAAAAGAAAAATTATAAACTGAATCTAGTTGGGAAAAAAAGGGTCAAAAAAGGCTATTTTTGGTCAACTAGCTGTTAGCTAACGGGCATAACGGCTATTTCTAACGAATATGACGAAAAAGACGGTTTTTGACACGGTTCGACGGTTTTGGTTTCGGTTCTAGTTCACCCAGTTCGGAATAGGCGGTTCGCCGGTTTTAAACACTTAAACCAAAGCTAAATTGAATAACTCTAGTTTTCTTAATGGTTCGCGTCGGTTTCGAGCTGGTTTTAGCCGATTACGGGCCGTTTTGGTCATCCCTAACTCTTGGCCTCAAACCGTGGTTCGTTTCGATCTAATTTGGTCTGACCACACATCAAATCGATTCATGTGATCTTCGATTGAGATCCAACTGAATCACTTATTCCTGAAAAATAAAACACCCTGCATTATCGGTTTTGAATTGGATTATGAACCAAACCGCTTATGCCCATAGATATGAGCATGAAAAGCATAATTTAATTGTGAGTAAATCGCTTGTGAGAGTATGACAAGTGAGCTAAAATAACCATATTAAACGATATAAAAGACTGTTTATTCTGGACTGGTCTAATTTAACATCAAATGAATGTAACATGGGATGGAGTGAATTGAAATTTCAAAAAAAAAAAAAAAAAAAAAAAAAAAAAAAAATAATAAGCATCTCCTAAAAAGAAAAAAGTGTATGAAAAATATGTTTACACTAAGAGATGAAAAAACGGGTTTTTCATAAGTGTCAATCTTATTAAAAATATTTTTTGAAAACGAGTTTTACACTAAATCGAGCGTAAAACAAGTTTTTCACAAAAAAATGCTTTTACAATATACTCCCTCCGTCCCAGCCACAAGTGAGACACTTTCCCTTTTTAGGCCGTCCCACTAAAAGTGAGACTGCCCAAAATGGAAATGTTTCAATCCCACTCATTCTCTATCTTCATTTTCCACCACTCAATTTATTCAACCAACATTACTATTTATCCCACTCATTCTCTCTCTTCATTTTTCACCACTCAATTTATCCAACTAACATTACTATTTACTCCACTCATTCTCTCTCGTCATTTTCTACCACACATTTAATAGTTTGTCTTAATTAGTGTACAAACCCCTCTAGTCCTACTTGCGCTGGGACAGAGGGAGTATTCTATTAAGGATAAATTACAAAATAGGGCCGAAAGTCCTCGGAGTGGTGCCAGTTTGAGGCCTGACGTGCAAAATTTGGCGAAATAGGGTCTGACAAGACATTTTCGTTGCAGAATTGGGCTTTTTAACGGTTTTTGTTAGAAAAGTTAGTTAAGTCACATGTGATTTGCACGTGATCGACGGAATGGGTAAATGAGAATTAGTTGTTAAGGGGTTAAATATAAATACGTAAACTTAAAGTCGCAAAATATAAGTTTTCATAAAAAAAATTGAAATAAAATAACTTATATATTAAATTTTTGATTTAATTTTTTTAAGCATAAATAAATAATTTTTTGATGAAATTTTTTGTTCGAATCTAAATAAAATATTCCAAATTCTAAAGAAATTTGATAATTTTTGAAATTTTCATAAATAATCATTTCCTTTCAAAAAACTTTTTAAGAAATAAGTTTTGTCTATCTAAATTGATGGAGGTGGTGGTCGACGGTTTTGAGATGAGTGAGATGGCGAAGATGGATGTTGGAAGCGGAGATGTAAATCTGGAGAAAAAAATATTTTTTTCATAGAAAATTCATAATTTGGTTGTTTTATTTTAACTTTTTTATATAAATATTTTTATTTACGTCTGGGAAAATTTTTTTTGCCAAATTTTTTTGTAAAAAATAATTTATTTATATTTAAAAATAATTAAAATAAAATTTTAATATTTTAGTTATTATATTTTAAAATTTTAATTTAAAACTTCAAAATTTATATTTTGCGACTTTTAAGTTTAATTATTTACATTTAACCCCTTAAGAACTAATTCTCGAACTAATTCTCATTTCATATTGATCCATTTCGTCAATCACATGTGACTTAACTGACTTTTCTAATGGAAACTGTTAAAAAGCCCTATTTTGCTAATAAAGTGTCAAGTCAGACCCTATTTCGCTAAATTTTGCATGTCAAGCCCAAACTGGCAACACTCCGAGGACTTTAGGGCCCTATTTTGTAATTTACCATTTTATTAATAAACATAAATTAAAGAAAGGTTAATGACAATTTAGGCCTAAACTCCAGGGGTGCATCTAAAAGGGGCCTCGGTTTTTTTCTCGCTAGATCAGGGCTTCAAATCAATTTTTTTGGCAATTAGGGGTCTTTTGACGAAATTCGTTAGAAACTCAGTTAAGTGACCATGTGCATGGCACGTGATTAACATATCAGTTAGTTTTTGAGTTGTCATTGACTTTTAAGGATTTAAATGACATTTTTAAAAGTGAGGGGAGGGTGGAAAACAATTTATATCTCTTTATCTCCCCATTCCTCACACGTATTCCCCCCCCCCTCCTGTTTCTCTCCCGTCCTCACCTCCACCTCCGACCATCTTCTCCGACGGTGTCCCCTTCTACTCCAGCAGCCGTCTCCCCTGCAACCTCACTCTGGCTACCTTCCCTACCACTCCCCCTCCACCTTCGACCATCTTCTCCGGTGGTGTCCCTTTCTACTTCAGCAGCCGTCTCCCTTCTTCTTCTTATTCTTCTTCAACAACGCCGGCCACAACTCCGGCCAACCCACAACAAGATTTCTCAAAGAAAAACTCAGATTTAGAAGATTTCTCAAAGAACAACTCAGATTTGGAAGTTTTTTTTCAAAAAAAAAAAAAAACTCAGATTTGAAAACTTCATAGTCCTTTTTCTCTCTCTATTCTCTCATAATCTGGGTTTGATATAATAGAGGTGACGGATTTGGTAATTTAGTTTCGTTTCTAGTTTTCATTTGCAAATTTTTGTTATCGCAGACTTGATTTGGTTGGTTGTTCGAATTCCGGTGGTCATTCCAGTGGTAGCAGATGGTGGATGGCGGTTTCATTGGTTGTTGGAGTGAAGAAATTGGGAAATAATTGAGATGAGGGAGCCGTGGAAGGAAAATGAAGAATGAGAAGGGGACGGGTGGAAAGGGACGTGGTGGAAGGGGTTGTGACCGGAGTTGCTAAAGAAGACGAAGGGAGGTTGGGTTTGTGCATCATGGAATTGTACATTTTTTAAGTCCTGTTTCGGGAAAACAGAGATAATAGAGATGCTATCAGGAACAATGGTGGATTTTAGTACAATTGGTAGTGGTGGTGGTGGTTAGCCTAAGCTACCAGGAACAATGGTGCGTGAAATGACAAAATACCCAAGCTCAATTTTAAAATAAACTCCAGTTAAGTTTAATTTTATTTTTTTAGAGAAGCATATGTTAAATTTTGCTTAAAATACTGTGTTAAATTATGCATTAAAATAATACACATGTATTTATTATATATTTAAAAAAACAATTAAGTATAATTTTATTTATTTTTAAATAATATTATTGTATATTAAAGAAATGTTAAGCATTTTTGTTCCAAAATTAATTATTTAATCTTGAAAAGATATTTGATTTTTTAACCCTTTAAAATTTAAGAATTTCTTTAAACCTCTTGATAGCAAATATCAGTTCAAACTAACTGATCTGTTAATCACGTGCCATGCACATGGTCACTTAACTGAGTTTCTAACGAATTCCGTCAAAAAACCCCTAATTGCCAAAAAAAAAAAAAATGATTTGAAGCCCTGATCTAGCGGGGGGGGGGGGGGAAACCGAGACCCCTTTTAGACGCACCCCTGGAGTTCAGACCCTAAATTGTCATTAACCCATTAAAGAAAAATACCTCATTTTTAAGCGTTTTGGCGGGAAAATCCCTTTCCAACTACACACACCCAACAGGACTTGCACCGAAAATCTCACGCAAGCAAACACACTTCTCTCTCCTAGGGTTCTGCTGATCTAATTAATGGAACGAACCGCAACTATGAGAATTCAGAGATCAATTCAAGATGAGCCTGAGAAAACCCAGTCGACCCCTATCCAAGAAAACCCCCAATTTCCTCACCCTATTTCGTCAACCCTCCAAATCCAATTCAAGAAATGTCTGCAAAACTCCACTAAATTCCTCACTCAATGCATCATTCTTCTTCCTCAATCCATCTCTTCTTCTACCTCCTTTCCTTCTCCCTCTTCTTCTTCATCTTCCCCTCCCCTTCTTCCACAACCCCTTTCATTCCTTCAAGCAATCTCACCTTCTATGGCGATGCCCACTTCATTAACAACTCAATCAGCCTCACCCAACAACAAAACCCCTTGTTCCTCTCCTCCCTCCTCATCATCTTCTTCTTCTTCCCCTTTAGGGGTCGGAAGCGCTTTCTATTCAAACCCAATTCGTTTTCTTGATCTCTGTACCAACAAGACTACTTCTTTCTCTTCCCGTTTCTCCTTCACTATACAAACCCCTTCCCCTTCTTGCCCTTTTGGGGATGGTATTGCTTTCTTGATCACTTCCAGTGTTGGTTCTTTGTCCTTCTCTGATGGCTCAATGGGGTATCCCTGAAAATAATCATGATCCATTCTTGGCTGTGGAATTCGATACCCGCTCCAACCCATCTCGTGGGGACATTAATGATAATCATGTTGGGATTGATCTGAATAGGGTGGTCTCGATTGCTTCCATAGATGGGAAGTCGAGAGGGGTTGATCTCAAGAGTGGGAAGAGAATGACAGCTTGGATCGAGTACAAGGATTCCGAGAAGATAATTCGGGTTTGGGTTGGAGATAACCAGGTTAGTAGGTCTTCAAGTCCACTTCTTGTCGCCCCAGTTGACCTTTCTATTAGATCTAAAGAGTTTATGCATGTGGGGTTTTCTGCTTCCAATGGACAAGGCTCAGCAACCCATCTTGTTGATAGATGGCAGTTCAAAACCTTTGATCTTCTATCATCTATAATGACTATGGAATCTGTTAGTGCAGGGGATGATTGTGTTGTATGCTTTCCCGAGGAGTCTAGTTTTAGTGATGAAAATGATGTATCAGATAATAATAATCATCGCCCGGACAAGAAGTTGGTTGAATTAGCTTTTGGGGTGGGCGGGTTACTTGCATTTATCATGTCTTTGATTGCTGTTTTGCTTTATGTGTTTTTTCGTTTAATGAGGAGGAGAAGGCGTAGAACGAAAGGTAATGAACAAGGCCAAATGGATAGATTTCATGTGAATGGTGTACCCAAGAAAATGTCACTTACTGAGATTAGATCAGCTACAAAGGGATTCGACCAACACAAGATTCTCGGTGGAGGGGCTGCAGCCACTGTTTATGAAGCCTCACTCCCGTCCTGTGGTAATGTAGCAGTCAAGAGATTTAGTCAAGTTAATCAAAATAATTCCTTTGAAAATCAATTTGCTACTGAATTTGCTACTATGATGGGTTGCTTAAGACATAAGAACTTAGTTCAGCTCCACGGATGGTGTTGCGAGAAAAACGAGCTAGTCCTGATATATGAGCATATGGCTAATGGTAGTGTTGACAAGATTCTCCACCCGAGAACCACCAATTTAGCCAAGTCCCTAACTTGGGAGCGGAGATTAAATATAGTTCTTGGGGTTGCATCTGCTCTCATATATCTGCACGAAGAATGTGAGAGACAGATAATTCATAGAGATGTGAAGACTTGTAACATATTGCTGGACAAAGAATATAATGCAAAGCTTGGGGATTTCGGGTTAGCCGAGGTTTATGAACACAATTCTAGAAAAAGAGACGCTACTCTACCTGCAGGTACAATGGGATATCTTGCACCTGAGTACGTTTACTCCGGTGTTCCCACTGTGAAAACTGATGTTTATAGCTTTGGAGTGGTGGTTTTAGAAGTTGCATCGGGGAGGAGGCCTGTTGATGAAGATGGGACTGTGTTGACTGATTGGGTGTGGGATTTGTGGCAAAAGAGGGTATTGATCGAGGCCGTCGATCAAAGGCTTATGGGTTGTTTCCATAAGATGGATATGAGGAGAATGCTCATGGTTGGACTCATTTGTGTCCATCCAGATTATGAGAAGAGGCCTACGATGAGGGATGCAGCAAGGATGCTTAAAGGAGAAGCACCACTACCAAATTTGCCCGATAGAAAGCCCACTGTTATGATTCGCGCTGTTATGCCCGAGGAATCTGATAATAAACATGTGGGGTTTGGTGAGAGAGGTGACGAAACGCCTTGGTCAACCCCTAGGACTCATTTTAGCAGGTACTAGATTTGTATTGGAAGTATGATGATAAAATAGTAATGCATTTGCATTTTGAAAGATTGCAAGAGTCTCTTTTTTTTTGTTTAGTTTTCTTTGCAGATAGTACTGTACATCCTTCAGTGTAATTTTTTTCTTGATTTGAAATGATATTTGTGCCATAATGTTTCTACAAGAACTGAAATGAGTATTTGTACATCCTTCGCTGTATTTTTTTCCAGTGGATGTAAAATTTTACCCTTTGTTTGCACAAAGTAAATAAAGTGGTTATGTTTTGACACTGGATTTCTTAGCAGCATTACGCGAATATTGTTTATATAGCAATCCTTGCCCGTAAGAAGTTGAAAACTGAACTTGAACAGGCATATGTCAGGCGTATGTAGATCTTAGTTTGAGTCTGTATAGAAGCATTGCAAGTGGAATGAGTAATAGATGAAAAAAACGATCTGAAACCGATAGCACGTACAAATTTCATCTACGAGTAAGTGTCTGAATCAATATCTGAATTGCAGAGTTTGTTCATTATCTGCAATCATAAAATACAAAGATTCTTATACTTTGTAGAGAAGCTATTGTCAGCCAGGAACAGAAAATATGTACAAATAATATGCAATTTTCAGCATTCAGACTTTGTTGAGAAGCTATTGTCAATCATGCTTCTGGACCACGGACTTTGAAATATCATCAACGAAGGGAATGTCTTCCAATAGTCAATTCCAACAGCGATGGAACTGAAAGCTAATTCAGACGTCAGAGAGAGAGAGAGAGAGAGAGAAGAGAGAGAATGTAGCTGTTGTTGGTAACAAAGAGTGAAGCTACTTGAGACTATGCTTCCAATCAAAAGATATGATTTTCAGAGTCCATAACTATCCCATCTACTCGAGGAACAGGGTCGAGTCTACATTCATTAGCTGGTTTTGCAGCAAGGTGGAAAATCATCTTCCGATAGCTTCTTCTTCTACAAATCTCTCCCAAGTGAGTAGTGTCCAGGTAGTCATGCATACTGCCATGTAAAGACCGATAAAAATTGATTAAAAGCTAATACAGATAAATCATATTAAAATCACCTTCCGATAGCATAGAGTGACGTAATCATATTAGTAAGATAAGAAGATCTCAAAGTTGGTCTATTAATCAAAGACAAGTCTTTGGCTATACACTTCAGTGAGATATGATCAGACCAAAAAAAAGTGAATAATCAATAGGACATTTTCCATCTTGCTAAAGAATAATTTGTGAACAGAAAAAATATATTAAGAACTGGATTCAGAATAATTAGCCCTTAATATCAATATCTTCTCAAGTTTCCCTATGTCCATGGAGAAAGGACCTCCTTGGAGTTGCACCTTCTAGAATAGCATAAATTATAACATCTTTGTGGTAAAAATGGACACATAAACTCAAGAAAGCATACGTCAATAAACAAATTAAATTGGCCAAAATATGTTTAGCCCCCTTAAGTTTACACCAAATCCCACTTTGCCACCTCGAACGAAATTTGTCCCAGATTGGTACCCAATGTTAAAATTATCCCACTTTGCCCCCCAGATCTTAACGGCTGTTAGAAATTTAACAGAATAGGTAACGAATGGACTAGTTTGTAATGATTATTAGTTTTTAAGGGTCAAAATGCAAAGTTTTAAATATAAGGAAAAACTGCAAATATAGTACCTGAACTATTGGGGTTATTTTGGATTTGGTACCTGGACTCTCATTTTTTACATCCGTCATACCCAATCTCTATTTTTTACTGTATCCCTCATACCTACCACTAACGACATCCATTTTTTCCCGTTAAGTTAGTCATGTGCCATACATGTGACTAAATTTTAAGGGTAAAGATGTCAATTCTAAAATATCCTCTCTCCCCCCCCCCCCTTTCCCCAAAACCCTCTCCCTCAATTTCCGGCTACCACTCCGTCACCGTTGCCGTCGCCGGCGTGTGTATACCCCGGACATCTCGCTTTCCCCGCTCCGGCTATGAAACCCTAACCTACTTACTCATCCATCCCAATCGCCGACGAGATATCTCTTTCTCTTTCTTTCTCTCAGGCGTAGACACACACACACTAAAGTCCATGTATTCCGTCCAGATCTGGCGATCGTGTTCTCCGGCGAATCCAGATCTGGCGATCGTGTTCTCCGGCGCTATTTTCTTGCTAACAATACTTACAAGTTGGGCGAATTCAGATCTGGCGATCGTGTTCTCCGACGAGGTCGACGTGAAGAGCTCCCTGCGGTGGAGATTGAGGCGGCGGCGGCTGGGAGAAAAATGGGAGTTCGGGCGGCGGCGGTGGTTGTGAACGAGCTCGGGTGTGGCGTGGGGAGGGGAGGGAGAGAGAGAGTGAGAGGGAGAGTTTCAAATCATCATTTTCATCTTGATCCTGCAACCCATTGAAGTTGATGATGTTGTTTCTTGGAATCTGAACACCATTGTTGATGAAGTTATTAATTCTAGGAATTTGGACGCCATTGTTGTTGTTTATTGGGTACAAGAAATGAGCAGCAAGGCTAGGGCTTACGTAATGATGACGGGCTTTTACGTTTCCTATTTTACCCCTGCAAAATTGATCACATGTATGGCACATGACTAACTTAACGGAAAAAAATGGATGTCGTTAGTGGTAGGTATGAGGGATACAGTAAAAAATAGAGATTGGGTATGAGGGATGCAAAAAATGAGAGTCTAGGTACCAAATCCAAAATAACCTCAATAGTTCAGGTACTATATTTGCAGTTTTTCCTAAATATAAAGTACTAAAAATTTATTTCTTTTTCCAAATAATTAACATTATCTAAATTTGCTATAATTAATATTTCTTGAAAATAATACTAATTTTAAGCAAAAATATTTTTTTTAAAATAATATATATTTTTTAAATAAAAATTTAGTAGGTTTTTTTTTTATTTTCTTAAATAAAATTATTTAATAAACAAAGATTTTTTTTTCTAAAAAACATAGTTATGTTTTATTTATATTTTTCAAAAATATAAAATAAAACTTTTAAATCGTAATATTTGTAAGAATTTTATGTTTTAAAAAATAAAACATTATAATCCCTCTGTCCCTAAATGATTGTCTATTTTCAAGAAATCTTCGTCCCAAAATGAGTGTCTTTTTTTACCATAACTTTGTCCCTAATTATTTTTTTTTTTTTTTAAAAAAATCACCGGTCTCTTTAGGGACAGAGGGATTATAATGTTTTATTTTTTAAAACATAAAATTCTTACAAATATTACGATTTAAAAGTTTTATTTTATATTTTAGAAAAATATAAATAAAACATAACTATGATTTTAGAAAAAAAATATTTATTTTTTAAATAATTTTATTTATAAAATAAAAAAAACATACTAAATTTTTATTTAAAAATATATATTATTTTTTAAAAAAATATTTTTGCTTAAAAATTAGTATTATTTTCAAGAAATATTAATTATAGCAAATTTAAGATAATGTTAATTATTTGGAAAAAGAAATAAATTTTTAGTACTTTATATTTAAAACTTTGCATTTTGACCCTTAAAAACTAATAATCATTACAAACTAGTCCATTCGTTACCTATTCTGTTAAATTTCTAACAGTCGTTAAGATCTGGGGGGCAAAGTGGGATAATTTTAACATTGGGTACCAATCTGGGACAAATTTCGTTCGAGGTGGCAAAGTGGGATTTGGTGTAAACTTGAGGGGGCTAAACATATTTTGGCCAATTAAATTGCACGTGTCAACGTTGTTAGTGTAATATGGAAAAATAATTTTCCCATTTGTCATTTTTCATTGTCCCAAAAAGTTCTTCCCATTTCTACAATTTATTTATGCTTAAAAGTGCATAAACAAAACATGGCTAGTGAAGCGAGTGTTCATATCCTTAAAAAGTTTGAATAGTCAAATGGGAACATCATTTTGGGACGGAGGGAGTATATAACTAAAACAACTAAAATAAGAATTACACGGAAAAAAAACTGGGTTTCATTGCATCCTGATGTAAACTTTCTCATCCAACACAAAATCCGAAACAGTCAATAGACAACAACGAATAAAATGAAAAAGCTCAAGGGTGTTTCATAGAAGATATAGAAATCACCATAAATGTATAACCATCACACATGACTACATGAGAACCAAACATGACCAATTCAATCATTTCGAACTGTCAGACTTAGTTTCAAAATTAGTCTCTTCAAGCTTCTTACACCTGAGATACTGATGCAAAATTGTAAGCCTAGCAGTCTCAAATGCAAAATACCCTATGGCTGAAAACCCCGCAGTGTGAAGAACTCTGGGGCCCATTCCCCGAGTTAACCCAACCCACCCTTCTTCCTTTAAAATATGTTTCACCGTGGCCAAAACCCCCACACCAATCTTATTCACAGCAATATCCATTTGGGCCTGAGTCATTAACCTAGTTTTGACAACATCTAATGGAGTAGTTAGAATTGCTGCTACTGCACCAGCTAATGCCCCACAATAAACACTTTCAAATGGCTCCAAATTCGCAGTTTTTTTCTTAATTAAAATAGCAGCTTTCATATACTCGAAAGACGAGTAACTCAAGACCCCAGCAGGTAAATTTCGAAGCAATGTAGCAGAGTAGCCAGCGTAAAGACCCAAAACACCATCTTTTTCCAAAATTCTCAATATAACTTCCCAAAATCTCCCTTTTGCCCCTGCTTGCATTCTTTGAGTAATCAATTCTTTAGGTACCATTATAGCTGATGACACAATGTTTCCCATTGCACCAGCTACTGGCGGGATAAAGACTGGTGGGAATTGTGGTAACTTCCCTAAAACCATTTTTCCAAATTCACAAGAACCAAAATACAATGCTGAGGATATAGTTGATCCAACAGCGACAGCTGAAACACCGCTGTAAAATCCCACAACACCCTTCTCTTGAAAAGTCTTGACTATGACATCGAGGGTGTTTTCGTAAATTTGGGCAGCCCCTTTGGTTTGTAACTTGGTTTTGATAGTGTCTATGGGGTGGAGACAGATATGAGTAAAAGCACCAGCTATTCCACCAGCACTAGCCCCGACTAGGGTACGTTCGAAAACAGAGACTTTCTTTGAGTAGAAAATCAAAATTTGGGGGAGACTTTATAACAGGTGTCAGCCAATCTGGCAAAGTTAGTCTTTCAAAGTTTCCGGCTAGGGAGGTTGAGGAGAATTTGAGAGTACGGACAGGGTTATTGGACTGAGAGTAACGAGAGGATAAGAGGGTGTTCATGTGAGTAAAAAGGGAATTGAAGTTGTCAAGAGAGTGAGGGTTGGGAGAAAGGAGAGAGAGAGATAAGAAGGTTGAAGTTGGAGTGTCCATTGGAAGTAGAATTTGATTTGAGCAAGGGGATTGTGATTTCACATGTTTCTAATGGCTGCTTATCTTTTATAAAATTTTTGCTGTAAATAAAGATCCATAAATTAACATATTTAGTATGTCAAGTCGTATAGATTAATCAGATCAGACGTTAAATAAAATATCATAACTGATACTCAATTAGGAAAAGAGAAGGTTATGTTTTCAAGAGTATATTTAATTTGATGATGATATAATTCAAGAAGTTGCATAGGAAACAAACATATAATATTTGTCAATCGACTTCAATGTTTGGAGAAAAACAAAGAAAGAACTGATGAGACTGACAAAAGGATGTTGAGTTTTTTTACCCTAAGCAGCGGTCAGAATTGTCTGAGGACCTACGAATGCAAACTAAAATATTACCATACTGACCTCAATACTTTACAAATTTCCATCACTGGAGTAGCATATGAACCACAAGACAACAATATCCATGTTTCTTCAATTTATTTAATAGCACGGTGCATGCCACTTTAAATTTATTTAATTGCATGATTCATGCCTCTTCAGTTTTATTTAATTGCCACCAAACTGCCCTACATTGTTAACTAAATTCATGCCTTTCTCAATTTTTTCCATTGCCAGCAAGAGATTCACGCTTCCGAATTTTGTTTCCAGGCCAGCAGGATTCATGCTTCTTCATTTTCCTACTTTAGTTACCAACAAGATTAATACTTCTTCATTTCCTTCACTGCCAACAAGAATCATGTTTCTTTATTATGTTTCTTTGCCAACAAATGCTGTCCCTTTTCTCTCTTTATTGGTTTGGTAGCAAGAAATAAAGAAAAATAATGAATTCTTCATACGTGCTTCTAAAGCACGCGTATTCTATACAAGAAACTAACAAGACATGCATTTTTTGTCCGTCCACGCAAAGCTAGCATAGATAGACCTAAAAATAGGTGATAAAAGGGTTGAAGTTATGATGGTGTGAAGTCAGCCTGACCAGACTACTCGTCAGGTTCAATGTTCTTGTTCTTCTCGATATGCAAAATCACTTGGCCATCTAACCTAGTGAAGACGGACTATCCAATAGCAGCTTAAACCAAGGCTCAAAAGCAAGCATTATTTCAAGTGTAAATGGATGTAAATTGGCAATAGTGGGAAGAGCATACCTCTACTGGAAGAAAACAGATCCATTTGCAAGACTTCATTTACTTGGTGTGGCAATCAACGGATCAAATCATTGTGCGGATCCATGCCAGGCCCTGCTGAGATGATTACAACAACAACAAAGCCTTAGTCCCAAAATGATTTGGGGTCGGCTACTCATGTAATCGTGAAAAGTAATTTAAAAGAAGAAATAATGGCCTGCTCAAGCATCATTTGCTGCCAAATCCCATTTGTAAGACTTCTTTTATTGGTACTACGTCTTTATTCATACACCAAACGAAGGTTTCTCATGGAACTTTATGAAATTTACAAACATCATTCTTAATCTAATGTGTTGATGCAAAAGTTCGAATATCAAGTACTCTCGCCGTCCCATAATGAATGTCCAAAAAAAATTCAAATGTAATTGCAACTGCTAAGAATAATAGTTTGTTTAATAGACAGAAGTCAAATACAGCTCAAAATAAATGTGCTTACAAGAATCATATCTGCAATTATTAAGGACCAAGGAGAGATTTTTTTGCGTTTGTTGATGTAGAAGTGCAAACTCTTTCCTTGTTTGAGCATGGGAGATAAGGTTTAGTTTCAATTTTTTTTATTTAGAGTTTCTTTGTTGTAGTTTCTTTTTTCCTTTTCCTTTTCAGTTTCATCATTTCTTCTTTCTTTTTCTGGAATGCACTTAATAGCATGCATATGAGTGCATGATTTATCAGGGAAAATCAGCAAATAAAAAGAGGACTTCTCGTACCTACGATTGATCTGTTAAATGTTCTTCTACTCATAGTTATTACAGGCGAAAGACGAGAGGAGGGCGAGACATACCTCTAGAAAAGGCTAGCAAGGCGGAAAAAACAAGAGGAAAAATTAGTGAAAATAGGGAATATATATACTCCCTCCGTCCCACCTCACTTGAGACCTAAGAGGTGGGCACAATAACTAAGGAAAAATAATAAAGTAAAGAAAATGTGTGGTAGAAAATGAAGAGAGAGAATTAGTGGGGTAAATAGTAGTGTTGGTTGAATGGATTGTGTGGTGGAAAAAGAAGAGAGAGAATGAGTGTGTGGGGTAGTTTGAATATAAAATAATAAAAAGATGGCTATTTTGGGGAGTCTCAAGTGAAGTGGGACGGACCAAAATGGAAATAAGTCCCAAGTGAGGTGGGACGGAGGGAGTATATATATAAACAAAGCTTAAAACATGTTATGAACAAGAATAAAAAATTAAATGGTCACAATTCTCCATTTATAGCAATCTAGCATGATTCAAACCCCAAAACTGATAACTCTAACATAAAAGGCACATGAATTTAAACTACGAGGGAGTGTACTTTAATGGTGAAAAGCTCTGTTGCTTTAGTGTTCTTTTCTATACCTGAGTGACTCAACATTTACATACACTGCATGATATATCTACAATTAATAAAGCTTCTATGATTTGCCTTATTGGTTCTGATCAGATATCTGCTGCTGGTACAACATAGTTATCCCACAGACTGAAAAAAAAGGTGAGGCAGGCGGGTGGGTGGATGCCTTTCGCAACTATGCTTCTACCTTTTATGGCATTGACCCACAACGACATCATGTCACATGATACTGATGCTATGAGAAAAAGTGGTTCAACGATTAAGTTCATCAATCACAATCAAGAAAGGGTCACAACAAGCCTGCAGATAAATATCTAGAAAGAAAAAGAAGAAAGAAGAAATCATTAAGGGATCAAGGTTATTAAACTTGCCTTCTTTCCCATGGAAATTTTCTGATGTACCGCACAGGCCTACAGGAGATATTATCGTATACTCCCTCCGTTTCATGAGAACTGAGACTTATTTCCCTTTTCGTCCGTTTCATCTCAATTGAGACTGCCCAAAATGGCAAACTTTTTAATATTTTATATTCACCCAACCCCACCACTCATTCTCTCTCTTCATTCTCCACCACTCATTTTATTCAACCAACACTACTATTTACCCCACTAATTCTCTCTCTTCATTTTCTACCACACATTTTCCTTATTTTATTAGTATTCCTTAATTCTTGTGCTTTTTTTTAGTCTCAGTTCTCATGAAACGGAGGGAGTATACAGAACTCAGGATATCACAAAGATGGAAAGTAAACATGACTTCATTCTCTTTCACCGTGATGATATGCTATTACTGGGGTCTTTTAATGAACCTAATGATCTGCTCAAAGTAAAAATAGACTCCCACTGACCAGCTTATAAAAGCTGCAGAAGTCTGAAACAGTTTCCATAGGTCGCTCCATCTTGAAAAATATTAAGGTTCATGAAAAATGAAAAGTAAACTAGTTAATTGGCAAAGGTTTGCCGCAGCTATGACCAAATAAACATTGGCATTCACTGAAATGCCACATAGTAATTACAGTTTTACAGTAATGTTTAAAGCTGTGAATAAGAAATATACCTGTAAGTCTCCTTCGAGAACGAACTTCTAACAAAAAGCTCTGCTGTGATGCATAAAAGAGGAGATAATTTTGGAATGCATTGATGGGAAGATCTTGCCAATTGACTTCTACAAAGACCATTTACAACAATAATATGGAGGCAAGGATCGTGAGAGCAGGTGACATATCCCCTGCTTAGCAACCAAAAAGTCAATCAAAGGAGACCATCCTAAATCACCTCTTTGACAATAGTTCTTGCCATAATTTAGCTCAGAATTATCAATACCAAAACAGTTGAAACAGTTGGTTACAAAGCAAAACCATTTCGCAGACAAGAATCTATTCAGAGCTCAAAGCATCAATTGCTGCCGCTGCTTGTCGACTAATTGAGCAAAGTGGAGAGTCGTGAAGGCGTAGTTAACTATACAAGCTCTCATTGGAGCTATCTAGCATCACTGTCACTGTAACTGAATCAGGGACAATAGACGATTGTGCATAACAAGACAATCACTTCAAAGACAGCAAAGATGCTACCCTTTTCTCACTTGTTTCCATTAATATTTTGCTACAGCTTACTAAAAACGCAGAAAGTGGAAGAAAAACTGATATAACCTTTTTTACTATATACATGGATATTGTCATGTTTAATAAGTTACAGTTGAACTTGATTGATGATCAATATCTCATATGTCGTCTATGAATGAAACTAAGTAAACATCTTCAACCTAAACCTTAAAGAGGAGCATATGTTATCACAAGTTTTTACAACAAAAACAAACACGTAAACTTTGAGAACGATATCCATTGACTGTGTCACTTGAGCAACGCTTTAACGTGTTTATAGCACTGCCTACAAAGCCCAAAATTGACTGACACAACTAAAAAGCAGCAATTACAAGGAAAATGCTTTTCTCGAGAAGTCTCTCAAATCTAACGCATCTGACAAGCATAACTTCTCTTCTAAAACCAAACACAAAATTGCCATTAACTATAGAAATGAAACAAATTGAATACGCTCAAAAGGTTTCAAAGATTCAAACAAGATAAGTAATTACCATAAAGTATGCGAACCACTAAGTCCAGTTAAATCAACTGGAACTGCCAACATTATTCTCAATTTTAGCCTCTTCAAGCTCCTTACACCTAAGATACTGATGCAAAATCGTAAGCCTAGCAGTCTCAAAAGCAAAATATCCTAAAGCCGAAAAACAAGCACTGTGAAGAACTCTTGGCCCCATTCCACGAGTAAAACCCACCCACCCTTCTTCCTTCAGTATCTGTTTCACTGTGGCTGAGACTCCCAAACTAATCTTATTCACAGTAGCCTCCACTTGGGCCTGAGTCATTAACCTAGTCTTGACAACATCCAAAGGAGTGGTCAATGTAGCTGATATTGCACCAGCTAATGCCCCACAACAAACACTCTGAATTGGCTCCAAATTCACAGCTTTCGTTGTGCTCAAAACTGCAGCTTTTAAGTACTCGAAAGACGAGTAACTCAAGACCCCAGCAGGTAAATTCCTGAGCAATGTAGCAGAATAACCTGCATAAAGACCCAATATGCCGTCTTTCTCCAAGATTCTCAACAGAACCTGCCATGATCTTCCTTTTGCCCCTGCTTGCATTCGTTGAGTTATCAATTCTTTAGGGACCATTATAGCTGATGACACAATGTTCCCCATTGCCCCAGCTGTTGGTGGGATAAGCACTGGCGGGAACTGCGGCAATTTTCCTAGAACGGATTTCCCAAACTCACAAGTCCCAAAATAGACCGCCGAGGACGCCGTTGAACCTACGATGACGGCGGAGACGCCGCTGTAAAATCCCAGAATCCCCTTCTCTTGAAAAGTCTTGACAACCGCATCAAGTGTGCTCTCGTAAATCTGGGACGCTCCTTTGGTTTGCATCTTGGTTTTAATAGTGTCCAGCGGGTGAAGACAGACGTAAGTGAATGCACCGGCCATTCCGCCGGCGCCGGCGCCAATTAGGGCGCGTTCAAAAACAGATAGGGTCTTGAACAAGGCATGGATTTGCGGGGAACCTCTTACAGCGGGTTTTAGCCAATTCTGAGAAGTGGGTTTTTGTGGGTTTTCGATTGTGGGAGCCAATGAAATGGAGGTCGAAGAGAAATTGAGATTATGATTAGGGTTTGTGGATAAGAGGGTGTTGTTGAGGTGAGTGAAAAGGGAATTGAAGGTGGGGAGAGAGAGAGGGTTTGGAGAAAGGAGAGCGAGAGAGGTGAAGGTAGGAGATGGTGAAGCGTCCATTGGAGGTGTGTGAGAAATGGAAGGAAGATTGTGAATTGTGAATTGTGAATTGTGATTTGTTTTGGTTGGTTGGACATGGCGGGTCAATAGGGACGTGTTTCGATACAGGGCATAGATTTTTTTAGCTTCCTTTCCCTTAACCGCTTGGCTGTAAATCAAGCGGTCTGCTTAACGAAAACCTAATAATTCTTTGAGGAGGTAATGTGAAAAGAATAATACTAGGGCACAAAAAAGTCACAAAATCTTGCTCATAAAATTCTATGTATAATAATTTTATTGGTGCTTTTAATTAGAATGTGGCGGATCCATTATCGATGCAACCGATAAAATATCGCCACCTCATGTTGTGAGCATGATTTTGTGCCCCAAGCATTGCTCATGTGAAAAACGCGTTTTTCAAATACGCGGACCCTTATTTTAAGAAACAAGCAGTGGCATTTTCATAAATACCGGTAAGAATCGTAAATGCCCAGTGTTAATATTACAAAAATCCACTGATTTCAAACTGACGTTTATAAACATAAAACAGACACTTTTATTAAGTCATTGCACTGACACTTTTAAACATTGATACTGGCACTTATTAAAAGTGTCAGTGGTAATGTCAATAAGTGCCAGTGTACATGTGCTGACACTTTTTTACACTACCACTGACACTTACGATCAGCGCTAAACAACTTCTTGTTAATTAAAAAATTCCACCGCACCATTTTAAAAACACGTTGTACGCGAACCTTAGAGAAAAACACGTTTTTTCTCAGTTTCTTACAAATTCATTACTGTTGCATCATAATAACAATAATGGTACATTCTTTCAAAAATAATAATAATAATAATAATAATAATAATAATAATAATAATAATAATAATAACAATGGTACAAAGGAAGGAGTATAGCACACCAATAAAGTGAAAAACATAATAATGGTACAAAGACATGTCCAAACGGTTCCGGTCCGGTTCCCGGTTCCCAAATAGCTGGAACCGTATTCGAACCATAATAATCCGGTTCCCGGTTCTATCCGCCGGTTTCCGGTTCCAACGGTTCCACCGGTTCCGTCACCTTTTTTAAAATAAAAAATAAAAAAAAATCCAAACCTCTTAAGACAGTAAAGACGCTAACTAATATGTTTTTTTTTTTTTTTTTTTTCACTTGGGGAGTATTTTTTGGAAAGAATGAGAGTGGACAAAATTTGGTTAGTATATTATTAAAGATAGAATAAAAATTCTAACAATATTTTTAGGAAAAAAAGGGGCGGCACCCTTATAATTTTATTAATATAATTGAAAATATTACAATGAAGGGGACAACCAAGTCTTTCCCTTTTATAATTCAAGGGTAGACAAAAGGAGCCTATACCTCTATATTACAACATTTATCTAAATTCTAGTCTAATTTAAATAAAACAACACTAGACTACAAGTACAAATACTAAATAAATGCTAAATATTACATTTACTTACCTTGATCAATCGCTTTCCGTTGAATCGTCGAAAAATTCTTCATCGGATATAACATTGAGTTCTTGTTCTCTTCTATCCGCTTTCACCCAATCATTCACCAAAGTTTGATTTTCCAAATTTTCACAAGTCAATTTGTGCGATGATCATCCAAAATATTTCCACTAATGCTAAAAGCACTCTCGACGGCAACCGTTGATGCGGGCGCCGCTAATACCTCTTTTGCAATCATAGAAATAATACGAAATTGAGTTCCTCTTCTCGACACACCAACGTAAAATATCAAAGTCACTTGGATTTTCTTCATACTCAAATGACGTCGTTAAATAAGTATCAAATTCGGTAAAAGAGGTTTGTGAAGAGCTCCCTCCTCGAGACCGTTTTCTATTTATGTAGAAACTAGTCATGTAATCCATATTGGGGTCGACTTGAATGGCCGTTTCAACCGTAGCTTGATCACCATAAAGTACACCGAACTCTTTATAAACATCTAAAAATGATTTTTTTTGCATTTTGAATGATTTGATAAACATTTGGATAATTGGGATCGTTTTCATGAAAAAAGTTAGAGTAGTAAAAATGAAGCAATGATTCTAAACCATCCTCCCTAACTCTAGGATCCAATAATTTTGCAATTAAAAAAATCATAGGAAACTCATAAAAATATTTTAACCATTTTTCTTTCATACGTACGACCAAAGCACCAATATTTTCGTCATTTTGAAATCGACTTAAACTTTGAGAAATTAAAACACAATGATCAAAACTAAATCACAAGTTGGATAATACGTACCGGACAACTTCTCGGTGGCTTCCTTGAAAACTATCAATATACCAATTAGGCCCTCACAAGAAACCCAATGTGAAGCAAATAATTGTTCCCCATAGTTAACGGATGCTAAAAACATTGCAATATGTTCTTTATATGGATAAGAATCGGCTAGTAGTTTATAAGTGGAATTCCACCTAGTTGGAACATCATTTGTAAATTTTTTGGGACGGATATTATTTGTTTGACAATATAATATCCATCGTCTTTCAATTGATTTCTTTTATATAAAAAATGGATCCCCGCTTTAATGGGTGCAATGGAACTTTTCAAAGTACCTAAACCATCTTGGACACATAAGTTTAAAATATGACAAATGCATCGAACATGAAAAAAACTACCACCCAATATTGGTTGACAAAATTCTTTTAATTGTTCAATACTAGCGGTATTAGCACTAGCATTATCAAAACCATAGAAAAAACTTTTTTCCCTAAATTGCATTCTTGTAAAATGGTATGTAACTAAAATGCGATATTATGCGCATTATGCTCTACGTCAAAATCTCGTAATGCAAGTAATCTTTTTTGGAGTGTCCAAGATGGGTCAATCCAATGACAAGTAACACCCATATAAAAATGTTCGATCCTTTTATCACTCCATATATCACAAACATTTGAACAAAATTATATTTATATTCCCCGACCAATTTCCGAACATCACGTGTAAGTGTACTACGTGGTACTCTTCTAGCGGCGGGGTTAAGACTCATTTTTGCAAAATCTTCGTAATAGTCATCCGCAAATCCAAAGGGAAGACCCTTTACACAAACAAATTTTGCCATATTTTTTCTATGCGAAGCCTCAGTATATTGAAATAGAGATTGAGTAGAAGATGTACCTACATTTTGCGACGAAGCCGTGAATTCTTGAAGTTGACTTTGACCCGTTGTTACTCCCATCTCGGTAGGATGCTTGTTTTTTAAATGCTTATTATATTTCCGTACCCTTGGCCTTGTTTCCACCCATTTGATGTTTGCAATAGTTGCATTCCGCCACCCATTCACCATCTTTATTTTTTACTTTGCTAAGGTGACGCACCCACAATTCGGATCGAGGGGCCGTGGGCGCTCGACCTCGACCTCCTCTCGTGGCCACGGGTTGTGTAACATTATGCGCGTCACTTTCTTCTTCAGTTTGTTGTTGTTGTTGTTCGTTGAATGCCATCACTTCTTCATCTTATTCATGCTCTCCCATATTTTCACCACCAAGGCCCGCCTCAAAATAGGGAATGTAAACATCATCACCTTGCATTGGTGGTGGTGGTGGTGGTGGTGTTGGTGGTGGGCGAGATGAAGTTGATTTGCTCTTTCTTCTAAATAAAGAAGACATAATTAAAAAAATAAAATTGGGACGGATAGGATTTATGGGAAATTAAGGGATTGATGGAAAATATAGATGATTGAAGTTGGAGAATGGATAAAAATCTGAAAATATGAATGATTTAAGCAAGATAATTGAAGTATATGAGGAAATTTGTTAGAGAGAGTTAAGTAAGAGAGAGTTTGAAAGCTTGTGTGAAAAATAATGAAAGGAGGAGACTGCTATTTAGAGTTGAGAAAAATCAGCCGTTAGTTAGTAACGACTATATTTAACGGACATATTCCATTTCAAGCCCAAGGTCCAAGTAAAACGCGTCAAAGTCTACGAAAAAAAGCAAAAAAGGGTCACTGAAGTGACTGAAGTCTGAACATTTAATTGTATTGGGTTTGGGGGGGGGGGCATTTTTGGCGTGTGTGGTGTGATGAATGTGTGTCAGTCAGCCTTAGGGTTAGGCTTAGGCATGTGCGTGTGAATGTGATTGTGTGAAGAGTGAATATGGTGGGTGGGTGGTGAAGTCAGGAACATGAAGGAGGACTGGATGGAGGGTGTCTAGTCTTGTACCTAGGCTAGCTACCATAGCATGGCATGGATGGGAATTGGGAGAACCTTCGGTTCCCGGTTCCGGTTCCCGGAACCGCCGGTTCCTCGGTTCCCAATAAGGTGGATTCGTATTCGAACCGTTTCAATCCGGTTCCCGGTTACGTTCGGTTCCCGGTTCCTGCGGTTCCCGGTTCTCGCCGGTTCCCGGTTCCGGTTCTACCCGCCGGTTCCGTCGGTTCCCGGTTCTATTTGGACATGTCTACAAAGGAGTATAGGACACCAATAAAGTGAAAAACACAAATTCACCTTCGTGTGCTACATTAGGGCATATTTTGATATCCATAACACTATTCACATGGTATCAAATTACCATCTCCAATGATTTATAGGTATTAAATTAATAGCTCAATTTTTTTATATTTGTTTTATTGAAATTCTTTTCATATTTTTAGTAATTAATATAAATAGTGTATAATAATAATTAAATATTAATGGTATTTAAAACAAAGTAAAATAAAATATGTATACTAAATAAACAAAAAGCATTTTCTTTTCCATTGACGAATTAATAATTAAATTTTGTGTTTTATAGATATATAAAAAAAAATAAACAAATAAAATGTAAATTTTAAATAAATAATTAAATGATACAAAAAGATATACTTGACAAAGTAAATGAATTAATCAAGTTACCAAATTTGGTACTTTCCTTTAGCTCTTCATCAAAATTGAGTGCCTATGATGTTTAGCATTAGAGATGCTACGCATCATCAGAGTTGCTCTTAGTATATAGAAACTGCCAATTTCACTGAGGCTCCTCAGCCTACTTATTTTTCTTCATTAAGAGTCAAAATTTTTGTATTTCCTTTAGAGTCCCTAAAAAAAATAACCCTCACACGTGTTGCAAACCAAATTTTCAGGCGCTTTGAGACACAACTCACATACACTTTGAGATACAACTCTCGAACAAACTTTATGAGACACAACTATCAAACACTCTGATAGTCATTTATCAAAATAAAATAAAAAAAGTCTCAGACACAACTCTCAATACCCAAAAAAAACTCTGATAGTTGTCTCTCAGAGGAAAAATTAGAAGTTTGAGGGGAAAAAGAACTCTGAGAGTTATGTCTTGACCAAGTTTTGGATCTTAGAGATAACTTTCAAACCAACTTTTGCTCTGTTAGATAACTCTCATACCAACTTTTAGCTATGAGACATAACTCGTGAAATCAGTTTCTTAACTCAAACCCATCAAAATCGATTAAAATAAACCTCACGCTAAAAATGTGGCATATTTAGTGGGAAAAGTGATGAAAGCTTTATTGAATATGCAGATCATATACACACTGCATATAAAATATAAGAAGAGTTCAATAATGCTAATCCAATACATATTGAAAATATAGGAAAACTTTGAAGATTTTTAATCAAAGCTCAGACAATATGTGAAAAGCTAATCAATAAAATCAAGGAATATAAATCACTGAAATGTAAAATAAAGAGAATATAAAAAAATATTGGCAGATGCACAGACCGTCTTTATATGTAAACATACATTCAAAAACGACAACAGTGGTGGAGGGGCAAGAAATGTCAACTAATTTTCTTTCACAGTTGCATATCTCGTGGTACAAAGGTTATGCCAGATGAACGGTTTGTCGGGCACTGTTGCATATTTGGAATTGCAAATCCGGGCTTAGAGAGTTTTACTTTGTTTGATACGAACGGAGAAGATGTTGCCATTAGTGAGTTTTTTGGAAAAATCAACTAATCACCAACTCTCATACTCATATACCATCTCCGTCCTAGAGTAATAGTCCTACTTTCCTTCTTGGTCTGTCCCAAAGTAAATGTCTCATTCCTAAAATGGCAAGGGATGGACAATGTTTTTTTTGACAACTTTACTCTTTTAACGCTTGCATAATTACCAAAAACATACACTTACTAACTTATTTTCCACCTACTTGCATTATGACTAGTGTTATGGACAATTATGTCCTAAGTCTACTTGCAGTGTTTATCCATTTTCTTGTATTTCTTAATAAGCGTGCATAATCAAGGTAAGACTCTTATTTTGAGACAGATGAAGTAGTAAACAAAACACAATGTTAACACTCCCAAAAAACCTTAAATATGATCGAACTACTTAACTAATTTATTTACAACTTTATGTCGGCTGATTTTCTAAACTAAAGACATATGAAATGTCTCCAATTATCCAATTATAGATGAACCCCTTGTGATCTTGTTTAGGTAGAGATGTTTCCAGCCGCATGTATCAGTCTTTTAATCTCATTTGCTGCTCTGATGGAACCAAATCACACTTTAATGAAATACCCAAACAATCAATCAGCCGTATAAGTGAAATTGTATATTTGTACAACCAAGCATGAGCAGGTCTAATCTAGTGGTTGCATATTGAGGTTTGTCTTACAATCCCATACCAAATCAAAGGCTCGAAAGAGTAGATCTAGTAGGGGTATATAATTTAACCTAATTTGTGCGAGATTTTGGCCAAATGGTCAGAGAGAAGAGGGGAAGATAGAGAGAGTGAAAAAGATAGCAAGAGATGGATGGAAAATAATGCACATTGGGGTATGCGCGTTGGCCGGTGGCCAGGGTGGGGTCGTTTTAGGTAAGGATAGGGAGAGGTTCTACGTAGAGGAGAGAGGGGGGAGAGTATGGTGTGTGTTTTAGGGTTGGGCGGAAGGGTAATTTTAGAATTTATATTAATTCATTAAATGAATTGTGGGTTTTCGGGCGATTTAAACATTTTCCCATGCAGATGCGAGGGTGAAAAATGGAATAACATGTCTTCATAAAGAACTAGCTAGGTATTGAGGGGCCTCAGGGGCAATAATTACTGAAAAAAAAGAAATAGGATCCCGAGCGGACCCACCACGTAACCTAAACAAACGAATAAGAAAGAACCCTAAATCTTTCTTCTCTAGCGCCGTCTACAACAAAAACCCACTCCCCCTTCACGTCTCAGTCGTCGGCAGTCCTCCCAAACCGCTTCCTCCTCCCCTTCTCGCGAAAAGCAAGACGAGGTCAGTTTCTATAACACCTTTTTATTTTCCGTTACCTTTGTTTGATTATCTCGGGAAAAAAAAAACGACCCGCGATCCCGGAACAGCGTCCATTGACGTTGGACGAGAGGGGTTGCTTTCCCGGTAGCTATAGTAACCCTAATTTTATATTATCTTGTGTAATTTCTGTTTGCAAATGGGTATTGATTAATTTGCCGTAAAACTTGATTTTTGTTTGTGTATGTGTTTTAAAATTAAAGTGGATGGTGAATTTATTGATTATTGTGTTATTAATTTATTAGTAAATCGAAGTTGCTATCATATTATTTATCAAATTGTCCGTTTATCACCGATTTGAATTCGGTGGCCGCATTTTTTAATATCTGGATATGGTTTTTGAAGTGGCTAATGTGGAAGAGAACATGGAATTGTTTGAATTAGGGGGAATTTAAGTTATTTGAGCCATTCTTCTTCTTCGGTTTGCTTAGTGTGGATGAATTAAAACAAATGAAACATATGGTGGTGGTTGAAAAACAACCTTCCCCTTTCTAGAGTTTATTTGCGTTTCAGGGTTACTCCCTACTCGCTCTCAGCTACAACTGCAAGTCGCAGATTTGACTGACCTCTCTCTCACGTTAAGGACTTAGAAGCCTAGAATGTCCATTTCCTACCTTATGATACGAAGATGGACTAAGAAAGATAAAGTAAGAAGCTAAAGTCACTCTTCCATGGGTCGACTAAGTAAACTATCTGAACCAGGGAATGTAGTCTTTATCTAACATTCAGTCCTGTCCATGGAGCTGAGAAGGGTCTAGGCTGATGCCTTCGCTTCTCGATTTATAAAGATCAATCAATTTAGGGGGAGGGAAGGGACGCCTACAACCTCATCACAGACGGAAGTGATATTGGCCATCTAGCGGTAGCTGAATTAGTCGACTCAGCATAGGCATAAAGGCAAAGGTACGCTATAAAAGCATTTTTTCTAGACATATAGGCGTGGAGGAGGTAGATACTTCGGTGCTAGACTCTGGTTTTCAAAGCTTTGTTGTGTGTTGTGAGACGATGGCTATGAAGTTGAAGATCAGTCTTTTGTTCTTAGAATTGGCTTGTCGGTTTCGTTAGTGAATGGCTTGTGCTAATTGTGGTCAAAAGAGCTTATTCTGACTATGAGTTCCCCTTAATTCATGAAGCTAAGTCAACCTGCTTTGTTCACTCTCTCTTTGTCAATTAAGGTAAATAGTCAGATACTAAGGGCCTGCTCCCGAGTTTTAAAAACTAGGGAAAGGAAAAGAAAGGGGAGGAAGTCTAATATATTTTCCTTTCTAAGGTTGCTCCCCAGTTTTTTTAGGGTCCGCTCCCGAATTTTTAAAGGAGAGAAAGAAAACGAAAGGGAGGGAAGGGGAGGGGAAAGAAGGGGAGGGGGAGGGAATTCAACATCATCTCGAAGTGCTCCTTAGTTTAGGAAGGAAAGGGAAGGGAAAAAAGGTGAATTACACTTGTACCCTTAATGAAAGATAGGGGGAGTTAATTTGAGGAATGAAATAGGTTTATTAGGAAATTTTGTTTTGCAAGACTTTCTTTCCTTCCAATTCCTCCCACTTTTGGGAGGATTGTGTAGGAGGGAAAATCTTAAAAATTTCCTTCATTTTCTGTTCACTTCCTTCCTAAAAAAGCTAGGGAGCAACCTTAGGAAGGAAAATATATTAGACTTCCTCCCCTTTCTTTTCCTTTCCCTTGTTTTTAAAACTCGGGAGCAGACAAGGAAGTGGACGGAAAATGAAGGAAATTTTTTAAGATTTTCCCTCCTACACAATCCTCCCAGAAGTGGGAGGAATTGGAAAGAAAGAAAGTCATATAAAACAAAATTTTCTGATAAACCTATTTCATCCCTCAAATATAACTCCTCCTTTCTTTCATTAAGGGTACAAGTGTAATTCACCTTTTTCCCCTTCCCTTTCCTTCCTAAACTCAGGAGCACTTCAAGATGATGTTGAATTCCCTCCCCTCCCCTTCTTTCCCACCCCCTTCCCTCCCTTCCGTTTCCTTTCTCTCCTTTAAAAACTCAGGAATTGATGCCCAATACTTAATCTGAGTTCAAGAAATACGGAGAAAAATGCTTCTCCAGACTATTTCTTAGAACATAAGGCAAGTATTCGACTAATAAAGAAAAGAGCTAGGTTCAAATTTGGTAAAAAATGCCTTGTCTACTTCATGTCAAACCAACCTATTAGTTCCACCGTCCATGTGGTCATAAGGCTAGTCAATGGGGCTCATTAATTAAGAATTAACCTTTGCGAACTGCTCTGACTATTTTCAGATGGGACCAGCTCTATCTTTTCTTGAGAGAATCATTCCTTGAACGGTTACTCATTTTATTTTTACCCCATAATTGAAGGATGTTGATTGCTAAGTATGGGTGTATGCCACTTCAATTAACCTGATGTAAAAAATAAATCTAGTAAGTTCTGTAAAAAATATCTTGTAAATTCCAAGCTCTTTGTCTCACCAGTATTCCACATTCCACTTAATATGCTGGTGGCATACTTGTAGTACATCATGATAATGTTTTAATATCCTTCTGAAACATCCACTGTGCTTAGTTATTAGGAAAGATCATTCTCATGTGGCATAAAACACTGACTTCACACATCGCCTCAAAATGTCATTTTGTTTGCAGATGTTAAGACTGTAACGGCATCTTGATACCATTTGGTCGATAGAGAACATTAGGGGGGCATTTTGAGTTTTCAACGGTTTATTCCTTGCATTAATCATTTGCTTGTGCACAATAGAAGTTGCTATCATATTTTTACCTTTACCACTTTGCCCCTTTTTCACTGATTTGAATTTGGTGGCTGCATTTTTTATATTTGGATATGGGTTTTGAAGTGTCTAATGTGGGGGAGAGAGAGAGAGAACATGAATTTGTTTGAAATAAAGGGTATGTAGTTATTTCGGCTATGTCTATAGCTTATTTTTTGCTTAGTGTGGATGAGTCCAAACAAATGGATCATATAGAGGTGGTTGAAAAACAGCCCTTGCCATGTCTAGAGCTTATTTTCTTTTCAGAGCATGTCGGTGCTCGGCCTCGCGCTTAGCTGCAGCTCTTAGTCACAAAATTGACTGACTTCTCCCTCACCTTTAAGACTTATAAGCCTAGATTGAGCCTCTAAGCCGAAGACATCCATCCGTTCCATATCTTATGATACAAAGATGGACGAAGAGTGATAAAGTACGAAGCTAAAGTCACTTTCCAATGGGTCAACTATCTACCTGAACCTTGTGAACTAGGGAATGTATTCTCTATCTAACATCCAAGTGCGTCCGGAAGTCCTGTCCATGGAGCTGAGAAGGGCTAGGCTAATGAGCCGCTTTCGTCGAGAAGTCATTCTGGAAAGAGACTCAAAACACGCCTACAACCTCATCGGAGACCAAAGTGATGATGGCCATCCAGTGTCAGCCCTACTCAAAGATGTCGAAATCCTTCTTAACAAGCTTAACTAATTGATTCAACATGGGCCTAAAGGTGAAGGTACGCTTTACGGCTATAGAAGCATTTTCTCTAGACATTCAGGCGCTGAGGAGGGTAGATACTTACTTGCAAGACACTCCCCCCCCCCCCCCCCCCCCCCCCCCCCGAAGCTTTGCTGTGTTGTAAGACGATTGCAACGAAGTCGAAGATAAGTCAATTGACAAATGGGACTAGGACCTCTATTTCTTAGAATTGGCTTCTCCAATTAGTTTGTGAATGGCTTGTGCTAATGGTCAAAAGAACTTATTATGGCTTATATCTGAATTCTTGAAGCTTAGTCCACCCGCTTTGTTCTCTCTCTTTGTCAGTTAAGGAAAGTAGTCAGATACTAAGCGACACCCATTCTTTAATCTGAGCCCAAGGATGGCATTTGAATATCTGGAGAAAGGAAAAGGCTTCCTCCATGCTCTTTTTAGAACATAAGGTAAGTATTCAGCTAATAAAGAAATTAGTTTGGTCCAACTTTGGTAAAAAAGGCCTTGTTTACCGGAACCAATAGGTGAAGGCCAACTAGTCAATGGGTTCGTTAAATAGTATGGGACCAGCTTTATCTTGTCTTAGTAGAATCACCCCTTGAAAGGTTACTCAGTTTTATTTAAACCTCGTACTTGATGGATGCTGATTGTTAAGTAGGGTTGCATGGCACTTCAATTAACCTGAAGTAAAGAATATCTTGTAAATTCTGTTAAAAAAAAAATCTTGTAATTTTCAAGTTCTTTGTGCCACCAGTATTCCACATTCCACTTAATGTGGTGGTTGCAGACTTGCAGTAATGATAGTGTTTTTCTGAAAAATCCATATCCCTCTATCCCTAGATGAATGTCCAAATTTCATTTTAAGAGATATTTTGACAATCTTTACTTTTTATACAGTTAATGACAAAGATTAATATTTATTCTTGTAATCCACTTTTCAAACATTTAGTTTTGCAAGTATAAAGAGATTAGTGAAAAAGATTTGGTAAAAAAACAATTTGGGACAGTTTATTCCAAAAAAGGCATTCATTTAGGGATGAAAATTTCTTGGAAATGGACATTCATTTAGGGACAGCGGGAGTAGGAAAGATCATTTGCCTGTGGTGGCATAGAACACTGACTTATGCTATTCAAGGAGTTATTTCATGCTTATGCAAATTGACTTGTAAAGTGCATTTTTTTATGTGATTAAATACAATTTCTTCTTCTTTCAGTCAATCATGATTGAACAGGAAGAGTTCCGTTGCTTCATTGGGAATCTTTCATGGTCAACTTCTGACAGAGATTTGAAAGAAGCATTTAAAAAGTTTGGCCATCTCCTGGATGCAAAGGTAAAGAGAGGTTGAAAGGATACCGTACTTTTGATCAGAGTTACTCATAAGGGTTTTGTTCTAAATTTCGTAACTAGAAAGACAAGGTAAATATGTCAACCTGATGCCTAGCAAAAATAAATTAGAAAATACTCTGTTTTTACTCAGCTCATCAATTCAGCCATTGTGTGAACTTATCTACCTTCAGCTTTTTGTTATTTATTCCTTTGTTCGCTCTTTTTTTTTTTTTTTTCATTTTCTCATATATACTCCCTCCGTCTCACCTCACTTGACACCCAAGAGGTGGGCACAATAACTAAGGAAAAAGAATAAAACAAAGAAAATGTGTGGTAGAAAATGAAGAGAGAGAATGAGTGGTGGAAAATGAAGAGAGAGAATGAGTGGTGGGGTAGAGTAAATATAAAATTATAAAAAATAGGCTATTTTGGGAAGTGTCAAGTGAGCTGAGACAGACCAAAATGGAAATAAGTGTCAAGTGAGCTGGGACAGAGGGAGTATATTTTATTACTATTATTATTATTATTATTATTTTCTCTTCATTTCCTGCTCTAAATTATATTCCTACCTATTTCTTCTTTTAACTTTTTATTTTATTTTCACATCTTTTCTTTCACGATCACATATGAGGATTCATTTTAGCTAACCCCAATTCATTTTGTTGTTGTTTGTTGATCTCGAAATTATCCTATCTCAGGTTGTTCTTGACAGGACTTCTGGCCGATCAAGAGGATTTGGGTTTGTCTCTTTTGATGAGGAGAAGGCAATGGAAGATGCAATTGAAGCAATGAATGGAATCGACTTAGATGGCCGTTCCATTTCAGTGGACAAAGCTCAACCGAACCAGGGTGGTGGAGGCGGCAGGGACCGTGATGGTGGAGGTAGGGACCGTGATGGTGGTGGCAGGGACCGAGACCGAGATAGGGGCCGTGACCGTGATGGGGGCCGCGATCGTGATTATGGAGGAGGAGGTGGTGGTGGGCGAGGTGGTGGAGGGGACTGCTTCAAATGCGGGAAGCCTGGGCACTTTGCTCGAGAATGTCCATCTGGGGAGGGATCTAGGGGAGGAAGTAGATATGGTGGCAGGGATGATAGATATGGAGGCGGTGGTGGTGGTAGCAGTCGCTATGGGCCTGATCGTGGTGGGGACCGGAGCTCCGGTGCACGTAGCAGAGATTCCGGTAGTCGTGGAGGATCGTACGGCCGAGATCGTTCAGGTCCTTATGATCGTTAGGCATGTGAGTTTCTTTCGACTTCCCCTAGTGTTTCTCTTCTTTAGGCCGAATTTATTAACTGTCAGTATATGGCTGATGGATCAGGACCATATCTTTTCCATTTTCAGGTGTTGAAGTGAAGAAGCTAATTAGATCAAGTGAGAGAGAGAGATGAGGAGGAGCAACATTCATCATGAGGAGTACATGTAATCACTTTACAGTAGAGTATAATCTTGGGTGGTGAAGAACGTTTTCTGCTAGCTTTTTGTGTTTTCAGACTTGGCACCCATTTGTTTTTTTCTTTTAAGATTGTTGAGTCTCAAATTGGCTTTAGTACTTGAATACCAAAAAAATTCAGTTAATAAGCGATAAGGACACTTGCTTGCTTTTGGCTGCTGTGTTGAGAGTTGATTTGGTTTTTTATCTTATCAACTATTGCATCTTTTTTCAGTCTTGTTAAGAAGGTTGGTCATTGTTGCTACTAGTGTTCTAAAAGACCCCCGCTTAGGCGCTAGGCGTTCATGAAATGCTTAAGTCCCGTCTAGAGCATTATAGTTATTTTTGAATTTTCGGCCCCGCCTAGATCCCACCAATGCCCCGCCTAGGAACTAGTGTTTTTTAGAACCTTGGTTTCTTGTATGGTTTCTAGTATGTTAAAGTTTGCAGTGGAATCTCTGTTTGAAATTATGGAATGGCTTAACATATAGTATTCCCTCCTCTCTTTAATTTTTTAAAAAAATGAGTTTTGACACAAGAATTAAGAAAATGATTGAAAAGATGATGTGTTGTGAGTGTAGATAGTTGAGTAGGAGAGAGAAAGTGTGGTAGGGAATAGTAAGTGGATAGTAGTTGTGAGTATAATAAGTGTGTTCTATTATTTAAAAATTTCGTTTTTAGATTTGTAAATTGAAGTGGGACAACTAAACTAAATGGTAAATTTTGTATATTAAAGAGGAACGGAGGGAGTAGACCTGATCCAGCATGCGAAACACGGCCTCACCTCTTCAGTCCTAGTCTCCTAGATGTTGAAGGATACAGGTTACTGCTCACTCTACATACATAGCTTTAAGAGATGGGTGCAGTAGAACTCCATAACAGTCATATTTTTCAATTTGGGGTATATTTATCATTTTGTCCTCATTCCCCATCAACAAGGTCGTCCATTAAAATATAGTCTATTACCGGTCTAGTCCAGTTCCAGCTCATGCTTACTCTTGAGCCTCTCTTTGCTTCTGTTCAAGCTCAGTTTTGTTTGACATATATTTCACTTTTACTATTATCCATTTTCTTTTTTTAATATAAATAAAAAATTACCTTAGCTTGAAAAACCTACTATCCATGCGAAGAAGGAGATAGTAGTGAATTATAAAACTTGTTATTGATACACCATAATAAACGGTAAATAAAGTGAAATTGACTAAACTCATGTTCTTCATACCCAGTTTTCTTGGTCTTCATTTGATTACGGTGTTAGAATTTGGAAAATGTTAAGCCTAAAGTCAATGTTTCCTTACCTCATTCCACATTTTGGGCTACTTAAGAAATTTGTAATTGTGAATGCACAATCTTTGACCATTGAATGCAACTTTGTATATTTGGTTTACATATATAATTGTTTATATATAAAAAAAAAAATACAAAGCTAGTAACCTAACAAGAAATATCTTTTGGGCGGTTTAAGTTTTTATTCTTTATATTTTTATTAAATTTAGATGTCATTTCATACATATTCAAGGTTGCAAATCTCTCTCTCTCTCTCTATATATATATATATATAATATATATATATATATATATATATATATATTAAAGTTGGCCAAAAAAGCTATGGTATTGACATGTGGACAAACAATGGAGAAAACTTGCATTTGGAGAAGCCACATCAACAATATACGAGTAATAAATAAGTGACTTTTCATTTTCTTTTCATTAGCTAATACTATTAGCTAACAATAATAGTTACTATAAAGGGTAACTATAATAGTTAACTATTATAGTAACTATTACTATTATTAGTAATAGTTAACCATTATAGTTAACTATTACTCTTATTAGTAATAGTTACTATTATAGTTAACTATATTAGTTAACTATTACTATTATTAGTAATAACTATTATAATAGTTACCTTATGTAGTAACTAATAGTATAAGCTAATGGTATTAAGCAAATAACAGTTAACTATTAATAGTAAGAGTATTAGTTAATTATAATAGTTATTATATAAGTTAAATATTAATTTTTAATATTAATTAATCATAATAGTTACTATATCAATTAACTATTACTATTAATAATATTTTTATTATAATTATTATTATTCCCTCCGCCCAGTTTAAAGTTCTTACTTTCCTTTTTGGTGTGTCCCAATTTATATTTAACTATTATAATTAACTATTAAATAAAATAAAAATTACTATTAATAGTATTAGTTAATCATAATAGTTACTATATATATTAATTATTACTATTAATGGTATTATTAGTTAATCATAATAATTACTATATAAGTTAACTATTATTATTAATAGTATTAGTTAATCATTATACAATAAATGTTAATATTTAATATTAATAGTACTCGCTCCGTTCGAGAGTAGGAGTCATACTTTCTATTTTGTGCGTCCCACTAAAAGTCTATTTCCTAAAAGGACAAATGATGAGAAAAAATAAATAGTGTTTTGGACAATTATACCTCAACACATTTGCAATGTTTACCAATTTTCTATTGTGTATTTAATAAGTGTGCACAAACAGGATAGGACTCTTACTCTAGGGCGTAGGGAGTATTAATTAATTATAATAGTTAATATAGAAGTTAATTATAAATATTAGTATTATTAGTGAATAATAATTATTATATATGTTAATAAGTACAATTAATAATATTAGTTAATTATAATAATTATTTTAATTATTACTAAAAAATTAACACAAAACCAATCAATTTATTATTCCCTCCCATTCATTCTCTCTCATAATTTACTTTTACACTCACAACACTTACTTTACATCCATAATTTCTTAATCTCCGTGCAAATAGGAGGTAGGACTCTTACTCAGGGACGGAGAGAGTGATATTTAACCATTATACTAACTACTACTATTAATAGTATTAGTTAATTATAATAGTTAAATATAATTGTTAACTATAATAGTTACTATATAAGTTAATTATTATTATTAATAGTATTAATTAATCATAATTGTTATAATTTATATTAACTATTACTATTAATTATATTATTTAATCATAATAGTTAATATACGTATATGTTAATATTACTATTAATACCATTAAGTTTTTTAAATATTCATACAACAAACTTAAATATACTTCTAAATTAATTAAAAAACATATTTATTACAACTATGTACAACCAAAGCTATGAAAATGTTTTGATTAATTTAAAATATACATATATTTTCAAATAAAATTATTATGTTAATTTATCAATTAAAAACATCAAAAAATAAAAATACAAAAACATTAACGGAATAGATTCTCGTGCGAAGTACGGGTTACCTACTAGTCTAGGCTTAATCCAGTAGTCATTTGAACATTAATTCAAATGGTTGGTGATCTAATTCTCAATATTTAATTTGCGTCTGTGTGGTGAAATATTTATACTGTATTGGAAATTAACTAATTTTGTCTTCAGTATAAAAAAATAAACTAAAGAAAGAAATAAAAATAAAAGAAAGAGTCAGACATATGGACAGACCGACCATCCATTATTAGGAAAGGAAAAAAAAAAAAAAAGAAAGAAAAGAAAAGGAAGAGTGGAATGAAGAAGTGGGCATTTGAAAGATGGTCTTACAAAAGAGGGGGAGTCAGCAGGCTTTCCTGGAAGTGGAACAATAAGAATCAAACCATATCAAACAACTATACAATGTAACTAGCCTTAGTGATTACCAAATTTAATTTCTTTTCCATATTTTTTTAATTACGCTATCTGTTTTATAATGCATGTCGTTTTATGAGTTAATTTTTGTGACTTACGTTTTACTATTACCAAAGAATATTTGTTCTTGTTTATTAATTATACCCTCACTCATTACTTGTGAACTATCTCTTATATAAATATTTAATTGTTTATGTAATTGAATATGTTTTTTGATATATATTAATTGCATTTCTTTTGAGGATACATATGTCTTTCTGATATGTATTAATTGTATTTCTTAAGGTTTAAGGGCTAAAAACAAGACTTTTTATAACTTAGGGAGGAACTAGTTTCCCCAAAACATACTCTTTCTTAATAAGTGAAAATTAATATTGATAAACTAAGTAATTTATGAATAACAATATTTAAAACTTTGACAAAAATAATTAAATTAATATTTTCTTTTTATAATAATAAAAAAAATCAAACGTAACTAATATATAATAAAACAGAGTAATATCATATTACTAAAATATAACATAGAATGCATCGGGTATGGAACCGCTGCACCGAGATTCGGTGCACCGCTGCACCGATGTGAAAGTTGCACAACGTATTATAAAACGTTTTCTACACAACGTTTTAGTGCACTACACAACGTAAAAACGACCGAAAAAGTGTTAGTTCCTGAAAAACGTTTTACATTTGCAAGTACACGTTTTACATTAGGTAGAAAACGTTTTACAAAACGTTATACAATTTTCACATCGGTGCAGCGGTGCATCTAACGTGTTGGTGCATCTGTTCGAAATCCAGAATGCATCGTAGGATAAGCATGAAAAACAAAGAAGGTAGGAAAGGGAGGTTGTAATATTTTGTCTTGTTGAAAAAAAAAATAGCCCAGGTTTTAAGGCTTTTGTTTTGGATCTTCCAATTGGCAATGCAAAACCCCTCTTCTTGTTTTATGTATTCATTAACAAATAACAAACCACTTTTTTCTTCCCTTTCCCCAATAAACATGATTAAATTTATACTCCATCCGGTCCAAAATATCTGTCGCTTTTGAGTAATTTTTTTGGTCCAAAATAATTGTCACTTTTGAGTCAAAACAATTAAAATTCCTTATTTACCCTTTCATTGGAAGTTGTTTTACTTTATTAATTGACTTAGTGAGTGTAATAATGTAAGAAAGTTGAACAATAACTAAGGGTAAGCATGGAACTTTCACCATTAATATGCCTTAATAATTGCATTTCTTAATCTTTGTGAAAAGTCAAAAAAACGACAGTTATTTTGGACCGGAGGGAGTATTATTTAAATTTATTGGATCTAGTTCCTTTTCAAGTTTCAACACCCCCTCCCTGTAAATCATATGCGAATCCTAATTTAATCACTAGAGATAGAGAAGTATTTTTTATTATTATTATAATAATAATAATAATAATAATAATAATAATCTAATTAGTCAAATAACTCAAATTAATGATTGTTAAAATATGGCTTGGCCGTGCTACAGCTGCTATTTCAGCCCTATTAGCTTGTCTTCTCTGTATATTCTAGATTAATTTTGGGTCAAATTTAATAGCTCGAGATTCCTTACTTAGTCAAATGTTGCTTCATTTTTCAATAATTTGTTACAAAAGCATACTCCTTCCGTCCCGCAGAAGTGTCACTTATTTCCCTTTTGGTCCGTCCCAGTACAAGTGTCACTACCCAAAATGACAAATTTTTAATACTTTTATATTGTCCCTAACCCACTATTTAACTCCACTTATTCTCTCTCTTTATTTTCCACCACTTATTTTATTCAACCAACACTACTATTTACCCCACTCATTCTCTCTCTTCATTTTCTACCACACATCTACTACCTTTCCTTAATCTCCGTGTCCTAAAAATTGGTGACACTTCTGCTGGGACGGAGGGAGTATACTACTAACTTATTACTCCCCAAATAAATATCTCCACTCCTATTTGTTCGTTCGCGAGCTTAGGAAATTTATTTGAACAATTTGATGATCCAATAGGGTTTGATTGTCACTTATTTGATTCATCAAAGATAGACATATAAACTAAAGAAAAAACTGTCCGAAATCGATTAAGAATTGCTATTCATGTGTAAATGAAAGTTTAGATAGCTAGTAGGACAGTTGGACAATTCAGAGTAGAGGTGTGAATCTTGGTGTGAAAACACAACTGATTACTCCAACACACAAGCAGTGGAATAATAAATAATTTAAAGACACAAAATTAACACTTATCTACAACAAAGTGCTATAGACAACAAAAACTTCTCTTATTAAAACTTTAGAAACACAGAAATTAAAAGAATGACTAAAAACTAAACACTCAAGAATACAAGTTCAAAGACAACTTGTATTCAACTGAAACTAATAAACTCAGATGTTTGCACTCTCCTTAGAATTATGAATTTCTCTTCTATCAGAATGCTATAGAGAATTGTTCACAGCTTGATTGGTTCTTGTGAAGACTCCAATTTCGTGTAAAGATATACACAACACTAAATAACCAATTAGAATGTTAGTGACTAAAATAAATATTTACAAGAAAATAACAAATCTTATTTAGTTTACGCAGAAATTATTAAACCAAGCCATAACACAAAAAACCGTGTGATATACTTCACACTTTAGAAAATATGGGTTGGATAGTTAAGAGGGTTTAGAGCCATTAAGAGGAGTTTGTCATTTCATTTCATGGCATAAAAAGTATTTTTATCGTCTCAAAATAAATAAATATTTTTATTTTTAATCAAAAACAAATGTAGATAGTTGTAGTAGTAAAAGAAAATAGGTGTTGCTTAAGTAGAACCACCAAAATCATTTCAATATTATGAAGATGGGTAAATATAAAGTTACAAAAAAATCTCATAAAGTTTGGCTCACAAAATGATGTGTCAAGATTTTATTGGTGCTTTTAGTTAGAGTGTGACGGGTTCGCAATCGATGCAACCAATAAAATATCGTCACCTCATTTTGTATCCATCATTTTGTAGACTTCTTTTGTGTCCCTAGCATTGCCTTATGAAATGAAGATGTCATAGACTTTGTATAGACCACCGACCCATGATAAATAAATCAATAATCGGTCATTACAAGGTACTTAAGTAGAGACAAACTTGACAAAAACTTAAAAAAGAAAACAAATGATCCTTCAATTTCAAAAGTTTGCTTCACAGTCGTACCTTAGTCAATACTTTAGTCTACTAAAAATCCAATTTTGATTTTTTAGACTGAGTAATACTACTATTTTTTTTTAAATACAAAATTTCGACCATATGGATATCTCTAGCTATGCTTCTTGTGAAAATGCTCCTTTTTTTTTCCCCCTATGTTCATATTACTTCATCCGTTTCAAAATATCTGTCGCTTTAAACTTTTTCACACATATTAAGAAATATAATTAATGCATGTTAAGAAGACCCATTTGCCCCTAAATAATTCAATTTTCTAGGTGATTAAATGCTTGCATGAGAGATACTTTCACCATCATTAATAAGGGTATAATTGAGACAAAAAGGTAAAAGTGCATTGATAATAGTAAAGCGACAGATATTTTGAAACATTTTTTTACTCCTAAAGCGACAGATAATTTGAAACGGATGGAGTAATTAATTACATCTTTCTGAAGAAGCTTTAATGAAACATTCGGAAAATGCCCAATTTATGGGGGCTGGAACTAGGGATGGCCAAACCGGACCAGAATCGGACCGGAAAAGCATGGAACCGGAGCAAACCGGCGAATAAACCGAAACCGGAGTAACCGGAACCGCCATTCATCCGGGCCGGTTACGGTTCACATAAATGGCGAACTGGACCAGAAATCCCCTGTTTTTCAATAATTTTTAACCTGTTTATTCATTATTGTATGATAATTTTTTTTTTAAAAAAAGGGGGGGGGGGGGGGAACCGGACCGGAACCAGATTGTGGTAACCGGAACCGGTGTAACCAAGAACGGGTTAAGGTTCACATAAATAGCGAACCGGAACCGGCGTTGGCCATCACAGCTGAAAGGGCTCAAGCGCTCCTGTCGCAAGAATTTTTTTAAGCAATGTAGAAATTTCACTACAAAATGGGATCATTTGGACAAACACTAATGCAAAAAAATGTACTCCCTCTATTCCGAAAAGATTGTTCAATTTTGTCTTCTAATGGTTAATATAAATAAACTTTAATCAATCATTAGTGTCAATTTAATGATCACCCATTTTTAGAATTAGGAGCAATTTTGCGCGAAGTAGAGGATCCCGACCCGTGCTTCACCCAAAATCTGTCAAGTGGCAGCGAAATCTTTTTTATTTTTAAATATTTATTTGGGTGTTTTTAATCTGTCAAAAATAATACTTACTATAACTAAATGTTAATACTTACTATAACTAAATGTAACAATTGTTTTACTTATATGTAACATTGTTTATAAGTAAATGTAACCCCTGTTTTACAAAAAAAAAGAATATAAAAAAAGTCATGCATTTTACTCATCTTTTAATTGTAATTATAACTATAATTACGTGTAACACTAGCTATAACTAAATGTAATTGTCTTTATACTGAAATATAATAGTGTGTTTGCAGAATAAAAGAACTAGAATATTTTGATTTTATTTTTTTGAAAGAAAGTAGTAGCATTTAAGAAATAACAATTTATACACATGAATGTAATTGTTTCTCCAAATAAATGTAACACTTTTGTTGATAAAATTGTAATACATTTCTATAGATAATGTAATGCATTTACATATACCATGATAAATTGAACTCATTGTGACTTATTATTTTAAAACATATGGATATAGTTATTATACAAGTAAACGTAACAGTATTTAGACAAAATGTGATACTTTTTTTATTAAAAATATAACATATTATTAGAAAAATATAACATATTATTAGAAAAATATAACACGCTATACTTTGGAAAAAAATATAGTATGATTTTACATATAAAATTGTTACATTCATTTATAGAAATTGTTACTCTCTTATTTTTAGAATATTGCTAAAACAAGTATTTTTTTGTTCTAAAGTGTAAAAGGTTGAAGTATTACTTTTCTCTACATATGCATTACATTTATGTATAAACATTGTTATATACGTATAAATAACACGTTTGTTACATTTAGTTATAGTAAATAGTACTACCTCTGTCCCTAAATGAGTGTCCAAATTTCATTTTAAGGGACACTGAAAATCTCAACTTCTTGTACAATTTGGTAGCAAAGATTCATATATAATCTTGTAATTTCCTTTCCAAACATTTAGTTTTGCACGTATAAAGAAACCGGTGAATTTTTTTTTTTGAAAAAAAACATTTAGGGACAAAGTTATGTTAAAAAAAGACACTCATTTTGGGACAAAGATTTTTTGAAAATGGACACTCATTTAGGGACAGAGGGAGTATTATTTTTGGCAGACAAAAAACACCCAAAAACAAATTATTTTTTTAAAAAAATATTTTACTTTTTAAAAAAGTTTCTCTGCCAGGTGGCATCTTTTGGGTAGATCGCGAGTTGGGATCCTCTACTTCTCGCAAAATTGCTCCCAAATTCCCAATTAAAATTGTTTTAATCCATGAAAACATATTTGTGCGTTCTCATTCAAGTTTTTGTCAAAAGCGATTCCAAATCTCCAATTCAGGAATAGATTGTAAATACTTCATTTCAAAGTTGGAGAAATTCTTTTTCACTTTTGGACTTATGAGCCAAATATATTCAAATTAATTTAAACTAAAGACAATGCATCAAAGGAGCATAATATAAATGAGAAATAACAAGTCAAAGAACAATAATCCTAATTGAATGAGCATTGTTTGTTCATTTGTCAATTCAAATTTTCTTTTGAAGTTTTGATTTACATCTCTTTTGGTCTACCTAACACAGCTAAGTATAGTCAGCAAAAAAATAAAAAAAAACAAAAACAAAAAAAAAATTAGTGAATGAAGGAAAAAATTCAAAGAAGCCAGCGAAGCCTAAGACCTAGAAGTAGCCCCAAATTCAATTTTTTTTCAGTCAATAAGGCATGATATGTGTGGTCCTGGTTTCGTAACTCGCCAAACACACGACTTTGAGTTAACTCGGAATACCTTCACCAGGTCCCCACACATTTGTCTCACCCCCGCCGCACAATTGCTTTGCATCACCAACAACACTTTGGTCAATCCGTTACTCCTCATCGCCGCTTCCTGAGCCGTCCGATCTCGTGACATGTAACACACGCTCCAGATCACTCCGATCCCGTGCTCCGTCGCCGCGTTCGATACCTTCATCAATCTCGACATTATCGCCGGCACGCAGTTCTCGTCTTCGCATATCGCCGTCCTTCCTTCTGTGCACGTCGACACCATTTCCAGTACCTTCATTAATTTCTCGATCACCGAAACTATTGTGGTTGCACCGGAGAGAATTTTGCCGGCGGTTCGTACGATTCCGAAGCGGACGAGATCCTTTTTCGCCGGCCTGGATGTGGAAACGGCGATTAGGACGGATAAGCCGGCGTCGATGGCCGTCCGATCTGTCTCGAAGGTGACTAGACGGCAGAGTTCGCTGAGTAAGCCTTGTTTCTCGGTAATTGCGCGTTGAGATTCTGTATCGGAAGCGATTGATTCCAAAACCTTAGCTGATTTGATCTTCGCATCCAAATTTCCTTTCTGAAGAACAAAAGGAATCGAGACAACCGTCGCGATTAGCTTCCAGTAACAGCTTGCGGACTTTTTTCCTTCACTCCTTTTCGGATAAAATCAAATCCAGAAGAATTACAATTACCTGAACAACCTCAATTTCACTACTGTGCAAAATTTTAACCAACACCTCAACAAATCCATCAACGCTCACCAGAACCTCCCTGTTTTCTCCAGAAATCTTCACGAATTCCGCGATTTTCAGTAGAGACGTCAACGAGCGATTGGCCTCGTTATCAATCATGTTTCTAACGGATTGAATTACTTGTTGCTTGGAGAAGGAGACATGAGATTCGGGGCGGTCAAGGCAGGAGTCTGACCAAACGCGGATGAGGCGGCGTAAGGTGAGGTTAGGAACGATATCGGTGGAATGGAGGACCTGCATGGTGGCGGACAGGTATTGTGACCGGAATCAGCCATTTTTGAATGCTGGCTCGATCGTAGGTGACGCCGGTGCATAGACTAACCGGAGATTTCATCACATCCATGGAGATTGGGCACTTGAAGAAGCTTGGAACCGTTAGGTATAGCTCATCTTTGCCTCTACCCATTTTTTCTGCCGTGTGTTTTCTGTGCGTGTGTGTGTGTGTGTGTGTGTGAGAGAGAGAGAGAGAGAATTAGATGGGCCGGCCGAGGTGTGAGAAAGCTTGAGAAGGGCTTATTAATAAGAAGGGGAGAGAGAGAGAGAGAGTCAAAGGGGGATGTGACGTAATTGTGGTCAACGATCAACGTTGATTAAAGTTTTAGGATACTTAAGGGGAATTAAAATATTTGACATAATTAATTACCAATAATTAAATTGTCCAACCGGGAAAGCGAGTATGGTTAAGGTGTAACGTGAACCAGCGGACAAGAGTGGACCTCTATAAAAAGCTGTCCTTCTTCCTAATAATTTGGATTCGAATCTGTTAAATTAAAAAATTGAATCGAATATGCAAATTTTCAAGTAAAACAAACCCTAACTATTCGAATATGAAATCTTTTAAACTAATTAATTCATTTCGAGACTTAT
>JAOWBW010000540.1:439595-484391 GCA_026119855.1 Campanula takesimana
TTACAAATCATGGCATCCATGATGGACCCAATTGCCGAAGCATATGGAACATCATTCATTTTCTCACGCTCATCGTTGGGTCATTAGGACATTGAGTCTTGACTTAGAGAAACTCCATGTAACACGGGCAATGCCTCTCTTAGAATTTCCATACGGAATCTTCTAATGACCTTGTCAATGTATGTACTTTGGCTTAAACAAAGTAGCCTCCTTGATCTATCTCTATAGATCTTAAGCCAAGTATATATGCGGCTTCACCCATATCTTTCATTGCAAAACACTTTCCTAACCAAGTCTTCACAGACTGAAGTGTAGGAATGTCGTTTCCAATGAGCAATATGTCATCCACGTATAAAATAAGGAATAGCACTATGCTCCCACTAATCTTCTTGTATACACAAGGCTCATCTTCGTTCTTGATGAAACACAAAATCTTTGACCGATTCATCAAAACGGAGATTCCAACTCCTAGAAGCTTGCTTCAATCCATAGATGGATCTCTGCAATTTGCATACCTTAGAATCTTGTTCAAAAACCTTCTGGTTGTGTCATATACACATCCTCTTGAAGTTTTCCATTCAGGAAAGCGGTTTTGACGTCCATCTGCCATATTTCATAGTCATGATATGCGGCAATGGCAAGCAAAATTCTTATAGACTTGATCATTGCTACGGGTGAAAAGGTCTCATCATAGTCAATTACCATGAACTTGCCTATAACCTTTCGCTACAAGCCTAGCTTTGTAAGTATGCACCTTCCCATCCATGTCAGTCTTCTTCTTGAAGACCCATTTGCATCTATGGTTTTTACACCTTCGGGCGCATTAATCAAATTCCAAACTTGATTGTCTTGCATGGATTGCAATTCGGATATTCATGGCTCCAAGGCCACTTGTCCGAATCAAGAGAAGACATCGCCTCTTGGTAGGTTGACGGTTCATCATTCTCAATGATTTCTACCTCATTACTATCCGTTACGAGAAATCCATATCTCTCGGGCTCGGATCGTAACCTACTAGATCTGCGAGTTGCTTGTGTACTTTGAACAGGTTCCACAACTCCTTGTGGTTCTTGTTCTTGATCCACTATTGGTTCAATGTTATTTTCTGGGTCTCGAATTTCTTCAAGATTTATTTTACTCCCACTGATTTCTTTGGAGAGAAACTCTTTCTCTAAGAAGACACCAGTTCGGGCAACAAACACTTTGTTGTCCTCACAGTTGTAAAAGTAATATCCCATAAATCTAACATGATCATCCCATGATCATTTAGCCTTTATACTAGTGCTTAACAAGTACTAGGGACGGAGATTATATAAGTAAACATGAACAACAATAATAATCAAAAATCTCTTTATTGATATGAAATAAATGATAACAATTACAACGTTTATTAAACGTGCCTAGGGCACCACTACCAACAACATATACATTCTCTATTCTCTGTGCCATAACAATGTGCTTAGTATGACTTTTTTAGTCAACTGAGTCAATCTTTCCCTAAAAAAAATAATTTTTTATTCTTCGAGAAGGAAACATTACCTTTTCTCCAAGAGGATACTTTTTACACCGGGATCATTCTCAAAATGCGGTGGATCATTGGCTAGTTCTTGCACGTCTCTAACTTCACAAGCAGTGTAGTAATTTATTCCAATGAAGTCAAATGAATTTATTAGCGATTTCGCATCATTTTAATCAAAAATAGGTAGTCGATCTTTCACGTATTCCTTCATGATATCCGGATACTTTCCTTCTGTTAATGGTTTCATCATCCTGACTTAAATCAAATGTATTTCAGATTTCATGCCGAAACAATTTGTTTCTATACATAAATACACAAACACATACATACATATATGTGAGTGCAGTGGCGAAGCCATGTACCCCCTTTTATGTTTTTTGAAAAATAGCATATTATCCCTTTAAAATAGTGAGTTATCATTGACCCCCTTTGATTTATGATAAAAATACCATAATATTATAATTTGACCCCTTTCGGTGAAATTTTTGGCTTCACCACTAGGTGTGTATATACGTACCATCCGAGCACAAAATCCAGTTGTCTTTGTGCAGAAGCCTTACTAGCCACCTTATCAGCTGAAGAACCTTCATCAAGACCTTGAAACCAATCACTATTAAGGGTAATCCCGCACTCTCCCCCTTGAGATGCCTGCAAAAAAGTAGACCTTTAACAAATTGTATATATCTTTTAACGAGTTGTACATATGTGAGAGTTTTATGTAAGGACCCGAGCCCTAGTGCTCGACCCACTATATAAGAACCACGCACTGGTTCACTGAGCATCTAAACATTTGGGTTAATCACAACCCATCACAGGCCTTAAAAAGTCTAATGGATGGTTTGATGCTCAATGGTAGCTTTGTGGGCTTTTAAATGGCACACTAAACTCTAATACTATTTGTAACGACTTGAGCCCGAGGGTCTGACCGGCTACATAAGCACCACAAACCGACTGGGCACCTGCTCATTCGGGCTAACCACAACCTATCACACGCTTCTAAAAGTCCAATGGATAATTTGATGCTCAATGGTAGCTTTGTGAGAAAATAAATAGCACTCCCATGCATATCCAATGTGGGGTGGGATATTACATTTTATAACATGGTTGAAACTTACTTTGTACTTTGTTTTGTACAGATTGTATGCATCTGAATGTGCGAGAAGTATGTGGTGTCTGACTAAATATGGCTCGAATGCTGAACTTTCATATGGCAGAGCATCTTTTTCTGAACCATCTTCGCATACCCTTACCCAACGTGTAACGTTTTCTTGGGTGAAATGTTCTAGCAGATCGAAAAACTTGTTTGAAACACCAATCGCATTACGATGGCATATCTTTTTTTTTTGCCGTCTTTGACCTTCGTTTGAGGTCCACCATGGCCCGGTGCATGGGTCCCTAAAGAATATCCGAACCGTGAGAATATATATGGCTCGTTCATTGTCGACCAGTGTTTCACCCTATCACCAAACTCCTTAAAGCAAAAGTGTGCATAATTCTTGAAATCGTCCCTGAATCATATATACCAAAGAAACATTATGCATAATAAGGGCGCTATAAGTAATGATCATGAACAAAAAAATCATAATGTTTTGTGAGATGAAGAAGAAAATGTACCTGATACATTTGCTTAAGAATCCGCCATATTTATCGTCAAGAGCCTGGGGAAGATCCCAGTGGAAGAGAGTCACATGCGGCTCAATTCCTGTCAAATGAATACATACCATCTTATTCTCTATGGTTACGTTTTAGGTCTAATTGACATTTTGATGTGCTTAGATACATTTTTCGTTAAATTTTAGTGGATATGTTAGGTTTTTAACGTATTTTTTAAGGTTGATGTTAAGTTTCTAAGGATCGCAAGAGGAAGAGAAAAAATAATGTCGGAAAACATAGTACAGTGACAAAATTGATAGTAATTAAGTACGATGGAAAATCTATCAAGTAAGATGGCAATTCTACAATTGAATTCATTATACAGTTGCAAAATTGACGAAAGTAAGGTATGATGGATGGTCTACACCTAAACTCATTATACAGTGGTAAGGTTGACGGAAGTTAAGTGCCATGGCAAATCTACGGCTAAATTCATTGGACAAAGGACAAATTTGTAGTTTTCCATTTTTCTTATGTGCAATAAAGTCGGTAAACAAAATTATACGCACTAACCGCGAACTTTGAGGGAATTAATGAGGTTGTTATAGTAGGCTACTCCCGTCTTGCTTACTCTTTCATTTTCTTTCCCTGGTCGCCCGTCTGCATATTTTCAAGTCCAACTATCAAAGGTTACAAAATGATATATTGACACAGATGCGTGCGCATTTTTGTGTGTATGTGTTAGAGAGAGAAAATATTAATCGAAAAAAAACTTAAATAAATGTATAACTTACTTGGCATTATCCGAGACCATGAGAATGAAAGCTTATAAGCCTTGATACCAAGCTCCTTCATTAGTCTCGCATCCGTCTATAAATTCATACAACCAAAAATACATTATTTTCTTGCTCATTTTTCTATTTTTATTGACGCCAATTAATTGTAATAGCGATTCACATACCTCATACAGATGATATTGGTTATTCCCTTGTTTCAAAAGCTAACCAACCTTATATTTTCATCAAAAGAAAGAATTAATCATAAGAATGTGCAACATGATGCCCCTAATTGTGAAAAACATGTCAATATTGTGCCCTAAATTGTCGGTGCCTTTTTTAAATTAATATACAATATTATATATTTTAATTATTTATTGTCGAAATAATATTCCAACTTTATCAAACTGTATGCCGATGTTTACTAATATTTAAATATTTAAAAATAGTGTTAAGTGTATTTGTCTTAAAGTAAAACTATTTTAATTGGATGTAGTATGTATATATATATATATATATATATATATATATATATATAGGGTCGTGCTCGTGTGAGAACCTAAATATCGTGAGAACCGTGACAACTTGGATACATTAGGTTTTTACCTAATGTATCCAATGGTTCACTGGGATACATTGGATACATACATTAGGTAAAAACTAATGTATCTAATGGTTCACTTGGATACATTGGATACATTAGTTGGATACATTAGGTTCTTACCTAATGTATCTAAGTTCTCACGATATTTAGGTTCTCATTTGAGCACCTATATATATATATATATATATACATATATATATATATGCATATATGCATATATGCATATATATATATATGCATATATGCATATATGCATATATGCATATAGCATATATGCATATATGCATATATGCATATATGCATATATGCATATATGCATATATGCTATATATGCATATATGCATATATGCATATATGTATATATATATATATTATGTATATATATATATATATATATATATATATATATATCAACAAGTGAGATTGATTGAAAAACTGAGCTTCACACCCTAGACCCCCCCCCCCCCAAGACACATTGAAAACCCAAAAAAAATCATGACATTTTTCAAACTCCACATAAACTCACGCTGCTTAGAAGGACCTAACTACCTTGACCATCTTCTCTTATACTTAGGTATAAGACTACCAGTCCATTCATATACTTAGGTATAAGACTAGTTCACCTCTTATACTTGAAGAATAAGAGTAATTCATTTTCACGTTTTTCACATTTTCTTAAAAAACCATAAAAAAATCTCATACTCCCTCCGTCCCAGTGTAAGGTTCTTAGTTTGACAATGCACGCTTATTAAGAAACTAAGGAAAAAACAAAGAAAATGAGTCAATCAAAAGTAGAGAGTGAAGAATATAAATGTCCAAAATACTATTCATGAAGCAAGTAGGTGAAAGTAAGTTAGGTAAGTAATGCTTTTGTAATTAAATGAACATTTTGAGGGCAAGATTCTCCAAAGCACTATTCATTCTTTTTCCATTTATAGAATAAAGCAACTAAGAACCTTAAACTGTGACAAACCAAAAAGGAAAGTAAGAACTTTAAACTGAGACAGAGTGAGTATTTTATTAACTAGTCCGCTCCTATACTTAGGTATAAGACTGGTTCACCTCTCAAACCTACCTGATGTCTAAGAGTAATTTAATTTCAGGTTTTTTTCACAGTTTCTTTAAAAATCATATAAAAGTCTCATTTTTTTATAATCAGTTCGCTCCTACACTTAGGTATAAATTAGCTCACCTCTTTACTTGAAGTATAAGAGTAATTTATTTTCACGTGTTTTCACAAAATCTTAAAAAAATCTCATATTTTATTAATCACTCCGCTCTTATCCGTAGGTATAAGACTAGTTCACCTCTTATACCTGAAATATGAATAATTAATTTTCACATTAAAAAAATCATTAAAAAAAAATCTCATATTTTATTAACTAGTCCGCGTATATACTTACGTATAATACTAGTTCATCTCTTATACTCGAAATATAAGAGTCTTTTTTATTTCACTTTTTCTTACGAAAATTATTAAAAGTCCCATATTTCAGTAATATTGAGTCTTATACTGGATGTGTAAGACTAGTTCGCCTCTAGTACTTGAAGTATGAGTCCTTTTTTATGAAAAATAAAATCAATTATAAAATTCCATTCCTCTTTATTTATATGAAGAAACAAACACTGATCTGGACAAATCTAGACAAAAATACTTCAACTTAATACGAAACCAAGTTCGAAGAATGTGGGATTTTGGAAATACCATGTGTTTAGATAGGAAATGCTTTGGGCTGAATGGGCCTTAGAGGAATTAAACCTAAAAAATAATACTCCCTCTTTCTTAAAAATGTTACTTTTTTCCCATTATTACTACAAATCTAAAAATTAATATTGATAATATTTATAATAATTTATAAATAATAAAATATAAACTTTTTATTAGTATAGTTCAAAATATCTTAAATTATTACATAAAATTCATAATAACAATGGGAAAAAAATAATTTCTTTCGAGGCATACCATTATCGCCAGATAGAGCAGCTTTTCTCTCGCAGAAAGTATCCCAGATACTTTTTCCTCTACCACCTTCATCAGCCGCACCTTCAACCTGCAAATCACACGGTAAATTAAATAATAAAACATACTACATTTTTAATTATAATCTTAAAAGAAAACAGGCAGAAAAAAATAGCAAGTATACCTGAATAGCAGATGAACCAATTCCGAATACAAAGTCATCAGGAAAGTCGTTTGAAGACAGTAAAGTACCGGGTACATATTTGGTTATCGGATTGTTGTCGACGACAGCAATATCACTGCCGGTTGCCGGAGTAGGAGGAGAGGAAAATTCTGCAATAATATTGTTGGCCATTTTAGACAGTAAAGTACCGGGTACATATGTGGTTTCATGTTGATGCTTTCACGTCTATTTATACATAAAACAAAATGAGACGGGCGCATGTTACAATGGATTCCGTGTTATACCGTGTGATACCGGTCACTGGGTTCCCATACATACTAGGGGTTTTCATTTGAATACAGACAATGTTGACAATTGAAATTTAATTAAAATATACTCTTTCCATCTAAAATTAATGGCTATTAAAATTGAATGTGCAAAGATTAAAATAATTATGTTGGAGAAGTAAGTGTTGTGAGTGGGTAGGATAGAGAAAGTAAATACGTGGATAGTTGTTGTAAACGAGTATTAGAAAGAAAATTAAAAATTTTAGATAAGCAGCCATTAAAGTATGAATAGAGAAGTAAATTATAACCAATGCAAATCGATATAGTGATTGTCCAATGAATTTTTTTTGGGGGAACTAGTATTTCTATAAGTTATAAAAAGTTCTGTTTTTATAGGGGTAATGTTTAGAGTTTAAAGTTTAGGGTTTAGGGTTTAAGGGTTAAAAAGTGGAATTTTTATAACTTATGGAGGAACTAGTTTCCCCCGAAACCAACTCTTGTCCAATAATTTAGGTTGTACTTTTATGTATAATAGTCGCCATCACCAAGTTAATCATTCAAATTGTATTAATATACACTTTCTAGTTAAAAATAGTAGTATGGATAGAGAAGTAAATTATAACCAATGCAAATCAGTGATTGTCCAATTTAGGTTGTACATTTATCTATAATAGTCGCCATCAAAATAATTGAGAGAGTGTGACGGAATATCAATATTCCGTAACAGAGAGAGAGAGAGAGAGAGAGAGAGAGTAGAATGTAGATTAATACTCTTTTTATCTCTAAATGAATGTTTAAACTTCATTTTAAGAAAAAATCAAATGTTTTTACATTTTATATAATTTAGTGACAAAAATTAGTATATAATTACGTAATTCTTTTTCCAAACATTTAATTTTACATGTATAAAGAGACTAGAGAAAAAAATTAATTAAAAAAGGGTCTTAAGACAAAATTATTTTCAAAAAAAAAATATTTTGAAACAGAAATTTCTTCAAAATAGATACAGACAGAGGGAGTAACATATTTTTCTGGCATGGCAATAAATGAATAAGACTTAGATAGTTGGATCAGTCCATTTTTTTATATTTTTCGAAGCATAAACAGATTTGCATTTATTTGTGTACTCCCTTCGTTCCAGAGTATATATGTCTATCTCTTATTTTAGTATGTTTCAGAGTATAAATCTATTTCCATAAATGGAAAAGAATCTTTATTTTTCCCCCACTCATTCTTTTTTCTACTTTACTTTTATACTCACAGTATCAATCAACTTACTATACCTTATCCCACCTTCTCTCTCCTACCTCACTTTTCATACTCACAACACTTAGCACATCACTTCCACAAAATTTTAACCTCTGTGCAAATGGGAGAGTAGACTTATACTCTTAGAAGGAGGGAGTATAATATAAAATATATTTTGTAGTATATGTCCGTATTACTCTCTCTCTCTCTCTCTCTCTCTCTTCTCTCTCTCTCTCTCCCCTATATATAATAAAAGTCGCAATTTTTACTATAGTACAACCACTATACAAATAAATAAAACATTTTTTTTTGAAGAAGTAGAAAAGTCAGATACGACATTTATTTCAGAACAGACAGATATATTTTATCGATATCAGATACTCCATCCATCACCACTGGCGAAGCCAAGGCTAACCCAAGGGGGTCGGTCGACCCCCTTGAATTTTGGAACGTGTCAATTTTAGTACTTTCAAAATTTTGAAAATTGACATTTTACTACTAAAAATGATGAATTTACTCATCTTGACCCTCTTAATTTTGAGAAAAAAATGCACTAAATTATTATTTTGACTCCCTTGTATACTAAATTTGTAAACCTCAACTATAATACTTATTCCACAAACAATTTTGACCCCTTTTCCGAAAAATCCTGGCTTCGCCGCTGTCCATCACAAAATGCTTGTAGTTTTAGAAGTTCTCACACATATTAAGAAATGTAATCTTTACATGTAAAAAATATTCAATTACCCTAAAAAAATCAGTTACATATGAAAAATGCTTGTGCAATGTATATCTAACTGTTATAAATAGGAGCTTATTTGGTAAACAAGATTAAAGATTAACGAATAATGGTGAAACTATAAATATTTTTTGACATAAAACAATTCCTTACACTATAAGTATTTGGGATGGAGAGAGTAATAGATAACATGGACATGGGCAGATAGGGCTCTAAACGAGCCGAGCCGAGTCGAGCTTTGGGATGTCGAGCTTGAGCTCGTTTAAAACCTATCGAGCTCGAGCCCACATGTTTGTTCGAGCTCGATTCGAATCGAGCTCGCGAGCTGCTCGCGAACAACTCGAGTTGATATCGAACTCAAGTTTTAACGAGACGAGCTCGAGCTTAAGTTTTTTTTTAAGAAAACTATGTTCTTAACGAGCTTATCGAGTCGAATTCGAGCGTATCAAGCCGAGTTCGAGCCGTTCGTAAGCAAGAATTCAAGTTTAATGATCGAGCCGAACTCGAGCTTTTAACGAGCTAAACGAGTCAAACACGGTCGGTTCGATAACAAAACGAGCTTGACAATCGGTTCGAGCTCGAGCTCTCACGAGCCGAGCTCGATTCGTATAACAGCCCTAGGAAAGTATATGAGTTTATCCAAAATTTCGATTAAACGGCATTCTGAATAGTTGAAAATGTTTTATACTAATTATTCTTGTTATATACCTAAGATTAACATTTCTATCGCTAATAAATAAATAAATATATTTTAAAAATTGATATACACTTAAGTCAGAAGAAAATAAATCTTATTAAAATATTAAAATATGAATCATCTTTTTTGTATTTTATTTTATTTAGTCTTTTATATTAATACTTTACATACCCTAAATTCAGTGACACTTAGTAGTACAATGAAGTTGAAATGCATAATTACAACTTCATGCCCGGTCTACGATTTTGTCCTATTCTTACCCGGACGCCAAACGTCTCCTTTCTAGGTCACATATTGGGAATATGATACACTTACACTCAGTGTATAGAATCTTTCTATACACCACAAATGTAAGCATGACACGTGGCAGATTCTTAAATACATAAGGAGGGAATTTTGAGAGGGAAAATCTGAGGTTAGGAGGGAAAATCTTAGGTTAGGAGGGAAACTACTTAGATAATGAAGAGTTATCTTTGATTAATTAATAGAGATTAAATTTAAAACGGATGAGATGTTTAACTTATCTTTCCAAAAAAATGTTATGTTATAAGTTTTTCTTAAAAAAAATATCTCATTAACGATCTATCCACTCAAATAAGTACAATTTATTTCAATCAAAAATAAAATTTAAATTTAAAAATAAAATATATTTTAAGAAATTGTACTTGTGTCACTTGAAAAAAAAATATCTATCAGTCCTAGAAGTATTTATTTTCTTATGGAAGTTTATATAATACTCCTTCATATCAAAATGTTATTCTTGTTTTTTTAGTTTTCAAATATATTAAAGTCATATTATAAATTTTGAAGTGTTAATTTTAGAAATGAGACTAACTTTATGAAAGAAGTAAAATGAGAAAATGAGGCTAGCATTTTAAGACGCTAAGAGAATAATATTGTTAGTGTAAATATATATATATATATATATATATATATATATATGTTCCCTCCATACCACTTGAAATAGGATTTTTGATCAATTTAATTATACTTTAACCAATAATTTAATGAAAAATAAAAAGTTTAATGAAAATTTAAAAATAGTTATTTAGTTTATTATTAACCATGATACAATAAAAAGATTAATTTTTATAAGCATCATTATTCTTCCTTAAATTATTAATCAAAATATAATTTAGTTGACTAAATATTTTATTTTGAGCGGGACGGAGAGAGTATATAATAATGTTAATGATTATATCTTGTGTACTCAAATATAACTTCCATGAGTTTAAGAGGATTGATATGTAAAATATTACTGGAAAGAACCTTTCATAAAGCATTTCTCTTCCACAAAGCATTTCACTTCCTTTGACCGCATGTCAAACATTTAGAGGAATCCGTTTTTACAACTTAAAAGGGTAGACATGGCCAACCGGAAACTGTACCCGTGAAAATTCCCAGATATATTTTGTAAGTATATAATGAAATGTGAAAAACAAATAGTAGAAAACATTTAGTGACAACAATATAAATTAAAACTTAACATTTATAAAAATCTTCCATAGATGTTTAGTTTAAAATGGACAATGTATAAAATATAAATACATTTGAGGGTGGTCAAATTATAAAATGTGAGGGGGATCAATTGAGATAAGTGCTATTGTTTTTCACAAAAGTTTAAGGGCTTGAGTGGACAAAACGGAAATTTGAGGGGGGTCAATTGACCCCTCTCACATCAATGTAGATACGCCCCTGTTTTAACATATTTTGTTAAATTTCGTTGATATCAAAAAGGAAAAAAGAAAAAAAAAAACAATTAACTTTTAACAGATTCCGTTAGATTTTTAACAAAATCTGTTTACAATTTAACAGTTATTTTTTTTTAAAAAAAAAAGGGGGGCGGACCCGTACAACCGTGGACCTGTACTCGCCATAACCGTGTCCCACCAGTACCCGCACTCGTGTTTAACACGGTTAGGTTACGGTTATGAGTTTTGGAAACCGTACACGTACCCGTAACCGTACCCGTCCCACTCGTATTTGGCCATGTCTATGAACGGGTAGCCCGCTCCAAATGCGGACCTTAATAAAAAACTTATGCACTTGAACATTTTACATTTTAACTGTGCCATAAAGGTCATCTTAAATTAGATTTAAGCACTATCAATTAAAAAGGAATTCAGCTAAACCAAAACTACAAACATATGCGTGCTTTGTTAAGTTTGAATTCTTTCATGATTCGATTCGGTCTGAGAATTTCTCAAACCGATTACTAGCTCTCTAAATTTTCCCAGACCGAAACAAACCGAATCATTTACACTCTTAGATAAGATGGTGTTTTTTGGTAGGTGTAGTGATGGTGGTATAAGTAGCGACGGTGTTATAATGATGGTGGTACCGTTGTTGGTGGCGGTTGTGTTTGTAATAGTAGTAGGATGGTTGTGAGGTGATGGTAGCGGTGGTTAGTGACTATTATCATTATTTGTTACTAAATATCAAATTATTAATATTTTAATTATTTAATTATTATCATTATTAATTCTTAATGAGTACAATTGATTTTTTGTTATAAGACTTCAAATCATTATTATTTTATAATAATTATTTAATCATTATTTTTAATCATTATAATTTTTTAATATTAGATATTTCATTATAATTACTAAATTTTTATTTTGTTTTTGAAACATAAGTATTATTTTTATATTAAATGATCAGTAATAGTATTGATAATAATAGATGTTTTTAAAACAGAAAAGATATGGATGGTGGTTTTTGTGGACTGTGGGTTAATGAGAGCTTAAATGTGGACCCACTAAAATCACTACTTTAAATTGTTTAAACCTTTCTGTAAATTTCCAACCCCCCCCCCCCTTTTTCTTTTGACTAAAATCATTGTCAAGAATGCCATAATTCAATTATTATTATTTCTTGAAACAATAATTCAATTATTTAACCAATGTTTCATAATCAACTATTATCTAACACAAACCTTTAATTTTTTGTCCAAATAAATAAATCTGAATATAGTATGAATTTAAATAATAAAAGTAAAAATGTTAAAGATTTGGTTAAGTAATAATTTCATAAATGAGAGATTGTAATTTTTTATTGAGGATGTGAAAAGAGCATGGAAAGAAGAGCTAATTAATTAAGTTTTCTAGATTTGAATTTCAAATTAAAAACATTTCAGATTAGGCTTTCAAATTTTCATTTTAGAATAGATTTTCCTATGAGGTCCATCTAAGACACTTGGCATTATGATATTTGTAGTGTATAGGAAGATTCTATACACTTAGTGTAAATGTAGCCTTTTCCCACATATTGTCTCATGAAAAATGATGTATGAACACATAATTGAAACGTTATTCCATTCTCTTTTTTAAGTTCACACTATAATTGTAGGTAAATGTAATTTAGGTATTTGAGTTTTATATAGAAATGCATGGACCGAGATCTTAATGAATATCACACATGAAAATTTTAAGGGGCATATATGCGTTTCCCAAAGAATGGGAATTGGTGGTTGTTAGGCAGGAATTCTCCCGCGAATTACAAGGGTGTTATGTCTAGTCATAAATATTGTTTGCCAAATACGCTTCCAATTAGGGATTTCGACAAATTCCAATTAGGACTATGTGTTAATAAAAGAGGAAAAAATTAGGGTTCTAACAACTGGTGGCACGCTGACAACTAAAGAGTGAATTGGTTCAAATGATTGGACGACTACGTGGAAAATGGTACCCACAACCCGAACGAACATAGTGTTTCGGCCTTGTGCTTTATCACAAAAGTGAAACCCGGAATAAACTTCACCCACTTCGCATGCATAAAATTGAGCCTTTGCAACCCTTGGATGTACTTCAAGGCCTTATGATCACAGTACAATACAAACTCCTTGGAAAAGAAAAGAAATGCTATCAATGGTCAAAACTACGAACAATTGTACAAAATCCTTATCATTAGTTGCATATTTTGGCCTCGCATCATTTAACTTCTCATTATAGAATGTAGCTGGTTTCTTGGTTTGACCAACCACACGACCAATACCAACTTTCGAAGCATCACAATTAACCTACAATACAACATTGAAATCAGATAATGCTTAAAAAGAGAGCTAACTTTTCCTTTGATTTCAAAAGCTGGAATATTCATCGGCCTCTTTCGTCTACATAACATCCACCCTTTATGCACTCGGCCAGCTAGTAAACCTTTATTTCATCCATCTTGATCCGTCATTTTGTAACAACATACCTTAAGGATGACACATGCTCAGCTAAAAGGTGACACTTCTTTGAATTAGCATACAACTTATGCTATCACAACACATAAAACATCTGAGTTGATTGGTCTAAATGCCACTCCATAGACTTGTTATAAACTAGAATATCATCATAATAAACAATAACAAAATTCAACACGAATGAGAATGTCTCTTTAAAGTATAACCCTCTCATTGGGTTTTAATTTTAGCCTTTAGATGAGTTCTAGTTAATTGATTTAATTCTCATACACTTGCTCTTAGAAGCCTATTTGTTTGCAAAAGCCTTATGCAAAACTGAAAATAATTAACTAACTCGAAACTTTTTTTCTTGTATAGAGTTAAGTTATTATGCATATTAAACATTCATTCATTTATCCTTGTACCAAAAGTGATACATGTTTACTTTTTTGGTAAGGTGGCGTACTCCCACTGAAATAAGCACTCTCACTAGAACAAAGATCATTTTCACTCTCGTAGGCGATCACAACTGGTTTAGGTAGAGTCAATTCCCCACCTTCGCCAAGAGATATCAAATGTCTTTTAACAAAAAAATCTTTGTATGATTATGATGTGATCTTATTTTAGTCATTAATTACAACAATCATTTATCATACATCATATAACTCTTGTAAAAAGTACACATGCCTTCTATTGAGAAAATACTTTCCATACATAATTGAAAGTACTCTGGATATGCCTTGCTATAATTAATAGAATAGATTCTCCACTTCAGCTTCTCACCTTCCATAATTCGCAAGAGTTACTGACTTGTAAAATATAAGTTTAAAAATAAAGTTGCAATCAATGTCTCAAACAAAATTGAAAGAATATTGCACTATCATCTAACTAACCATTTGAAGCATCATATGAGTACTCAACTTGCAATGGCATTTTATTCCGAAACAAAAGTGATCATCAACTACATATATTTTTCATATGGGAGGGGCTATTGCCACTACACTAATTGCTTATCCACTACACTCATTATATTTTTGGTAAATGGATAATTTATTTGACACAAATGCCATTACAAGAAACTATTACAATATATATCTACTTATTCACGATACCATTAATGTTCTTTGAAATTAAACAGTTTTGCTAAATCTTTTTCATTTACAAAATAATTCATTTTAATAATATTAAATATAATAAGTGCTTTATATGGAAAAAAATTTAAATTAGATATGAAATCTCTTATATGAAATAAATAAATTATTTATTTATCTGTCACTATTTGTTTTGAATGCAAATTAAAAAATAATCATTTATGTTTAGTAATTGTTTATTTTCTCATGTGGTTCTCGATTAAAAGAGAAAGAAAAAAGATTAGGAAATGTAATGAATAAATTATAAATAAAAAATTAATTATACAATGAAGGTATAAATCTTGACTGATGAATGTATTAATTAAAATTTTTACCATGTGTCAATAAAAGTAAATGATGTTAAGTTTTTTTTTAATTAAATACTATCCGCTTTGAAAAATTTACAATATTTATTAGTTTTTTTATTAGTTTCAAATATTTCAGTAAGTGGAGAATTTACTAACAAATGTTTTTCCTGTACAAAAAATTTAAGATGTTGAATAATAGTATGTTGGTAAGCTCCTAACATTTATATAAATATTTTCAACATTACGTCAAATATTAACACATATCTTAGTTTTATAAGAAAAACAATGAAAGGTAATGTATTTACATATAATTTAATTATTTTTATATGAATAATAAAAGCTAAAATTACAAATTAAAAACATAATATAAAATGAAAATAAAAAAAAATTGTTTAATGTAAAAATTAATTCTTATTAAATAAGGCAAGTATCTTGTAGTGTATATAGAACTCCCCAAGATATTTCATTAATTCCATAAATATCAAAGGATAGTTATGTCAATTTACCAAACTTTTAGTGGATAAGTAAAATATGTAGCAATAGTCTCTCCCTTTTCATATTTTCACGTACGATTCTACAATTGATCGAATAAATATTCACAAAATGATATTCATAAGCTCACTTAGACTCTTATCCTTTTGATTGTCAATAATTGCTAAAAATGCTTAAACAAATCAAGTGTTTGATGACTACGAGTAAAAAGATAATCATAAACATCTTATGAATAATTGTCAATAAATTAAGATAATATGATGCACACTAACATGTCTTACTTTTATAAGTTCGCACATGTCCAAATGAACTAGGAATTATGTTAATCTAATTGTCTTACAATAAAGACCTTATAATATCGATTTACCAAATAAGATTATACATTTATGGGTTAATATTTAGAAGGGCTCCTAATAAGCTTGCTCCAACTTTATCTCTCTACCTGACTCAATAAAGTTTAATCTTAATAATACCTAAACTCATAAGAATTAACGGTCATAAAAGAACATATATATATACTCCCTCCGTCCCACCCGAATTAGGATTTTTGGGTTAGGCACGGGGATTAAGGAAAAAATGTTAGTGGAGTAGGTGTTGTGAGTATGAAAAATTAAGTAGGAGAGAGAAAGTGGGGTAGAGAATAATGAGTGGATAGTTGTTGTGAGTGTGAATGTGGGTCCCATTAAATAAAACACTTCCATTTTGGGGTTGTCCTAATTCGAATGGGACATCCAAAATAAAAATTTGTCCTAATTCGAGTGGGACGGAGGGAGTATGCATGAGAGAACTTTGTTAAATTAAGTTTAACATAAATTATGAGACTAATAAAACTACTACCATCAACTGAAATGTCTAAAAGCTACCACTAACTCTAAATTAAATTATAGCTCAAGCGGTTTTAATTACATAAATGGTAGATTATATCATGTTCTAGGCACATATAATACATTACATGTAATCAATGTGTACACTCGGCATAGATGTCAACACAAATCAACTTCTTTGATTTCTATGATAATGTTGGTTTTTTATGAAAAACCTTCTAGTTCCCACAAGAATACAAAAATAACCTATAAGTCCTACTTAAAACTCTGAACAAGTGTTCAAATTAGATTGAGTCTACCAGAAATTCAATATTTAATACATGTGAACACACATAAATGGAGTTTTAGGATCTTATGATATTTTTTTAAATTCAAGACAAAAATGAGTTAATCGACTCGTGATATCTGTCTATCTTTCTGAGTCACTTTTTCTTTTATAATTGTTTTTTACATTCAATCTCATATGACTTATGCAAACCTCTAAGAGAGACAAACACGAAAGCATACTCTATGCAGTTATTGCACAATTTTGTTTCTTATAATCAAAACATCTAGTAAAAGTTCAAATTGAGTCGGTATGAGTCAGAATAAATATTGTCTCAAATTACTCTACAAATCTAGCAATAAACGAATGACTACTGTACACTTGTTGTTTTATTAGATAAGACATCCACAAAGATTTAATTTGTGAGTTTCCCCCATCTAATGGAATCGTTCATTAATGAATTACTCTTATCTTTCATTAAGCATTAGAACTTCACTATACATGGTACTAAACCATGTAAAAGATGTGTTGCCTAGCAACTAGGAAGATCATTATTACACACTTATTAATTAATGAGGCAAGTCGTAACCAAGCAGCCAAATTAATTAAATTGATTTTCATGCTCCTCAACAATCAATATTATTAAGTATAATACACATCAATCTTTGTTAACCTATACCAAACAGGTACTATTACCCACATATGAGTTAAGTCATCATAATTTCCAGATTGTCAATATTTTCAGCTTATATTACAAGAAAATAACATTGAAGCTACTCATATTTATCTGTACTATTTCACTATTTGTAAGTTGAACAAGGTGACATTAAGCATACATAATGATTCACATTTAAAAAAAAAAAAAAAAAAAAAAAACCCCTCAACCCAAAAATATCATCTCATTCAATCAAGACGAGAAGGAAAATCCGCGAGTCTCGTAATCACGACTTGTGCATCAAAAAAAAAAGATACTTATTGATTTATTTTTAAACAAAAACAAACAATATAAAAGGAATTTATTATATAATTTTCACTTTGAAATAATTCCAGCGTTTTCGAAAAAAAAAAAATCTTAGGTCTTGTGTAGTCTCTGTAACGCCCATCCTTAATCTCGTTAAATATTTGACTTATTTGTTAAATTCTTGACGTGCTTGTTAAATTTTTGGCTAGCATATTTATATGCTATTTTATTTGAGTTAATTATTTAACTACTTTAGAAAATTAAGGTGGTTAAATGTCAAAGTTGAAAGTTTAGGGGCCTTTTTGTCAAAGTTAGAACTTGAGGGGCCAAATTGCAATTCTTGGAAAGAGTCAAGTATATCTTGTGGGTTTGCTTTCTTCTCAGAAGCATTTCTCCCCAAATTTCTTACGCTCTCTCTGGGTGAAAAAGCTAAGTTAGGAATTCTTCCTATTCTCGACTTCTCGAGCTTAATTATCCCTCTGTTCGTGATTCTGGTCCCGGATAAATATTCGTGGCGCTGAATAGAGCATTTCCTGCCGAACAGAAATTAATTTGGGTCAACTTGATTTTTGACTAGGTAAGTTATTAGCTCCCCTTACTTGTAATAACATGCATATATGTTATTCCCGCTACTTGTTCTTGTTAAAATTGTGTTTTGGGCAATTTTTGTGATACTTGTAAAATTGGAACGAAGGGAGTATAAATATACGCAAAAGAAACTTGAAAAGTGTTTCAAAGTGGTTAACCCTCCTGGGTTTGTTAAAACATTAGTAGGAAAATTACTCCTATTCGTGAGACGGTAAAATAGTAACTTGATTTAAATATTATTAGAAAAATTGTACTATTATTTGTGGTACGGGAAAATGAATGGAAGTATCCCTAAATGGTTATAGTAGTATATTATAAAATTGTACTTATACTTTTGGGGACGGTGAAATATTAAATTGGAATAGTAGGAAATTATCCTATTATTTATGGGACGGTAAAAGAAATGAATTGAGTCTGAAATAATGTTTTGGGTATTGCCTAAGAGTTAGTAAAAGTTACTCCTACGTTTGGGAGGGAGATTTCTTAACCTGGGAAAAAAATGAAAATTTCGCATTTTGGTACCTTGTGCGACCGCACAAAAATCCTTGGGCGACCGCCCATCTTTCTGAAAGGTTTTTCAAATGAATTGACCTGCTTGTGTGCGACCGCACAGGCCATTTTAGGCGACCGCACAGTTACCTGAAAAACAAAATGTTGTTTAAAGTTTGTATAAGTTGGAAGTAACTCTAGGTAAGGTATATAACCTTAGTATAAGATGTCCTAGCAAGTGTTGTGACACCTTAGGGGCATCAGAACTTGGTCTTAAACATGAATACTCATTTAATTAAAATGAGAACTTAGTCTTGTACATGGACACTTATAGAACTCAATTGAGAACTTAAGTATAAGAGTAACAACTCTTTTATATGTCTTGAAAGTGCTATGAACAAGTACTTATGTGTTATGCTTGTCTTGGAACAATGTTTGTGCACCTTGAGAGCACCAAATTAGTGTCTTGAGCTCGAATATCCTATGTAGGGGATTTTGAACTTGTAGGTATGAGTGGTATAATTCATCTACCAAGCTTGAACTCGAAGTATAAGATGTTTAACTCTTGTACATGTTTAACCATCCAAAGAAATGGATTGAGAACATGGATATAAGATGATAAAACTTGTATATGTCCTGAATGTCTTGAATGTCTTAAGATGAGACAGTAACTTAAAGTATAAGACAATAAAATCTCGAACATGACTTGAACATCCAAGTAATTGGATTAAGACTTGAATATAAGATTATAAAATCTTGTACGTGCCTGACACCAATATACCAATATATGTGTATGGTAATGAACTTGAAAGAGTCTTGATATGTATATGCAAATCTTGCATATAGTTACTTGATGGAATGTTACTTCTTGATTACTTGATACATGGTATGAATAACCAAAAGAGTTGGTATATGGAACTAGATAGAGAATGATTAACTCTATTACATACTTGAACTTGATACGTGTGTATTGTAAGTGTTATGAACAAACACTAAAGTGCTAGTGATTGGTTTTAATCGTGTATATTGGAAGTGCTATAAATAAGCACTAAAGTGTAAATGATTTAGTTTTTAATCGTGTATATACTCAATGAAGTATATAATCGTGAATACTACGATTTAAATTAATAAGAATGATTACAGAACACAATATGTGTTAGAAAATGTATTCGATTATTAACGATACATATACGTGAGATATGACTATGACTAGGTATGATGTGACCTATTCTATTACGTGTTTAGAGTCTAAGGTGTTGGACTCTACTTGATAGTAAGGGTATCGTGATAGACACCTTAATGTGTTAAACGTGACATAAATATGTAAGTGCAAACTTGGCATGTGACTAAATGATATACCCTACTACGTGATTGAGGTCTGTTATTAATAGACCCTAACTTGGATTGATCGTGTTACATGGACACTTACGTTCCATAGTTGAACTTGATTGGTATTCGCAATAATTGCGTACGTGTACTTGTATTCTCGTGAGCACATGATACATGACTACATGGTGCATATTCTCGTGAGTACATGATACATAATTACATGGTGTATAAAGAATGGTCCACTACTAAGGGACTTAGTTCTGTTCTCGTAGTTCAAGTAAACATCTACTTGTGCATTATTGTGTGAGTCCAGCTGGTTCTCCTTGCTTGTTCGAAAATATATAGGTTCATGCTTGTCGCGAGAGCTGGGGTTTAAGTGACAATCGGGTCCCTATGTATTTCCGCCTGACCCCTTACTACCGCCATAGTAAGGGCATAGCTTCCTTGGTTAGAGCAATAAGCCTGACCTAAGTGAATGCGATTGTCTTGAACACCTCGTGGATCTTGTTCTTGTGGATGACACTGGTTACCAGGTCTTTTTATATACTGCACAGCAGTTCTTGTTCTTGTTCTTGGTTGTCCTCAGCTAGAAAAGCATCGACAACAAATGGTATTCTTGGGAGGAATAAGGAAGGATTCAGGTAAAAATGCGTGATAGGCCTATGTGCATCTTGGTGAGCTGGTATAGCCTCTCACACTACTTGACTACTTGTTACCTGATCATATCTTGAGCTTGATTACTTGTTGAGTTGGTTTAGCCTCACCTATACTTGTTACTTGATGATACTTGATATATGATTACTTGAGTATCTACTTGTATTGCATGATAACATGACATATAGTTGCATGTTAATAGCTTACTGAGATTTATCTCACCCTTTATTTGTTTAATTGTTTCCCCCCCCCAGGAAAACAGGGGATAGTACGCAGTGAGGCTCGACTTAGCTGGGAAATTACTCAGCAGGATATTCTTGTTCGAAGTTAGTGTCCTTTTATACTTTGGTAAGGACGATCTTGTATGAGTTAATAAACTCTGGGCTTGTATTGGGGTAGTATTTGTTGTCCCTAGACAGTTCTTGTTGCTAGCTTATTTGCTAGGCATGTCTTCCGCTGTATGTAACCATTTTGGTTTTAATTTTCTTGGTCTAGAACTCGTGTGAGCTATCTTAGCTCCCTACTCTTGAGTATATATATCATGTCAGTTTTGTTTTTAACAGGTATTGTTCCTGTTTCCCGTTAGATTCTTGTTTCTTGTTAGTTACGCGCACCAGGTTCGAGGTTCTATTAAGGAATCCCGGGACTTGGGGCGTGTCAGTGTGGTATCAGAGCTATGGTTTAGCTCTAAGCCTGGATAGGGTCTATGGCCTAGGTTGGGTTAGTCTTGGGTGTGTTTTCGACGCCGAGTGCTTCGTTACTTGTTGTTATACCAGGCATAGGACTGGTGTTGATAGTGTTGATCCAATTGGATTAGATGGTTTGAGAATCGAGAGCGCGAGTCTTTAAAGACTTAGGCGTATCTATCTTGTCTAGTGGACATTGTTTCGTGCTATATATGCATGCTTGTCCTTATCTCGTGAATTGCGTGGAAGTGTATTCTCTAGTAAGAGACTACGTGTTGATATTGTTATTAGTAAGAGCTTGATAGAAGTATGGGTGATAACACCCTATACGTTCTATGTTAATTTGGTCGTGTCACCAGTATGGGACATTGATGTGATACGTGTCATGACTTGACTTTCTATGTGTTAGGTCATTCTTGTTTACCACAATAGATGGTAATTATTTCTATGCTAGTATGCTTGACTATATATGTGAGCATGATAGATTTATGCATAACCTTTATGTTCTGCATTGAAAGTCTAGAAGGGTTCTTGAGATTGTACTGGGTATTTTACCTATGCGTTTGACAGTGGAATTTCTACTGAGTAATACCTGTTACTTGATGAGAAATTTGGATTATCTTGAGTTGTTACAGTGCGAATACAGTGCTGACATCTGGATTAATGTTCTTGACCTCGATTGAGTTAAACGAGTTGAAGATTCAACTTGAGAATTTCTTGATAGAGGATATATCTACCTTGTAGTGGATGTCTGAAGTGAGTATCTGTGTTGACCTATAAGTGGAAACAACCAAGGTACGTGTGTTCTTGAGATTTCGTGGTCTTGTTAGAGATTCATGAATGAATTTCGAAGGCAACTCCATTGTTAACTATTTGACACCGAGAGCTACATCTTTTGATGGATTGTCTTGATGGATTGATATACGTAAAGTCAGTTTTGAATATTGAAACGATGGATAACCACGACTTCAGTATCTAAGATTGCCTAGTGGATTTGACTAGTATTACAGTGATCTGGAGGATATGACCAGTTCTATTATTTTTAGTGGATATGTCAAGTTTCACCGATATAGTGGATTGACTAATCGAGTCTACTTGACTTTATGTGTTTTGATGTTATAATTGATACATCTAAATTGCATAGAATATTTGTGAGTATCTGTGCATAGTCGTGATGTTCTTGAGTTCTCTTCGCTGATTATATATGTTATAATCTTGATCTAGTAAAAATTCGAGGACGAATTTTCTTTAAGGTGGGGAGGATGTAACGCCCATCCTTAATCTCGTTAAATATTTGACTTATTTGTTAAATTCTTGACGTGCTTGTTAAATTTTTGGCTAGCATATTTATATGCTATTTTATTTGAGTTAATTATTTAACTACTTTAGAAAATTAAGGTGGTTAAATGTCAAAGTTGAAAGTTTAGGGGCCTTTTTGTCAAAGTTAGAACTTGAGGGGCCAAATTACAATTCTTGGAAAGTGTCAAGTATATCTTGTGGGTTTGCTTTCTTCTCAAAAGCATTTCTCCCCAAATTTCTTACGCTCTCTCTGGGTGAAAAAGCTAAGTTAGGAATTCTTCCTATTCTCGACTCCTCGAGCTTAATTATCCCTCTGTTCGTGATTCTGGTCCCGGATAAATATTTGTGGCGCTGAATAGAGCATTTCCTGCCGAACAGAAATTAATTTGGGTCAACTTGATTTTCGACTAGGTAAGTTATTAGCTCCCCCTTATTTGTAATAACATGCATATATGTTATTCCCGCTACTTGTTCTTGTTAAAATTGTGTTTTGGGCAATTTTTGTGATACTTGTAAAATTGGAACGAAGGGAGTATAAATATACGCAAAAGAAACTTGAAAAGTGTTTCAAAGTGGTTAACCCTCCTGGGTTTGTTAAAACATTAGTAGGAAAATTACTCATATTCGTGAGAGGGTAAAATAGTAACTTGATTTAAATATTATTAGAAAAATTGTACTATTATTTGTGGTACGGGGAAATGAATGGAAGTATCCCTAAATGGTTATAGTAGTATATTATAAAATTGTACTTATACTTTTAGGGACGGTGAAATATTAAATTGGAATAGTAGGAAATTATCCTATTATTTATGGGACGGTAAAAGATATGAATTGAGCCTGAAATAATGTTTTGGGTATTGCCTAAGAGTTAGTAAAAGGTACTCCTACGTTTGGGACGGAGATTTCTTAACCTGGGAAAAAAATGAAAATTTCGCATTTTGGTACCTTGTGCAACCGCACAAAAATCCTTGGGCGACCGCCTATCTTTCTGAAAGGTTTTTCAAATGAATTGACATGCTTGTGTGCGACCGCACAGGCCATTTTAGGCGACCCCACAGTTACCTGAAAAACAAAATGTTGTTTAAAGTTTGTATAAGTTGGAAGTAACTCTAGTTAAGGTATATAACCTTAGTATAAGATGTCCTAGCAAGTGTTGTGACACCTTAGGGGCATCAGAACTTGGTCTTAAACATGAATACTCATTTAATTAAAATGAGAACTTAGTCTTGTACATGGACACTTATAGAACTCAAATGAGAACTTAAGTATAAGAGTAACAACTCTTTTATATGTCTTGAAAGTGCTATGAACAAGTACTTATGTGTTATGCTTGTCTTGGAACAATGTTTGTGCACCTTGAGAGCACCAAATTAGTGTCTTGAGCTCGAATATCCTATGTAGGGGATTATGAACTTGTAGGTATGAGTGGTGTAATTCATCTACCTAGCTTGAACTTGAAGTATAAGATGTTTAACTCTTGTACATGTTTAACCATCCAAATAAATGGATTGAGAACTTGGATATAAGATGATAAAATCTTGTATATGTCCTGAATGTCTTGAATGTCTTAAGATGAGACAGTAACTTGAAGTATAAGACAATAAAATCTCGTACATGACTTGAACATCCAAGTAATTGGATTAAGACTTGAATATAAGATTATAAAATCTTGTACGTTCCTTGACACCAATATACCAATATATGTGTATGGTAATGAACTTGAAAGAGTCTTGATATGTATATGCAAATCTTGCATATAGTTACTTGATGGAATGTTACTTCTTGATTACTTGATACATGATATGAATAACCAAAAGAGTTGGGAAATGGAACTAGATAGAGAATGATTAACTCTACTACATACTTGAACTTGATACGTGTGTATTGTAAGTGTTACGAACAAACACTAAAGTGCTAGTGATTGGTTTTAATCGTGTATATTGGAAGTGCTATAAATAAGCACTAAAGTGTAAATGATTTAGTTTTTAATCGTGTATATACTCAATGAAGTATATAATCGTGAATACTACGATTTAAATTAATAAGAATGATTACAGAACACAATATGTGTTAGAAAATGTATTCGATTATTAACGATACATATACGTGAGATATGACTATGACTAGGTATGATGTGACCTATTCTATTACGTGTTTAGAGTCTAAGGTGTTGGACTCTACTTGATAGTAAGGGTATCGTGATAGACACCTTAATGTGTTAAACGTGACATAAATATGTACGTGCAAACTTGGCATGTGACTAAATGATATACCCTACTACGTGATTGAGGTCTGTTATTAATAGACCCTAACTTGGATTGATCGTGTTACATGGACACTTACGTGCCATAGTTGAACTTGATTGGTATTCGCAATAATTGCGTACGTGTACTTGTATTCTCGTGAGCACATGATACATGACTACATGGTGCATATTCTCGTGAGCACATGATACATAATTACATGGTGCATAAAGAATGGTCCACTACTAAGGGACTTAGTTCTGTTCTCGTAGTTCAAGTAAACATCTACTTGTGCATTATTGTGTGAGTCCAGCTGGTTCTCCTTGCTTGTTCGAAAATATATAGGTTCACGCTTGTCGCGAGAGCTGGGGTTTAAGTGACAATCGGGTCCCTATGTATTTCCGCCTGACCCCTTACTACCGGCCATAGTAAGGGCATAGCTTCCTTGGTTAGAGCAATAAGCCTGACCTAAGTGAATGCAATTGTCTTAAACACCTCGTGGATCTTGTTCTTGTGGATGACATTGGTTACCAGGTCTTCTTATATACTGCACAGCAGTTCTTGTTCTTGTTCTTGGTTGTCCTCAGCTAGAAAAGCATCGACAACAAATGGTATTCTTGGGAGGAATAAGAAAGGATTCAGGTAAAAATGCGTGATAGGCCTATGTGCATCTTGGTGAGCTGGTATAGCCTCTCACACTACTTGACTACTTGTTACCTGATCATATATTGAGCTTGATTACTTGTTGAGTTGGTTTAGCCTCTCCTATACTTGTTACTTGATGATACTTGATATATGATTACTTGAGTATTTACTTGTATTGCATGATAACATGACATATATTTGCATGTTAATAGCTTACTGAGATTTATCTCACCCTTTATTTGTTTAATTGTTTCCCCCCCACCCCCTAGGAAAACAGGGGATAGTACGCAGTGAGGCTCGACTTAGCTGGGAAATTACTCAGCAGGATATTCTTGTTCGAAGTTAGTGTCCTTTTATACTTTGGTAAGGACGATCTTGTATGAGTTAATAAACTCTGGGCTTGTATTGGGGTAGTATTTGTTGTCCCTAGACAGTTCTTGTTGCTAGCTTATTTGCTAGGCATGTCTTCCGCTGTATGTAACCATTTTTGTTTTAATTTTCTTGGTCTAGAACTCGTGTGAGCTATCTTAGCTCCCTACTCTTGAGTATATATATCATGTCAGTTTTGTTTTTAACAGGTATTGTTCCTGTTTCCCGTTAGATTCTTGTTTCTTGTTAGTTACGCGCACCAGGTTCGAGGTTCTATTAGGGAATCCCGGGACTTGGGGCGTGTCAGTCTCAGTATTATTTAATGAATTTCTAATTATGAAAATACCACATAAATAGCATATAAAGGACATAAATATTCCATATTATAAAAGAAAAAACTAAAACTAATCATAACATTGCATAATCATGTAATTACGCCACATGAAAAATTTCATAATTTTTTTATTAATATTTTTCACTCTAATAAATACGCTGAAATATATATATGACAAATACAAAAAACATATTTTTGATATACTAATAATTATAAATAATTTAATTTTGTGTATAACACTATTATAAGCGTAGAGTAAAATTTTCAAATTTTCCTGGATAGTAAAATTATTTCTAATGAATTTATCACAGTAAAGACGGTTCGACCCATGACCCGAATATTAATTTATTTTTTTTCCGTCCATCAAAATTAATACTTACTATAACTAAATGTAACAATTGTGTTACTTTTATGTAACATTGTTTATAAGTAAATGTAACACCTATTTTACAAAAATAATCATAAATGTAACACCTATTTTACAAAAATAATCATTCATTAAATTTTACTCATCTTTTAATTATAATACTAACTATAATTACATGTAACACTAACTACAAATAAATATTTACTTATAATGATGTAATTTCTTTTCAAATATTTAGTTTTGCTAGTATAAAGAGACTAGTAAAAAATGTTTGGTAAAAAAACTTTTAAAGAGAAATTTTTTTTCTTAAAAAGTCATCTAAACAAAAAAAAATTGAAAATAAACATTTATTTAGAAAAGAGAAAGTAGTTTTTATAATAGTACATAGAAAATAATTTGATATATTTCATGAAGATAGTTCATTTTTAAGGTTAGGTCAAAGTCTAAGCAGACTTTAATGGCCAAAGTGATAAATATTTTATTTTTAATTATCCTGCACTAAGCGGATATATGCGGTGGGTTAAGGGGCAATTTCCCCCTTGTTAAATTTTATTACTTGTAATTTTTGAAAATTTTGGCTCTTATTTTTATTTATTTTTTAAGTATGGTACTAAGCAAACATTTTTCTATTATCCATGATCAAATGCTAGTCCATTGCATAAATCTCTAACTTAACTTATTGTAACGACCCAGATTTTCATAAAGTAGACAAATCCATAAAAACATGGAAATACGAATAGTTATCTTACAAAATCCCACTTAAACAGCCCAACGGCTAGTCTCAAACCATCAATTCAACAATAAATGCGGAAGCGAATTAAATGCTAAGTCTTCAAAGCCAGTACAACCACTAGCTAAACAAAATAAACCATAAAGTCTTAATATAACTGACACGGACAGCTTCATCTAGCGATCCGTCTACCTCTTTAAGTCGTTACCTGAAAAAGATTATTAGAGAAAGGGTGAGCGAATAATGCTCAGTAAGTTCATACGGACTTCTCCGATAGCTAAGGAGAAGTGACCGAAAGAACGGACTCAATTGATAATTTCAAAGATCGGACATTATTTAAAATACTAACTGCATGTAATGAATGCAGTTAACTATTCAAAGATTTGTGGTCCTAATTCCATTCCGTCAATTCCAAGTTCCAAACACTTTTTCAGGGTGTCACACCTTTTCAGGGTGTTAAGTGAATAAGAGACATTACACCTTTTCAGGGTGCTCCCTTATTTAGAGTTATCATGATAATCTAGAGTTCCACAAAGTCTAAGTTACACGTAGTTAACTAGACTTATTTCCATTAGTCCGTTTCCTATGACCGTTTCCACATTAGTCCTTTTCAGGGACTAGTTAGTCCTTTTCAGGGACTATACAGCTACACCTGTTGCAATTAGATATAGCATACTTTCCAAAATAGTGTTCCCTAAACGAGAGCACATGCAAATTCAAATGTTCTAAGATTCCCTACGACCAAAACACGTCACAGGTAAGATATACAAAAGACGTTCATCAACGTAGAGTTCAAGTGCTATGGACCATATAGCATTCATGAAAGAATTATAGAGTTCCAATGAATAAAGAATTCAAGATACTTAGGAACGTAATCCCTTACCTTGCTAGCGTTGACTTCTAGCGGGTTCTTGCGTACAATCTACAATCACGCAAAGATACTACTTTTAGGGCAAGAGCAATATTTAACCCCGTCCCCCAACTTCATTTTCTATCTTTAACCTTATGAGTTTATTTCCTAAACCCTTTTTAAGGTCTTTCTTTAGTTTAGGGTTTACATTACCCTTCATAACTTTCCCAACATACCCTTAGGTTTTACGTAAAAGTCTACTTTCAACCCAAATGTCTTAAGTTGACTTAATTTCATGAAAACACTATTCACAGCGTTGACTTTCACTATTCCAGCATTGACTTTACTATTCACATTTTGACTTTCACTATTCACAGTATGACTTTCACTATTCATAGTTTGACTTTCACTATTCACCGTTTGACTTTCCCTATCCCAGTTGACTTTCAATATTCCAGTTGACTTTTCACACACTTGGAACACCATGAACACACACACACAAAACCCTAATTTACAAACCCTAATTTGTGACACACACTTTACACACACACACACACACACACACTCTCGGCATACACACACTGCACACACGCACTGCACACACACACTAACACACACAGACACACACACACACTCCACTGCCGCCAGCTGACGCCGCCGCCGCTGCCGCCGCCGTCGTGGTGGTGGTTCATGCATGCATGTCCATTCCATTCCAACTTCCTCCATTAAAGAGGTTTTCAAAGATTAATAATAACCCTAGTTTTATCACTTTAGGGTTAGGGATCTAAGTTTCGTTTCAAAATTCCTAGGTGATACCCAACCCAAGAATTAATATTTAGAGATGAGTGTGTCGCGCCCCGACCCGTGGTCCTACTTGGCCCCACGTCCGGGACACGCACGGAAGACGTCATAAAACATTTTTAGGAAAATTTTTCGAAATATACTTTCTATAAAAAGGTTCACACAACCAACTCGATACTAAAACATGACTTCAAGTCACCAAAACAACCTTTCACAAACAAGTACTAAGTCACTTGGCTACAACAACTAACTTTACTTACTTAATTACAAACACGAACATCTACTAAAAGAGATGATACAAACCAAGTCACAAGTATGCTACCCAAAAGGTATTACATTTACATAATGTATCCTTTACTTACACAACCTTTCCCAAAATGTCTTACCCAAGGATCTCCTCGACGTCCTCCCAGTGTGTGTGAACTATCTCCTGGGTTCCTTCTTATCTAAAACGGTAAACAAATAAAGGGTGAGATAAATCTCAGTAAGTTACTAAAATGCAACTACATTACATGCTAATATGATAAACATAAAGGAACAATGCCACAAATGATCATATAGCACATAGCACATACATGAGAGGCTCCTATCGCCAACCGTCCCATACCGGTTGGAAATAACGACCAACTCATCATGCAACACATAAAGCGGAAATGAACACTCATACATGGATACTGAGCCAAGGTTCTCGAACCAAACCATAGCCATCTGAGAGGCATCAACTGAGCAGCATCGAAGAGCTGAAACGGGTTCCGGAACCAAACAACAACACAACAACAACAGGGGGAAATGATGACAAAGTCATAACCCCAAAGTGCCCAACCTTTGGCCTAAGGAAGGGGGTTAAAAATGGGAAACCAATGATAGGAGCCTTATAATGTACTTGGCTCGGAGACCATTATAATCCCTATCACTGCCCAACACACACAAAAGTACCAGCTGGACTTTACACGCAAGCACCACATAGAAATACTTGCTTAAACAACAACCAGGGACAATGATTCCAATGTAGGGAACCATGCCAAACACATCAAGAAGATGAATCATTCAACACATCACAAAGTGTTCAACAATGCTCACTTAATCCATTACTCACATTTCACAACACTTGTGTTCACAAAGGAACCAATTCTACCACTTTAGTGATCCACAGCAATCATCTAAGTACTTTAGGATACTACCCAAAATCTAGACCAAGATTGACCTCTAAACCCCTTGGTTTGAAAACTCTCAACTTTTTCAGAAGACTGGGCGGTCGCCCAAACTGGGCTGTGCGGCCGCCCAAAATGCTCTGCTCCAAGAAGAAAACCCTTCAGATAGATGTGCGGCCGCACGTCCATTTTTGGGCGGCCGCCCACATCACCCAGCAGACCTAAAAACTTAACCAAATTCACTTCTTTTGTTTCACAACCCAAAATTACCAACACTTGCAACACTTAACATTGCAACTTACACAAAGGCTAAACTCAGCCTAACAACAATACTAACACCCAACAATAACCATTTCATACTATTCCCTTTGTCTCAAAATTACAAGTATAAATAAAACATACCACAACATTGTTTTAGCACTTATAAAGCATACAAAGCATACTTATGACCATTTTAACATTTAAAGGGGGATTAGTAACTTACCTATTTTCCGGAAAAGATGTCAAGAAAAATAATATTGATCGGTAGATATGATCTATTCAGCACCCTGAACATTTATATATAATTAGATTTGAAAATGGAGTAGTAAATTAAAATAGGGAAAATTAACAAAACATTATTTTTACCTAGCTTTTCTTCTTCTTCTTCAACAATGGCAACTCTCAGAGAAAAGTAAGTGATGGTGAGCAAACTAAGGTGAGGGAGGGATGAAGAGGTGATCATCAACTAGTTTTTATCCCAAGTTCACAATTAAATCACCCAAGTTTCAAATTTTATAAATTAACCCCTCAACTCCCACTTTCATTAAAGCCCCCATAAAATTCCACTAACTCAACTAACTCCCTAAAATAAACTTTACTACTAACATTTTAACTAACACAAATAGTCAAATGAAATGTGCAATTCATATAAGATGATGCAACACATAATTTTAAATAAAAATTATCAAAATATACAATAAATATTAAAATAAATAAACGGATTTTGGGGTCGTTACACTCACTCCCCCTTAAAGAAAATTCGACCTGAATTTTAGGATTGCTTACCTCAACCCTCAAACAACCAAGGATACTTCCTCTCGATCTCCTCCCGAAGCTCCCAAGTCGACTCTTCCACGTTATGATTTCTCCACACAACTCGAACAAGTGGAATACTCTTAGTTCGCAACTCTTGAACTTTCGAATCAATAACTTGGACCGGATGCTCCTCGTAAGACATACTCGGTTCAATATCGTCGGGAACCTCGGACAAGACATGAGAAGGATCATACACATACTTCCTAAGCATCGAGACATGAAAAACATTATGGATCTTGTCAAGAGAATGAGGTAACGCAAGACGATACGCTCTATCACCAACTCTACTCAAAATCTCGAATGGGCCAATGTACCTCGGTGCTAACTTGCCTTTCTTCCCGTACCTTCGAATCCCCACTTTCGGTGAAACCTTCAAAAACACAAAAGTCACCTTTTTCAAACTCGAGATCTCGCCTCCGGTGATCGGCATAACTTTTTCTGTCTACTCTGAGCGGTACTCAAACGATCTCGGATAAGCTTAACCTCCTCAACTGACTGTTCACCATATCAATACCCCAAATTTTTGCTTCTCCCACTTCATCCCAACAAATTGGAGACCGACATTTCCTCCCATACAAAGCTTCATACGGGGCCATCCCAATACTTGACTGAAAACTGTTGTTATAGGCAAATTCCACGAGAGGTAAATGAGAATCCCAAGAATCTAAAAAATCAACTGAGCAAGCTCGCAACATATCCTCGAGAATCTGAATAGTCCTCTCTGACTGCCCATCTGTCTGGGGATGAAAAGCTGTACTGAACTTCAACTCTGAACCCAAAGCCTTCTGAAACGCTTGCCAAAACCGAGATGTAAATCTAGGGTCACGATCAGACACAATGCTCACCGGGACACCATGCAATCTCACGATCTCATTTATATACAAGGTTGCAAGCCTCTCCATCGAGTAGCTAATCTCAATAGGTAGAATATGAGAAGACTTGGTCAATCTATCCACGACCACCCAAACCGCATCAAACCTTCTTCGAGTGCGAGTAATCCCGTCACGAAATCCATAGTAACATGTTCCCACTTCCATTCCGGAATCTCTAACGGTTGAAGTAACCCGCAGGCCTTTGATGTTCAGATTTCACTTGTTGACATGTCAAACATTTAGATACATAATCCGCTATTTCTCTCTTCATATTATTCCACCAAAAGTGTTGCTTCAAATTCTGATACATTTTTGTGCTCCCGGGATGAATAGTATATCTCGACTTGTGGCCCTCATCAAGAAACTTGGCGTTTATCCCATCCACGCAAGGCACACATAACCGACCTCTGAAAGTTAACACTCCTTCAGAATTAAGAGAGAAATCCTCATATTTCCCATCTTCGATTTTATCTACGATTTTCACCAACTCCGGATCATCCTTCTGAGCTTGTTTTATTTGTTGATCAAACTGGTAATACTTGAATACTCACAAAAATAGCCCCATGCTTTGACTCACAAGGATCCCAATCACGAGCATCCTCTAACATCTTCCATTCACGCACCATCAATGAAGCCATAAAAGATTTCCGGCTAATGGCATCAGCTACCACATTTGCTTTACCCGGGTGATAAGAGATTGTACAATCATAATCCTTCAATAGCTCCATCCATCTTCTTTGCCTGTTATTCAACTCTTTTTGGGAGAAAAGGTACTTCAAACTTTGATGATCGGTAAAATCTCAAATTTGGCTCCGTACAGATAGTGTTTCCACTTGTGCAACGCAAAAACAATCGCAGCTAACTCCATGTCATGGGTAGGATAATTCTGCTCACTCGGAGTCAACTTCCTTGAAGCATACGCAATCACCCTTCCGTTTTGCATTAACACACACCCGAGGCCTTCTTTAGAAGCATCGCTATAAATTACCAGTCATCATTTCCATTAGGAAGCGCAAGGATAGGAGCTGTAGTCAATATCTTCTTCAACTCTTCAAAGCTAGCTTGACACTTGCCATCCCACACATACGGTACATTCTTTCGAGTCAATGGAGTAGCAATTTTAGAAAACCCCTCGATAAATCTTCTATAATACCCGGCTAAACCCAAGAAACTTCGAACCTCCGTAACTGATTCAGGCCTCTTCCAATTCACTATAGCTTCAATCTTGGAAGAATCTACGGATATTCCTCTATTAGAAACCACGTGCCCAAGAAAAGATACTTCCTCGAGCCAAAAAGCACACTTACTGAATTTCGCAAATAGTTGCTTCTCACGAAGAACAGATAAAACCATTCGCAAGTGTTGCTCGTGCTCCTCCTTAGACTTGGAATACACAAGAATATCGTCAATAAATACAACCACGAAGGTGTCAAGATAAGGCTTGAAAACCCGATTCATCATATCCATGAAAACAGCCGGAGCATTAGTCAACCCGAAAGGCATAACAAGAAACTCGTAATGACCATACCTACTACGGAAAGCAGTCTTAGAATATCCTCAGAATGGATCTTTAACTGATGGTACCCCACTCCTCAAGTCAAGCTTTGAAAAGACGACTGACCCTTGGAGTTGATCAAACAAGTCATCAATGTGAGGTAGAGGATACTTATTCTTTACAGTTACCTGATTCAGCTTCCTGTAGTCGATGAATAGTCTCAAAGACCCATCTTTCTTCTTGACAAACAATACAGGAGCTCCCCACGGTGACACACTAGGACGGATGAATCCCCGATCAAGTAACTCTTGCAATTGCACCTTCAATTCTTTTAGTTCAGCTGGAGCCATTCTATAAGGTGCTTCAGATATGGGGGTAGTACCTGGAATCAAGTCAATACCAAACTCGATCTCTCTATCGGGAGGCATAGAATATTCAGAAGAGAACACATCAGGAAACTCTTTAACAACATTCACATCTTCTACTTTAGGAGACTTTTTAGTAGTATCCAAAACACAAGCCAAATACCCCACACAACCACGGTGCAATAACCTCCTAGCTTTCACATAAGAAATAATACGAATTCCCTTACCCAAAGAAGTTGCCTCAAAAGTAAACACAGGCACACTAGGGATAGAAAACGTAACCACTTTCTTAAAACAATCAACAGAGGCATGATATTTACTTAACCAATCCATACCCAAAATAACATCAAAGTCTTGCAATGGCAAAATAACTAAATCAGCAAGTAAAACATGCTCACTAATATGCACATCACAGTCACGCAACACCTTGTCAGCTATCAAACACTTTCCCATAGGAGTCGACACTTCTAGCACATAAGGCAAAGACTCAAGAAAGAATTCAATTGAGATGCAAAAGACACAGAAACATATGAATGCGATGAGCCGGGGTCTATAAGTGCACGTGCCCTCAAACTGGACATAGAAATTATACCTCCAATCACGGTGGAAGCATCCGAAGCTTGTTGTTGATTGATTGCAAACACTCGACCTTGAACCTTTGGTTTTCCCGAGGCATCCCTTTTCTGACCCTGAGATGGTCCAACACTACTCCCCGATGGTTGACTCCCCAATCTCAGGCAATTTCTTTGAAAATGGCCAAGTTGCCCACAGTTCAAACACTTTCCTTGTTTCTTCCAACACCGTTCCTCACTGTGCCCTTCCCTCTGACAATAATTACATACTCTCTTGCTTTGACCCCCGGAGAAATTACCTTGATTTCTAACACTCGGTTGCCCTTGTGGTTGTCCTCTAAATGGGGTTGAAGTCCCTTGTCCTCCACGATTATCATTCCTTTGTGGTTGTGGTTCTACCTTGCTTTCCAGCACTTGTTAATTCCACCTTCCTCTTGTGTTCTTCAATGTCGTGCTCCTCTTGATAAGCTCGATCAACTGCATCTTGAAATTCTTGTAGCTTGTGGGACACCAATTGAGTTCGGATCACTGTTTTTAAACCCTTAACAAATCTTGTTGCTTTCCTCTCCTCCGTTGCAATCAAATGAGTACAATACCTTGATAACTCCGTGAACTTGGCTGGATACTGAGCCACCGACATTGTATTCTGTTCCAAGCTAAGAAATTCCACTTCCTTCCGGTCTTGATCCACCCTTGGAATAAAATGTTCCTTGAACTTCCTCAGAAAATTTGCCCAAGTATATGGTACATGAGCTTTCGTCCCAACTAGCCTTCAGTGTTCTCCACCAGTGCTCCGCAGCTCCACTCAACTTGTAGGTAGCGAACCTAACTCGATCTTCTTCAGTACATACTAAGACATCAAATATCTTTTCCATGGACTCGATCCATCTCTCAACTTTGGTCACATCTGGTTCACCATCATAGCCGGTTGGTTTCATCTTTAAAAACTGTTCTAGACCATACCTCGGAGGTGCATGCTCTCCTCCTTGCCTCTGATCATGGATGGTTTTCATTGCAGCCTCGAACATCCCTTGAAACATAGCTCGAGCCTCTTCCCTTACATTACTCTGGCCTGCAGTACCAGACTATTCACCCTCATGTTCAGGCATTCTTACTGAGTACCTGCATAAAACACTCAACGTTACTCACTCCATACTCAACTACCCTCCTAGGTCACTTAGTCATTCTAGACCATCTACAACCTAGCTATGATACCAACTGTCGCGCCCCGACCCGTGGTCCTACTTGGCCCCACGTCCGGGACACGCCACGAAGGACGTCATAAAAGATTTTTAGGAAAATTTTTCGAAATATACTTTCTATAAAATGGTTCACACAACCAACTCGATACTAAAACATGACATCAAGTCACCAAAACAACCTTTCACAAACAAGTACTAAGCCACTTGGCTACAACAACTAACTTTACTTACTTAATTACAAACACGAACATCTACTAAAAGAGATGATACAAACCAAGTCACGAGTATGCTACCCAAAAGGTATTACATTTACATAATGTATCCTTTACTTACACAACCTTTCCAAAATGTCTTACCCAAGGATCTCCTCGACGTCCTCCCAGTGTGTGTGAACTATCCCCTGGGCTCCTTCTTATCTAAAACGGTAAACAAATAAAGGGTGAGAATAAATCTCAGTAAGTTACTAAAATGCAACTACATTACATGCTAATATGATAAACATAAAGGAACAATGCCACAAATGATCATATAGCACATAGCACATAACATGAGAGGCTCCCTATCGCCAACCGTCCCATACCGGTTGGAAATAACGACCAACTCATCATGCAACACATAAAGCGGAAATGAACACTCATACATGGATACTGAGCCAAGGTTCTCGAACCAAACAATAGCCATCTGAGAGGCATCAACTTAGCAGCATCGAAGAGCTGAAACGGGTTCCGGAACCAAATAACAACAACAACAACAACAACATGGGGAAAATGACACAAAGTCATAACCCCAAAGTGCCCAACCTTTGGCCTAAGGAAGGGGGTTAAAAATGGGAAACCAATGATAGGAGCCTTATAATGTACTTGGCTCGGAGACCATTATAATCCCTATCACTGCCCAACACACACAAAAGTACCAGCTGGACTTTACACGCAAGCACCACATAGAAATACTTGCTTAAACAACAACCAGGGACAATGATTCCAATGTAGGGAACCATGCCAAACACATCAAGAAGATGAATCATTCAACACATCACAAAGTGTTCAACAATGCTCACTTAATCCATTACTCATATTTCACAACACTTGTGCTCACAAAGGAACCAATTCTACCACTTTAGTGATCCACATCAATCATCTAAGTACTTTAGGATACTACCCAAAATCTAGACCAAGATTGACCTCTAAACCCTTGGTTTGAAAACTCTCAACTTTTTCAGAAGACTGGGCGGTCGCCCAAACTGGGCTGTGCGGCCGCCCAAAATGCTCTGCTCCAAGAAGAAAACCCTTCAGATAGATGTGCGGCCGCACGTCCATTTTTGGGCGGCCGCCCACATCACCCGGCAGACCTAAAAACTTAACCAAAATTCACTCCTTTTGTTTCACAACCCAAAATTACCAACACTTGCAACACTTAACATTGCAACTTACACAAAGGCTAAACTCAGCCTAACAACAATACTAACACCCAACAATAACCATTTCATACTATTCCCTTTGTCTCAAATTACAAGTATAAATAAAACATACCACAACATTGTTTTAGCACTTATAAAGCATACAAAGCATACTTATGACCATTTTAACATTTAAAGGGGGATTAGTAACTTACCTATTTTCCGGAAAAGATGTCAAGAAAAATAATATTGATCGGTAGATATGATCTATTCAACACCCTGAACATTTATATATAATTAGATTTGAAAATGGAGTAGTAAATTAAAATAGGGAAAATTAACAAAACATTATTTTTACCTAGCTTTTCTTCTTCTTCTTCAACAATGGCAACTCTCAGAGAAAAGTATTTTGAGAAAGTGATGGTGAGCAAACTAAGGTGAGGAGGATGAAGAAGTGATCATCAACTAGTTTTTATCCCAAGTTCACAATTAAATCACCCAAGTTTCAAATTTTATAAATTAACCCCTCAACTCCCACTTTCATTAAAGCCCCCATAAAATTCCACTAACTCAACTAACTCCCTAAAATAAACTTTACTACTAACATTTTAACTAACACAAATAGTCAAATGAAATGTGCAATTCATATAAGATGATGCAACACATAATTTTAAATAAAAATTATCAAAATAAAATAAATATATAAAATAATAAACGGATTTTGGGGTCGTTACAGAGTGAATTACCTTCGAAGGGGGGGGGGGGGTTGAATCTTCTTCTTCCTCCTCTCTTTCTCCTTCCTTCTCCTTCTTCTCCCTCTCTCGGTTCTCTCTCTCCCCGCCTCCTCTCTCTCTTTCTTTAGGGTTTGTGGTTGACACAAAATAGTAGGGAGAGGGTTAAAGAGGATTTAAATACTTAGGGTTCTCATTTTCCTATTCCAAAAAGGTTTTCCAAAGTTTGACTAGATTGGGCCCTTCTTTACTAGCCCAATTCATTAATTATTAATGAGCCCGATCACAAAGCATTTAATATAAAAGAAAAGAAAGAAATAATATAATAATAATAATGGCCAAAAAGGCCGGTTATTACACTCTTCCCTCCTTAAAAGGGTTTGGTCCTCCAAACTAAACGTACCTTAAGCAGCGAATAACTCAGGGTATGCTTCTCGCATCTCACTCTCGAGCTCCCACGTCGCTTCCCTTTCTGAGTGATTTCTCCATTGAACTTTTACGTAAGGAATCACCCTTCTTCTCAAGGTTTTATCCTTGCGATCCACGATCTTTATCGGTGCTTCATCATAGCTCAGGTCGGCACGCATCCTCAGTTGCTTGTACTCGATTGCATGACTTGGGTCAGGAATATACTTCCTTAGCATAGATACATGAAACACGTCGTGAACTCCTGCTAAAACAGGCGGTAAAGCTAACTTGTATGCTACGGTCCCAACTCGTTCTAAGATTTCAAATGGTCCCACATATCTTGGACTCAGCTTCCCACGGATTCCGAATCTCATCACTCCCTTGGTTGGCGAAATCTTCAAAAAGACATGGTCGCCTAGTTGGAACTCTAAATCACGTCTACGATGGTCAGCATACGATTTTTGTCGGCTTTTGCGCGGTTAATAACCATTTTTCTAATTTGTTGAACCTTGTTGGCAGTTACTTGCACAAGTTCCGGTCCGGTTATCTTTCTCTCACCAACTTCGTCCAACACGTCGGTGATCTACATTTCCTCCCGTACAGCGCTTCGTACAGTGCCATACCGATGCTAGCATGAAAGCTATTATTATAGGCGAACTCTACTAATGGCAAGTGTTCATCCCAAGTCCCTTGCCAATCCAATGACGTCGCTCTCAACATATCCTCCAACGTTTGAATAGTTCTTTCTGATTGTCCATCGGTCTGCGGTGGAAGGCTGTACTCATTGACAACTCGGTACCCAAAGCTCTTTGCAGACTCTTCCAAATTTTGATGTGAACTAGCGTCTCTGTCGGACACAATCGAGACTGGTATCCCATGCAATTTTACAATCTCATCTATGTAGAGCTTTGCCAACTTTTCCAGCAAATCATTTACCTTAATTGCCAGGAAATGAGCAGATTTGGTGAGTCGGTCAACTATCACCCATATTGCGTTATACCCTTTCAGCGTCTTTGGCAAACCCACTACTAAATCCATCGCGATATGCTGCCACTTCCATTCGGGAATAGGCAGTGGCTGAAGCAATCATGCCGGTCTCTGGTGTTCGCTCTTTACTTGCTGGCATACTAAACATCTTGAAACAAAATCAGCTACTTCTCCCTTCATATTGCTCTACCAGAATGATTCCCTTAGATTCCTATACATCTTCGTGCTTCCAAGGTGCACGGAGAATCTTGAACAATGGGCTTCTTTCAAAATTTCCCTCTTGATATTCTCATCATCAGATACACATATTCTAGACTGATATCTCAGGATTCCATCTTTCCAACACGGAATTCCTTCGCATTCCCATTAGCTATACTCTCCAGTACCTTCGTTAATTCTTCGTCTCCTCCTTGAGCTTCTTTAATCCTATCCATAAGCGTTGGCTGGACGCTCATTTGTGCCAAATACCCTTTAACCTCAACCTCTAGGTTAGTAATCTCCAAACGATCCCAAACATTCTTCTCCTTAGAAATCAATGTGGCTAGCGTCTCACGATTCTTCCTACTCAACGCGTCTGCCACCTTATTGGCCTTGCCGGGGTGGTATAAGATCGTACAATCATAGTCCTTTAATAGTTCTAACCATCTCCTCTGCCTCATGTTGAGCTCTTTCTGCGTAAAGATATACTTAAGGCTCTTATGATCTGTGAAAATCTGACATGTAACCCCATACAAGTAATGTCTCCAATCTTCAGGGCAAATACCACAGCTGCTAATTCTAAGTCATGTGTAGGGTAATTCTTCTCATGGTTTTTCAACTGCCTGGATGCATAAGCTATCACCTTATCATTTTGCATCAATACGCAACCTAGTCCTTAAGTGAAGCATCACTATAAACCACGAATCCTTCGGTGCCTAATGGTAGTGCAAGAACTGGTGCAGATACCAAACGTCGTTTTAATTCCTCGAAACTTGTTTCACATTCATCAGACCAAACGAACTGGCTCCTTTCTGCGTCAACTTGGTTAGTGGTAAGGACAACTAGAGAACCCTTCCACGAATCTCCTATAATAACCTGCCAGTCCCAAGAAACTCCTTATCTCACTTACTGACGTTGGTCTCTCCCAATTTACAATGGCTTCTATTTTTGTTGGATCCACAGCAATCCCATCTTTCGATACTACATGCCCTAGGAATGCCACTTCCTCTAACCAAAATTCACACTTCTTAAATTTGGCATACAACTTTTGCTCCCGTAGGATTTGTAATACTAACCTCAAGTGTTCCTCATGTTCCTCCTTAGTCTTTGAGTACACCAAAATATCATCGATGAAGACAATCACACGTATCTAAGAACTTTTGAAATATCCTATTCATTAGTTCCATAAACGCTGCCGGCGGTGCGTTAGTCAATCCAAACGGCATCACCACAAATTCATAATGACCATATCTAGTTCTAAACGCCGTCTTTGCTACATCTTCCTTCTTTACTCTTAGCTGGTGTAACCAGATCTCAAATCTATCTTGGAGAAGTAACATGCTCCACGAAGCTGATCGAACAAGTCACAATCCTCGGCAACGGATACTGGTTCCTTACCGTCACATGATTCAATTCCCTATAGTCGATGCACAACCTCATCGTCCCATCCTTCTTCTTTACGAATAAGACCGGTGCGCCCCATGGCGAAACACTTGGTTGAATCAATCCTTTTTCCAGCAATTCTTGTAGTTGCTCCTTCAATTCCTTTAGTTCTAGGGGAGCCATTCTATACGGTGCCCTCGATATTGGTGTAATTTCTGGTACCAAATCGATGGAAAACTCAACTTCTCTTTCAGGTGTACCCCAGGTAAATCTTCTGGAAACACGTCCTGAAGTCTTTGATCACTGAGAGTGATCTATAGTTACCTCCCTGGCATCAGTGGTACTCACGTATGCCAAAAAATCCTCCACATCCCTTTCTTAGCATCCTACGCTCCTTCATAACTGAAATGATGTTCGATGGAGCCTTAGGTCTCGTACCTCTAAAGCAACAGTCTTCTCCAGATGGTAGCTTGAATTTAACCTCCTTTCTAAAGCATCTATATGAGCATGATAGGCTGCTAACCAATCCATCCTTAAGATCACATCAAACTCATCCATCTTCAAAACTAATAAGGTCGACTTCGAAATTCCTACCGTTCAATTCTAAGGGGCATCTTTTAAACACATATGTAATTGAAATCGAGTCTTTAGTCAATGTATCTACTACTAACGAATGCTCTAGCACTTCAGGGACCAAATTCATTTTGTTGCTAGTTGAGTGCTTATCACAGAATGAGTCGCGCCATAATCAATCAATGCACGAACATTACGAGAGTAAAGTTTTACCGTACTGCCACAAGATCATTTGTGGCGCGTGCATCCTTAACTGTCATAGTGAAGACACGTCCATTACCTCCACCTTTCCCTTATTGTCGTCCTTTACCCCTTTGGCCTTGTTGTCCCTCCTTAGTTCCAGGCACTTCCAATGGGGATGTCCCGTCTTGTCACAATTGTAGGATTTCTTCTCCTTGTACCAGCACCCTTCAGTTTTATGCCTCACGTCACATACTTGGCATTTCACATCTGAGCCTTGCCCTTTGGCATCTTCTCTTTTCCATCGCTACGGCTTCCTTGACCTTTATTAGGGTACTTGTTAGCCGTACCATCCTTCTCACGATCATCACTCGTCTTGCGCTTGTTATCCTCATTCTTATTCCAGCTCCCTTTGGTAGGTTCCTTTCGGTCGTCTTCTTCCTTTCATCCTTCTTGTTCCGATAATTGTCCGCTTCAGTTTCCACGATCTTAGCTCGGTCCAACACTTGATCGTACGTTTGGCAACATCAGTGGGGTAATTCTGTAGCGGATTCGGTCACTCAGACAAGTTCGAACTTTCGGGCCTTTTGCTCATCATTATCGAAGAACGCCGGAGCAAACTCTAGCAACTCTGTGAACTTCTCGCAATACTCGTCCATAGTCATCCTTCCTTGGGTTAGAGTCATGAATTCTGCCACCTTAGCGTTTCGAACGCTCATTGAATAATACTTTGCATAGAAGATGCGCTTGAATCCATCCCAAGTAAGGCGCAGCATCACCACGAGCCGTAGCAGCTCTCTTCTCTCCTTCCCACCATTTCAGGGCTTGTCCCTTAAGCATGAATGTGGCGAACACCACCTTCCTTTCTGGAGTACAATCCAGAGTTTCGAAAACTTTCTCCATGTCTTTCACCCAGTCTTCTGGTTTCTCATTCTTTGAGCCCGAAAATGACTCCGGATTCCGTTTCTGAAAGAGTTCTAGCGGATCCCTATAGGAACTTGTGGGTTCTGCTGTGGTTGAGTTAGTTCCGTCATAACTTGCCCGATACCGGCCACGGTTTGATTCAGTGTTCTAAACAAAATTGCCATATCAGGGTCAACTCGTCCCTCGGCCGTTAGCGTTTCGTCCGGATCCTCTTCCAGCCATCTGAATAAAGTTATTCTTAAGTTAATATCGTAGGGGAGAATGCATTACTTACATTACACATGCGTGTATGTCTAAATACTATCATATATAGGGCCGTCCCAAAAGATAAAAGTTTCCACATTAATTCCAGGTTCTAGCCATTACTAGGCTACATTCATCATTAGAGGTCAATTCACTAGACCTATTACCATACACAATTGGCCATCAAATCATGCCAATTACTTTACAGTTAACTACTACTATGAAGTTATTCACAGTTTTGTTTCAGTCATCCCACTAGACCAAACTATTTCCACTTGGCCGTTTTCATGAGCCATACTTTCTAATTAAGGTCTTTTCTCGACCTACACTTCTTGTTCTACTAGATCACATTCCATAATTAGACATAACGGATAACAAAGGTCAATTACTAATGAATAACTTCAATACTTTTATTAAATGAAACTTCCAAAATCCAATGGTTAAGAAAGAAAAATTCCAACTAAACTTCTAACTATAACTACTTACTAATACTAGGAAAGAAATAAAAGAATATCCAACTTCTACTTTTCTTCAAAGGTTCGCATTTTTCCTTGGTCTTCCCCTAGGTCTTCCACTAGGGACCTTGGGTGCCTTCTTCGAACCTCTGGGCCTTCCTCTAGGCCTACGAACAGGTACCTACACTATCTCTTCATCATCCTCAACAAGCATTGGGGCAGCTTCATTACCCTCCATGTTAACCTCCATTTCCTCGGCTTCTTCCTCGACTACCACGTGTTCCTCAATTAGCTTTCCTGCCCTCTTTCCACTCCTTTCCATTAGAGGGCTGCCAACTGCGGGTCTATCTCCTTCAATGCAAAGTAGTAGCTTCGCACATCATCACATAATATTTCAGCCCACTCTCTAAATCCATTTAGTTCTTTCTACTTTTCTTTAATTCCTTGCTAGTGTCTCCTAGTGCTTTTTCTGTAAGCAGCCACTTATCAAGGTAATCCTTCCCTTAGCTTGTTCCTTCTTCAGAGTCTTGTTCAATTTCCTTATCCGAAGAGAGTACCTCTTAACCACTTTGGTCACGTTCTTGCCTAACGAGTTCATCTTCAAGTTCTTCTCAACTCCGTTTCATGACCTACAACCATGACATTACCACAATTAGTGACCATAATCTTAATGATATAAATGATTACCAAAATATCTTTTAAACACCAACACAATGCATTAATGTATTACTTAAGGTTCATTCATAAGTATTTCTTAGGATCCTAAATGATTCCAGATTCTTTCTCAAAATAGAAGGTTCCCAATTTAGAAAGTTTCCCAAAATAGAAAGTTTCCTAAAATAGAAAGTTTCCTAAAATAGAAAATTCTACTTAAGCAATCCTAGACTCCTAGAATGCTCAATCAAGCCTATTCAATATCAGAGTTTCTTATCCCTTAAGTTCTAAAACCTTAGCTCTGATACCAACTGTAACGACCCAGATTTTCATAAAGTAGACAAATCCATAAAAACATGGAAACACCAATAGTAATCTTACAAAATCCCACTTAAACAGCCCAATGGATAGTCTCAAACCATCAATTCAACAATAAATGCGGAAGTGAATTAAATGCTAAGTCTTCAAAGCCAGTACAACCACTAGCTAAACAAAATAAACCATAAAGTCTTAATATAACTGACACGGACAGCTTCATCTAGCGATCCGTCTACCTCTTTAAGTCGTTACATGAAAAATATTATTAGAGAAAGGGTGAGCGAACAATGCTCAGTAAGTTCATACGGACTTCTCCGATAGCTAAGAGAAGTGACCGAAAGAACGGACTCAATTGATAATTTCAAGATCAGACATTATTTAAAATACTAACTGCATGTAACGAATGCAGTAACTATTCAAAGATTTGTGTCCTAATTCCATTCCGTCAATTCCAAGTTCCAAAACCTTTTCAGGTGTCACACCTTTTCAGGGTGTTA